>CM045456.1:24425773-24464589 GCA_024666655.1 Dascyllus trimaculatus | reverse complement strand
CATTAAAAATAGTTTTTGATGTAGAAGCAGAGCCACAAACATATTCATATATTCATACATGTTATTTCTGCTGTCATATAGCAGAAAATAACATCAGCAAAATGAAAATTAAGTGCTTTTTGATGAGTATATGCTGAGGAAACAGTGTTTGGCAGAAAAAGCAAATGCATTAGAAGTTAAACTTTGAGGTCATTTACTTTGGACATAAATTAAACCCAGAATTCTGTGCCGTATTTTGGTCAATTTGAATCCGTATATGAGAGGATTTATAACTGGAGGAACGAGCAGAAATATTAAAGCCATGAAGTTTTGAAGACTTTGAGGTAAAGAAGAGGAGCCAAATCGCATGTACATCAATTCAAACAGCATTACAACCATGAATGTCAATAAAGAGATTAAATGGGGAACACACGTCTGCATGAACTTCAGCCTGTCTTCTTTGGACTTCACACAAGTTTTTATAAGATGCATGTAAGTCCACATTATGAAAAAGCCATGTAGCACATAAATAAAAATGGTTGTATATGAAACGATACTATTTGAAAGGGTGTCATTGTCAGGGCAGACAAGCTTAACAAGAAGCCAGTTCACACAGTAGAGTTTCTGAATTTTTGAGCCGCATAACTTTCTTGTAGATGTTAGTACAATACCGATAGAGAAAATGGAAAGAGGAATCAACCAGGAGAAACATACCAGCTGAGAGAGCCTCCTCTTAGTCATGACAGAGTGGTAGTGCAGAGGTCGACAGATAGCCAGATATCTGTCGTAAGCCATAACTGCTAGAATGGACAAATCACAGCAAGCAAATGAGTACATGACATAAGCCTGTAGAAGGCATCCTTCATATGAGATTTCTTGGGTAGACGACAGCAGATCTAACAGGAATTTGGGGTAGAAACCCCCTGAGCCATAAAGTCCATTAATGCAAAAGCTGGCCAGTAAAATGTACATAGGCTCATGCAGGTTGTCATCTAAAGCAATAATCACAATGAGCGCAATATTAACAAACAAAATCACACTGTAATACAGTAAAGTGAGAGAGAAGATGGCAATTCTGTAATTCACTGTTTCGTTCACCCCTACGAGAGTGAAGCTCCTTACAGCAGAAACATTATCCATGATCCAAGAGCTTTCCTAACGTAACATAATAAGAGTTTAATGAACTGCACTGCGCTGCTGCAGCCACATCCCAGTCAAAGTGTGCTGTTCTTCTGCACCACCTCTTATGAACAGCTTTAGCTCAACAACAAAACACACCTGGGAATTTCAGCTTTTACTGGCCCACAAATTAAAGCTTGTAGAGAAGTGAACAAGACAACAAGCTAATTACTTCAACAGCACAATCAGTTTTTTTCTTTAATCCTATGAAGTGTTTGTGAAGAGAAAGGGCAAATCTGTATAATTGTTGGGCTGGATCTTTTAAAATAATAAATGCTGCTGAAATGAGTTGTTGGTTAAAGGTGGTAGGTGAAGGGAGGGGAAGATCTTAACCTTTAAGGCACAGGAGCAGCACCTGGTCCCTCTTTCATTACAAGCACAGAACATTTGCCCTTGAAGTCAAAAGTTCAGAGGTTATCTTACAGCCAGTTTATTCTTTCTGAACTGGCTGTAAGATGCATCACAAAAAGATGCATCCAAGTCCATGATGGTCCACAAAGACTTCTCTGTAGATGTTTGTGTTCAGCACAGAATTTGTGACCCACACATTGTTCACACTACAAGAGTGCCAACTACACATGCATCTGGAAAACAAACTGCAAACAAATGCTTGTTATGTGGAGTGGCTCTATAAGTACATTCTCCTCCTTTACAATTTATCAGTGAAAGTGTTGTAAATGAAGTAGTCACTGCCAGACTCTAGAGGTCCTTTAATCTGTACATCCCCACAAACAGTGCAAAGTTCTAAATTCTCCAGAAATTCTGTGCTATGTCTGCACGTTGTGCTCGACAACGTGCAGACATAGCACAGAACAACCTCCATCAAGACCGAGCTCACTTCAGCTTCATCTAATCCTTTTTGGTGTCCATAATGGAATAGGGCAAGACCATAAACTGAGATGAACCTCTACAATGAGTCTCCCAGCTACAAATGTCAGGACATCCAAGATTGGTTAAATTTACAGGATGTTCACATCTTTTCTCATCATTGTGTATATTATTCGTCCCCATCTTCTAATACTTCCTTTCCTCATAAAATCTGTAAACTCACATTGCTGTGGCATGGTCCTTGCTAATGAGAGAATATGTAAAAATGCTTTGATTAATTCACATTAGCATCAGCTTCACCCTTTTTGAATGTGGTTAATGCTTTTCCAGGATTTAACCGGGTGTGTCTATTTCTGCCATGGATGCTTCCCTAATTTAATGGGTAATGATGTAATGAGTTGTCAGTGGTGACATTTTTCCTTTGGCCTGAGTTTCCAGATGGGTTAAGGTTTCGTACTGTAATGTTAAATAATGAAATCGTTATGGTCTTGGTTTTGGTTGCGATTTATTTCCTTTTTGATTTTGAAAATATCCTTTGTTACTAATTGTGTGGTGGGTAAAGCAGCCTGGCAAGCTATTGATGACTGTTTGCCACCTGCAAGTAATGGAGTCATGACCAGAAAGGCTTGTTAGCTCAGCTTTGCTGTTATTACCTTAGCTGTTGAAGGGAAAATATGTGCGGTCCTCAAAGTGCCAAAAGGCTTTTGAAAATGGTGTTTCTGTTTTAGCTTCTCCACAGTGGGTTAAATCATTTTACTTACATATGTTGAAGTTACACAAAAATACAACCTCTCTGGGAAAACATGCATACTACTATATGTGAGGTTCTGGACTATAAAATCCCCCAGTCCTGTCACTTGAAATGATCAGTATCTGGCCACAATTCTGCTGGCTGCTGCCAAGAAGGTTATTACAAAGAACTGGCTTAAGACTGAGCCACCAAATCATAAACAATGGCTGTCTGTCGTTGAAGAAATACTAGAATGGAAAAGCTCACATACAAGTCAAAAACGAAAGAACGCTTCACTACAGGCTGGGAAAAATGGTTAACCTATATATCAATGGCCAAAAAGACATAAACAAACAAACAATGACAGAATAAGACAGTATCCCCTGAAGGCTGTGTTCGTTGAGCCTACATCAAATGTGTTTTATATTATTCTGTATTTTTGTTTTTTTTTATTGTCGTTTGTTTTGCTAAGTATCATGTCACTTTGAAATGCATATTGTATTGCAGCAAGTGGCAAATTGTCTACCCCTTTGCACAAGTTATAGAAGTTTAAATAAAATAAAAATGAAAAAAAATCCTTTTTACTTAAAGAAAAATACAAGTTACACAGGCACCAAGGCAACAAGTGACATTGCCTTTTATAATTTCATTGACATAATTTTCTTTGAACTCATTTCTCTGCTTTCATTTAAGTTCAAACAAGAGGACTGTGACTTATATCTCCTGTTTCAGGTTTCTTTCTGTAACACAGATCAGTAATGTGTTTTGCTTTAAATGAATGAAGTAAATATGAGTGAATGAGCTTCATGCTCAGGTTGTAGTTATTTAAGTGTTACACATTCTAGTAATGAACCACAGTAAACCAAAGGTTCCTGGTGAAAAATCCTTAAATCCGTCTTGAAATCATACATTTCATTACTTTTTATGTAAATCTGGAATTCTTCATGGTCCTGAAAGCTGTCAGATGGAGACAAATCACAGTTTGTGTTAATAATTTTTTTAAAATGCAGATGTAAGTCTAATTTTTTTTTTATTATAAATAAAAATAAAAGTTTATTACCTGTATTCAGGACTTATTCCATGTCTCTGATATCAAATGTCAGTTTATTCTGCTAGTTTTGTATTTGTTAGCACTAGCTGGACATTTGATTTTTGTTTGTTTAATCTTTTCTTGTACTCGAACAAAAAATCTCTGTAGTTGCATTTCTTTCAGCAATTAGTGGCAATTTTGTGCAACTAATCCTTACTAGTGATGCTAAAAGTGAACTAGTTGGCCTTTGGTGCTACTAGTGCAGCGATCATCTTCAATTTTAAGGCTTCTACTGGAACTAGCTGGACAATATTGCCACTAGAGTAACTAGTGAGAGCTTTTGTTCAACTAGGACAGCAAAATGCATTATTAGTACGACCACATGTTCATCTAGTGCTGCCAAAGACCAAACTAATGGAGCAAATCGATATCAAGGACACAGACTTACTGCTCAAACAGCTTTCCATATCTAACAAACAGAATACTTTGAAGCTTTTAGTCTTTTTGCTAAAAGATGGATGAATATTTAGGGTTTGAGCTTTAGTAGACTGTAGCTGTCTTCTGATTAGACATCCAGCCGGAAAACTGACCTCAGCAGTAAACGTTTCACCAGATAGATGCTTGTTAGCTGACACAGAAAATTAATGTGTAACAAAAAGAAGGAGACATCTGCATAATGTTTTGAGAACAAAGTTGTATTTTCACAAGATTAAAAAAAATCTGAATGCAAGCTGGAGGAAAAAAGCCATTTTAAAAGAAAAAAATTTGAGTAAACAGGTTTAATTCTAACCTTAACAACCAATGAGCATCAGATTAAAATGAGTTTTTAACAAATTCCAGGTAACACAATATGGTGATAGCATTTAGGAGGATACACTGTACTCAAATTGACTAAATGAACATCCACAATCTTTTACACAAATTACAGAATTTAAATGTTTACAGGTGAGCAGATTCATTAAAAGCAAGACATGGTTAAAAATATTTTAAAAACTGAGAAATAATTTGTTATTTCCTCCCCAAATCGCTTATGTATACAAAACTAATTATTCTCTGTGTGGACAAACTCATGACTTCGATCTAAAAATGACTTTTTACTGCATATAAAATTTAAAATTCTCTGTCTTATTTGTGTCAATTTTAAACCGTACATGAGGGGATTGATAATTGGGGGAATGACAATAAATTCTATCGCCACAAAATTCTGAACATGTTGCGATAATTCTTTTGAGCCAAAGCGCATGTACAACAAATCAAAAAGCAAAGATCCAACAACTACTACTAAGGAGAATATGTGTGGTACACATGTCTGCATGAATTTACTTCTGTTCTCTTTGGATGAGTGGCATGTTTTGATGAGATGCACATAAGACCAAACAACAAAAATGACATGGCCAAAGTAAAAAGTATAGTTAAATGCTGGAATAATAACTTTAGCTATGGATACAGAGCAAGCTAGATTGGAAATCAACCAATTAACACAGTAGATCTTTGGTATGTGTGAGCCACATAACCTCGATGTTGATGTTGTTATTGTGCTCATGAACAGCAAGTAAACGGGAGTAAGCCAAGCTATGAACACAAAGACACAAATTCTCTGTTTAGTCATGACAGTGTGGTACACCAGAGGTCGGCATATCGCCACGTATCTGTCATAGGCCATTAGAGCTAGAAGAGAAAAGTCAGCACAAGCTGAAGAGTGCAACACAAAACCCTGCAGAAGACATCCAGCATAAGAGATGACATGGGTGGCAGACAGAAGGTCATGGAGGAATTTTGGGTAAAAACCTGCAGTCCCATAAAGTCCATTAATGCACAGATTACAGAGGAAGATGTACATGGGTTCATGAAGGCTTTTATCCACAATAATTGTCACAATAATGGTCAAATTTACTATCCAAATCACAAGGTAACACAGTAAAGTGAGAGCAAAGAGAATAACTCTGTAGTTTGCTGTTCCGCTTAACCCCGACAGAGTAAACATATTAATCACTGAAACATTATCCATCTTAAAATGTCACTTTACCATTTCCTAAAAGCCAGTCAAATACTGCACGGACAGAAAACTGCATTTGCACAACCTCATGTGGGTGAAAAAAAAATACTTTCCTGCTCTGTGTCTTTCCATCCCTCACAGGGTATGTTACCACCAGTTTATATCCTCTTGTGGCAGTAATACTTAGTGATGCTGCCTACAAGCATCCAATCAGCAATGTGGGAGTTTTTTTGAATGAATTAGTCAAATAAGCAAATTTATTGTATAGCTTTAAAATTTAGAGAGCAACTTATTTATTTATTTATTTATACATTAATAAAATTATTTATTATTATTATTTCACATAACAAAAGCCGAAATCTAAGACATCACCACAACATAGTCCAACAGAGCAACAGAATAGTGTTTAGACAGTTGCCCTTCTTAAGTCAGTTCTGATGTGGCATTGTTTCATTTTCATTTTAGTAAATGTGATGCATCTTTAAACTTCTACCCAGTAAAATGTTGTACATAAAAACAAGTTGTTTTACTGTTTTACTGAGCAGATTGTGCTGGTATACAATGCCTATCAAAAATATTCACCCTACCTTGTGTTTTCCCACTTTTTGCTTCTCAACATTGAATCATGGTCAGTAGAATTTGACTTGTTTAAAACGAATTTACAAAAAAAATAAAAATTACTCTCTCACGTCAAAGTAATGTCATTTAATTTAAAAAATCAAAATGAATGATTGTATCAGTATTGATCCCTTTAAAGTGATTCTCCTATTTCAACACTGGTGAAGTCAGCTGGTGCTAGAAGTCACACAGCCAGTGAAAATGGAGATAATCTGACTGTAGAGAATAATTTTCAAAGGACTGCTGTACAAAGACACCCGTATCTGGAAGGTGGCTATCACGGTACCACGCTTGAATTCACTGAGCTCCTGAGAGCGACCCATTCTTTCACAAATGTTTGTAGAAGCTGTCTTCACACCTAGGTGCTTGATTTTATACACCTGTGTTCATGTAGGTGATTGGAACACCTGAATTCCATTATTTGGAGGGGTGTCCCAATACTTTTGGCTATACAGTGTATGACTCCTTCAGCACCTAAGATGATGTGGGGGTGCTTCTATGTAGCAGGCCCTGGATGGCGAGAAAGTATAGGTAGATCCTGGAGGACAATCTGATGACATGAAAAGGTCTATTTACTCACAGTCCTTATGCAACCTGACAGAGCTTGAGCAGTTTTGCAAAGAAGAATGGGGCAAAGTTGCAGCGTCCAGATGTACAAGGCTGATTGAGACCTCAAGTTAAAGACTGAATGCTGTAATTGCTGCCAATAATGCATCGACTAAATACTGACTTGAAGCGGTGAATGCTTATGCTTTTTAGCATTTATTTCCTATTTAACATTGTAATAATAGTGTTTTGGGTTTTCTTTGTCTTTTTTTTGCTGACAACTTCAACACTTTTCCAGAAGTTACAGTACACCTTCTCTATTTTGTTGCCACATAAAGGAAGCCTGACAATCATATTAATGCTTATTGAAAGGTTACAGGCTGGCAAGACCCAAGCAAAAAATGTCAAAATGTAGACAGTTTTGGAAGTCATATTTCTGTGATAGTGTAAAGGATGACAAACCGCAACATATCTGTCATGAGCCATTATGCCAAGAATGGCCAGCTCACAGACAGCATATGAGTAAATAACATAAATCTGAGTGAAACAAGCAGGATGTGAGATCAAATGAGGGTCAGACAGGAGGTCCACGAGGAATCTGGGAAAGAAACCAGTAGAACCATATAGAGAGTTGAAAGATAACAGAGCCATAAACACATACATGGGCTCATGAAATGTTCTCTGTCGTAGTATCACCAGTACCATGAGAAGATTGGCAATGACAAGAAAGCTGTATAGCAGGAGGCTAAAAGAAACAAACAAACACAGCCTTTAGGTCTTTAGGAAGCTGTGGGTGCATTCCATTACTCATAGTACCAAACTATACGCCAGAAAAACATTTAGTATGCCCTAATACATAGTACCGTATGTCAAATGCAGTAGGCCAAAAATACCAGGATGTCCTACTACATAAGATCCATTTTGCAGCACAATGTTATGTCAAAGTAATTTGTCTGAGCTGTATGTGTGTTGCATACAATAATGCTTTGTCGAGCTGGCTGTAGTATGTACTAAAAATAAAAATAAAAAGTATGAGATCTGAAACATGGCAAGTTTCGCTTTCTTCTTCTCTTGAAGTGGATAAAGCTGTCATGAGATTTGTATGTTAAATTAATTCAGGAAAGTTGATTCCGTCACCTAATAAGCATATTAACGTTTTTTCAAACAAAAACCACCTCAAGTGACTTAAAACCTTCTCTGCCAAATTGAGGACACTTCTGTAGAATTTTGTCACAACCATCAACCTTTTGCAATTCGATACTTCAAAATGTACATAAAACTACATCAATGGAAACTTTGCTACCGAAGCTGCAGAGCAGGAGAAAAGTAAAACTACTGCCTTGTGGTTGCTTCTGAGTGGTGGAGGCCAGAAAAGTGTCTTTGCAGAGCAGTATGACGCCACTGTGAAGTTGACATTTGGCCTTTTGGATATAAAATGTCATAGCGACTGAACAATTATCAGTCTGGTTCAAATATCAGATCTGATATTCAGCATTTTTCTGATTTTTTGCATCTTTTTTTATCTTTTAACAGATTCCTGGTAAAACTGATTACTTTATAAATGCACTACTTCTGCTCTGGTGCCTCTCTGTCTGTAGTCACTCCTTAGGCCCGAACAATGTCCCACCCTGAGAACTGTCTGACTGGTTGCAGCGGGTTAGAAAATGCACCGACAGATAACTGTAAAAAGTTCTATTTTAATTCAACATATGTAAAACAAGTAAACACAGGCATTTTATTTAAATGTGTGTTTGTGTTTACATTTTTTGCATGAACTGTCTTGCTGTCAAACATCAGTTTTTGGTCTTAATAATACTCAGTACCGGCATCAGCCCTGATAAAAATCATATCAGTCCACCCCTAAAATGTCATCACTTCATCATTTTATCCTTTTAGACATTTGTGTCCAATTTTGTCATTATAAGTGCATAAATTCTTGAATTATGGCCAGACACAGTGACCTTTAACCTTTTACTATGTTTTAATCAGTTTGTCCAGGTGAACATTTGTGCAAGGTTTAAAGAAATCCTCTGCAGGTGCTTATAAGATATTTCACTCATTAGAACTGGACAGACGTCATGTCAGTTCTACTTTTTCTTTATTTCACAGGCCACAGCAGAGTGTGTGCAGGTGCCTGATGTTATTTTCTGTGTTTCTCAGCTTTTGTCCTGTTTATTCACTCTGTTCATGATACATACTCCTGGAAAAAGAGGCTGTACAATGACTTGGGCATCATTATCATGAATGGCGTTTGGCTGATGATTTGTGTGTTGTACATTCACCTGCACAAGGAGATTAGTGCAATTACTGTTTTCTATTCTGCACATAGATCAATATCTCAAAACATCAGCTTCTGGTCTGCAGGTTTCTCCCTGCAGTTATAAATAAATCATAGTTATAAATATTAAAAAATATATTCAAGGCATAAGTGTCCCTGGCAACACTTAAGAGCGAGAGTTTACTTCAGTTCTACCAAGTCAAAATGAACATTTCAAACATATGACATATGACTCTCCCAGATCATCTTGTGACTCTGTGCATTTCAAAAGCTCAGGTCAGAACCTCAAAGGACAGAAAACAAGAAAATTAAATGAACATACAGATAAGTGAAATGTATGGCTGAGTTGCTTATTTACATAATCAGATTTCACTTTTGATTTGTTTCTTTCACCCTGAAAATAAACATCACCCACAAAGATATTTCAGAATCAGTTTACTAGATGTACTGTTATTAGAGTGACACTGTATTTGTGTAGGACATGTGATTTAAGGGTAATCATAAATTACAATTCACATCAATTACAACAAAACATGCTCACTTAGTAATGTAGTGTCACTACAGACAGCATGTCATCAAGTCTGTTATCATATTTTTCTATTAAAATGAATGATTGTATCAGATACTCTGCCTCAGACATCATTAATTGGTTTAATGGATCATTTTGCTCTGTACACAGTTTATTCACAGCACGTTAGACTCTTGTAAAGTTCTACAGGCAATCACTTTAGTTCTGGGCTTTAAGCATAAAATCCTGAAAATGTGTCTTCTAATCTCTGGTAATTTAAGGGCATACACAAGAGGATTCACAAGTGGAGGAATTATTAGAAATTCTATTGACAGAATTACAGCCACATATTGATTCACCTGTTGAAGATTTTGCCGAGTCAGGGCAGCATCACTAAATGAAGTGATGGAATAAACGATGAAGGAGATAACATGTGGGAAACAACTCTGTAACACTTTTCCTCTGACCTCTGATGAGTTTTTCCAACAAGCGAGCACAATTTGTAGATAAGTGTACAAGATAAAACCAAAAGGAAAAAAGGCTATAGCTATAGCTCCCAGCATAGCAGCAATATTGTTAATAGAATTGGGAACACATGACAATTTTACAATATTCCAGCCGGCACAGTACATCCTCTCTATTTTGTTGCCACATAAAGGAAGCCTGACAACCATATTAATCCTTATTGAAAGGTAACAGGCTGGCAAGACCCAAGCAAAAAATGTCAAAATGTAGACAGTTTTGGAACTCATCTTTCTGTGATAGTGTAAAGGATGACACACAGCAACATATCTGTCATAAGCCATGATGCTCAGGATGGTCAGTTCATAGGAAACATATGTGTAGATAATATAAATCTGAGTGAAACAAGCAGGACGTGAGATTAGATGAGTGTCAGACAGGAGATCCATGAGGAACCTGGGGAAGAAACCAAAAGAAACATACACAGAGTTGACAGACAGAAAAGCAATAAAAACATACATGGGTTTGTGTAGTGTGCTCTCCCGCAGTATTATCCATATTATGAGAACATTAGCACAAACAATGAAGCTGTACAGCAGGAGGCAAAAGACAAAGGCGAGGTAACGGTAGTGTCCGATTCTCATGAACATGGTGAGGTTAAAGTAAAAAGAGAGCGAGCTGTTCTCCATTCTCCGAATCAAAGAGTCTCCGGCTGAGAAAAAGTCTGACGTAAGAAAGTCTGTTTTTGAACAACCTACTATCAGTGTTTTGAAAAAGTGGCATCACTAAAAACCTTTAGCCAAAAAAAAGCAGACAACATATCCAGTAGTCAATATTTCGATTTTGCTGAGCTCTGTACACAGATAAACCTCAACTGTGGGCTCTGGAAGCTGTTGTCAGTCTTTTAACTTGTCCCAACGTCACCACGTTATTTCACCTCTGGAGATTTTGGAAACTTTCACAAACTGCATGTTGAGGTTTCAGGTCAAGCACAAGTTTTCGTCCCCACTAGCAACAATGCTCAAGGGATACCAGTGTTGGTCTGCAGGTCAGTCAGCAGTCCACCACGTCTGTCCAGACTGAAATATCTACAACTACTGGACGTATTGCACTAAAATTTACAGCAGACAAGTTAAGTTTACCTCCAGCTGATCCAAAATGCTGCAGCCAGAGTTCTGACAGGAACCAGGACCAGAGATCATATTTCTCCTGTATTGGCTTCTCTTCATTGGCTCCCTGTAAAATCCAGGATAGAATTTAAAATCCTGCTTCTAACATACAAAACTGTTAATGAACAAGCTCCATCATATCTTAAAGACCTTATTGTACCATATCATCTTAACAGAGCCCTTCGCTCTGAGACTGCAGGTTTACTTGTGGTTCCCAGAGTTTCCAGAAGTAGAATGGGAGGCAGAGCCTTCAGTTATCAGGCTCCTCTCTTGTGGAATCAGCTCCCAGTTTGGGTTCGGGGGGCAGACACCCTCTCTTCTTTTAAGATTAAGCTTAAAACTTTCCTATTTGACAAGTCTTATAGTTAGGGCTGCTCAGGACCACCTGAGCTGTCCCTCAGTTAAGCTGCCATAGGTTTAGACTGCTGGGGGACTCACATGATGCACTGGGCTCCTCTCCTCTCCTCTCCTTTCTGTACTGTCATATATCACCATTACATATGACTAACCTATGTTTCCCCCCCGAGGTTCTGTGTCCTGCTTGTTCTCTCCGTGGATGTCCCTGGATCTGGAGCTCAACGTCCCTGATCTGGAGCTCAACGTCCCTGGTCTGGAGCTCAACGTCCCTGATCTGGAGCCGCTGGCCTCACCACCTCCAACCCCTACCCCAACCTCTCCTACTATCCCTCCCTCCCTCCTCCTCCCCACTCCCAACCCAACCGGTCGAGGCAGATGGCCGCCCTCCCTGAGCCTGGTTCTGTCGGAGGTTTTTTTTCCCCCCTTCCCTATCATGGGGGGTTTTTGGTTCCTTCCCACCGTCGCTGACTGCTTGCTCATAGGGAATCCAAAAGCAACCTTGGATTGTTGGGTTTTTCTGTTTCTGTTTCCTGTTCTTTCTTACAATGTTAAGCGCTTTGTGACGACCTGTGTTGTAAATATGCGCTATATAAATAAAACTGAATTGAATTGAATTAAGTTGTCATAATTCATAGTAAAGAAGTTTCACTTTGTGCTATCATCAGGTCAAAAGGTAAAATTGTCCATGACTTATGACAAAATACTGGTACATTTAATTCCAAACTCAGCAGTTCTTTGTGGTTAAAGCTAATACTGCTTTTCTGAAACTGAGGAATCAAGGAGCAACCTAACAAACCAGGCCACATTTCCATTCATTATGGATTGATGAGTATGTGCCAGATAAACAATACTTAGATTTTTTTTCTGCAGCTAAATAGTTTTTTACTTTTAAGTAAGATACACCCACTGATGATGTTGCCATAACACATTAAGCTAAACATAGTAAACATTTTGGACACTTGGCATTGATGTTGTGAGCAAATATGCACTTATGTAAGTTCGCTACCTGCACTTTAGAACTAGTCTGACTCACCAGATGTACACATTGGGTATAAACCTGTCATTGGCGGCACATTTCAAACGTCTTTCTTCCCTTCTTCAGTTATCAGCGTGTTACCATTTGTAAAATCCAATTTGCTAGTGGAAACAACAGTAATTTACCAATAACAAATAAAGAGGACTTGGATCGTGCAGCAAAGCAGTGCTGCCAGGCTTTTTAAGTAAATTAGCCATTTTGATGACAGTGCTCATCTCCAAGTATAAAAATTGTTGCAAAAATACAATTCCCTTGTCACCATTTTAAGGGGACACTGTTGCTGCATCCTGGGCTTTGCTCTGCCCCAGTAAGATTGTGACTGTTTTAAAAAAAAAATACAAACAAAGGTTGTTTTCCCCATCGCAGAATAATGATGCTAATCAACTCTTTCAAATTTAGATTTTAGGCAAGAGATGAGTTTGAAATAGTACAACCTTGATTTGTATTTATGTGTTATGGGGTTATGGTGCTGTGATGGACTGGTGGCCTGTCCATGATGTACCACACCTTATACCCTATGCCAGCTGTGATAGGTTCCAGATCCCCCACAACCCTGGATAGATAGATGGATGGATGTTAACCCCTTAACGCCAGTTGTTGCAAATTTGCAAGATGCCGCTACAGCCGAGATAGCGTATGCATTCCCCCAGTGCTGGTTCGTGCATATTCAATACATACCTAGGAACCTTTCACAAGCACTGGTTTCTCTTAGGACCGGTTTGAATGGCATTTTCGGCATCAATAAAAAAAAATTTACCATTAATGCCTGTTGCATTACACCTTTATATCTACTATATGTGCTATAGACAAATTAACAATCTCCAGTAATTGAACATCAACTTGAAATCAAAAACACATCAAATTATTGTTTTTATATAATTGTAAATAAATTCAGGCATCAAGGGGCTATGTGGTTATGACATAGTTACAGACTCTACACATTGAAGCGCACAGTTCCAAAGCTGTCTAACCATCTGGCATGTAATTTAGACAGACCATAAACCCATCTGAAGTAGTAGCCATCGCAACTAAAAAGTCACTCTCTGTCACAGTGAACGAACATTAACACAAAGTGATTGCAGGAGGAATTCTCTATTTAGTAGCCGCATGTCAACACAGAAAACCTTTCTGCTGCATTTTGTTCATCCATCCCACATGGATCTGATGGAACAATTCTAATCAATCTAGCAGCCAATTACATAAAGGACATACTTGCACTGTGTGTGCAAATAAAGTGTCTTTATGCTTCAGCCTGTTTTACTTAACAACAAATATGTACCTAGTTCAGATGACTTACAGTTCTATGCTGCGCCTGAATGCACACAAAACACAGTGTAATGACACAAGGCAATGGTTTGTGCGTTTTTAACTCCAAAAATACATGGGAAATATGATTAAACTGTGATGTTATATTTCACTGTTTCATCTGATCTGCAAAAACATCACCCCAAATGGTTCAATCTTTGCGGCAAGCAAAGGCAGGTTTGCTTCCATCTTAAAATCCATCTTAAAATGTCACTTTACCATTTCCTAAAAGCCAGTCAAATACTGCACAGACAGAAAACTGCATTTGCACAACCTCATGTGGGTGAAAAAAAATACTTTCCTGCTCTGTGTCTTTCCATCCCTCACAGGGTAGACCAATCACAGTTTGTGTTAATAATTTTTTTAAAATGCAGATGTAAGTCTAATTTTTTTTTTATTATAAATAAAAATAAAAGTTTATTACCTGTATTCAGGACTTATTCCATGTCTCTGATATCAAATGTCAGTTTATTCTGCTAGTTTTGTATTTGTTAGCACTAGCTGGACATTTGGTTTTTGTTTGTTTAATCTTTTCTTGTACTAAAACAAAAAATCTCTGTAGTTGCATTTCTTTCAGCAATTAGTTGCAATTTTGTGCAACTAATCCTTACTAGTGATGCTAAAAGTGAACTAGTTGGCCTTTGGTGCTACTAGTGCAGCGATCATCTTCAATTTTAAGGCTTCTACTGGAACTAGCTGGACAATATTGCCACTAGAGTAACTAGTGAGAGCTTTTGTTCAACTAGGACAGCAAAATGCATTATTAGTACGACCACATGTTCATCTAGTGCTGCCAAAGACCAAACTAATGGAGCAAATCGATATCAAGGACACAGACTTACTGCTCAAACAGCTTTCCATATCTAACAAACAGAATACTTTGAAGCTTTTAGTCTTTTTGCTAAAAGATGGATGAATATTTAGGGTTTGAGCTTTAGTAGACTGTAGCTGTCTTCTGATTAGACATCCAGCCGGAAAACTGACCTCAGCAGTAAACGTTTCACCAGATAGATGCTTGTTAGCTGACACAGAAAATTAATGTGTAACAAAAAGAAGGAGACATCTGCATAATGTTTTGAGAACAAAGTTGTATTTTCACAAGATTAAAAAAAATCTGAATGCAAGCTGGAGGAAAAAAGCCATTTTAAAAGAAAAAAATTTGAGTAAACAGGTTTAATTCTAACCTTAACAACCAATGAGCATCAGATTAAAATGAGTTTTTAACAAATTCCAGGTAACACAATATGGTGATAGCATTTAGGAGGATACACTGTACTCAAATTGACTAAATGAACATCCACAATCTTTTACACAAATTACAGAATTTAAATGTTTACAGGTGAGCAGATTCATTAAAAGCAAGACATGGTTAAAAATATTTTAAAAACTGAGAAATAATTTGTTATTTCCTCCCCAAATCGCTTATGTATACAAAACTAATTATTCTCTGTGTGGACAAACTCATGACTTCGATCTAAAAATGACTTTTTACTGCATATAAAATTTAAAATTCTCTGTCTTATTTGTGTCAATTTTAAACCGTACATGAGGGGATTGATAATTGGGGGAATGACAATAAATTCTATCGCCACAAAATTCTGAACATGTTGCGATAATTCTTTTGAGCCAAAGCGCATGTACAACAAATCAAAAAGCAAAGATCCAACAACTACTACTAAGGAGAATATGTGTGGTACACATGTCTGCATGAATTTACTTCTGTTCTCTTTGGATGAGTGGCATGTTTTGATGAGATGCACATAAGACCAAACAACAAAAATGACATGGCCAAAGTAAAAAGTATAGTTAAATGCTGGAATAATAACTTTAGCTATGGATACAGAGCAAGCTAGATTGGAAATCAACCAATTAACACAGTAGATCTTTGGTATGTGTGAGCCACATAACCTCGATGTTGATGTTGTTATTGTGCTCATGAACAGCAAGTAAACGGGAGTAAGCCAAGCTATGAACACAAAGACACAAATTCTCTGTTTAGTCATGACAGTGTGGTACACCAGAGGTCGGCATATCGCCACGTATCTGTCATAGGCCATTAGAGCTAGAAGAGAAAAGTCAGCACAAGCTGAAGAGTGCAACACAAAACCCTGCAGAAGACATCCAGCATAAGAGATGACATGGGTGGCAGACAGAAGGTCATGGAGGAATTTTGGGTAAAAACCTGCAGTCCCATAAAGTCCATTAATGCACAGATTACAGAGGAAGATGTACATGGGTTCATGAAGGCTTTTATCCACAATAATTGTCACAATAATGGTCAAATTTACTATCCAAATCACAAGGTAACACAGTAAAGTGAGAGCAAAGAGAATAACTCTGTAGTTTGCTGTTCCGCTTAACCCCGACAGAGTAATCATATTAATCACTGAAACATTATCCATCTTAAAATGTCACTTTACCATTTCCTAAAAGCCAGTCAAATACTGCACAGACAGAAAACTGCATTTGCACAACCTCATGTGGGTGAAAAAAAATACTTTCCTGCTCTGTGTCTTTCCATCCCTCACAGGGTATGTTACCACCAGTTTATATCCTCTTGTGGAAGTAATACTTAGTGATGCTGCCTACAAGCATCCAATCAGCAATGTGGGAGTTTTTTTGAATGAATTAGTCAAATAAGCAAATTTATTGTATAGCTTTAAAATTTAGAGAGCAACTTATTTATTTATTTATTTATACATTACTAAAATTATTTATTATTATTATTTCACATAACAAAAGCCGAAATCTAAGACATCACCACAACATAGTCCAACAGAGCAACAGAATAGTGTTTAGACAGTTGCCCTTCTTAAGTCAGTTCTGATGTGGCATTGTTTCATTTTCATTTTAGTAAATGTGATGCATCTTTAAACTTCTACCCAGTAAAATTTTGTACATAAAAACAAGTTGTTTTACTGTTTTACTGAGCAGGTTGTGCTGGTATACAATGCCTGTCAAAAATATTCACCCTACCTTGTGTTTTCCCACTTTTTGCTTCTCAACATTGAATCATGGTCAGTAGAATTTGACTTGTTTAAAACGAATTTACAAAAAAAAAAAAAATTACTCTCTCACGTCAAAGTAATGTCATTTAATTTAAAAAATCAAAATGAATGATTGTCTCAGTATTGATCCCTTTAAAGTGATTCTCCTATTTCAACACTGGTGAAGTCAGCTGGTGCTAGAAGTCACACAGCCAGTGAAAATGGAGATAATCTGACTGTAGAGAATAATTTTCAAAGGACTGCTGTACAAAGACACCCGTATCTGGAAGGTGGCTATCACGGTACCACGCTTGAATTCACTGAGCTCCTGAGAGCGACCCATTCTTTCACAAATGTTTGTAGAAGCTGTCTTCACACCTAGGTGCTTGATTTTATACACCTGTGTTTATGTAAGTGATTGGAACACCTGAATTCCATTATTTGGAGGGGTGTCCCAATACTTTTGGCTATACAGTGTATGACTCCTTCAGCACCTAAGATGATGTGGGGGTGCTTCTATGTAGCAGGCCCTGGATGGCGAGAAAGTATAGGTAGATCCTGGAGGACAATCTGATGACATGAAAAGGTCTATTTACTCACAGTCCTTATGCAACCTGACAGAGCTTGAGCAGTTTTGCAAAGAAGAATGGGGCAAAGTTGCAGCGTCCAGATGTACAAGGCTGATTGAGACCTCAAGTTAAAGACTGAATGCTGTAATTGCTGCCAATAATGCATCGACTAAATACTGACTTGAAGCGGTGAATGCTTATGCTTTTTAGCATTTATTTCCTATTTAACATTGTAATAATAGTGTTTTGGGTTTTCTTTGTCTTTTTTTTGCTGACAACTTCAACACTTTTCCAGAAGTTACAGTACACCTTCTCTATTTTGTTGCCACATAAAGGAAGCCTGACAATCATATTAATGCTTATTGAAAGGTTACAGGCTGGCAAGACCCAAGCAAAAAATGTCAAAATGTAGACAGTTTTGGAAGTCATCTTTCTGTGATAGTGTAAAGGATGACAAACCGCAACTTATCTGTCATGAGCCATTATGCCAAGAATGGCCAGCTCACAGACAGCATATGAGTAAATAACATAAATCTGAGTGAAACAAGCAGGATGTGAGATCAAATGAGGGTCAGACAGGAGGTCCACGAGGAATCTGGGAAAGAAACCAGTAGAACCATATAGAGCAGGGGTGTCAAACTGAAATACACAGCGGGCCAAATCTGAAAACCTGGACATAGTCGCGGGCCAACATTATATTATTATAATATATATAATATTATTATATATATTATAATTATAATTATCAACATTATTATATTGATATATTGATATTATATATAAATAAAACTAGCCTTTACAGCAGCCTCACTTTGTGATATGGCTTTTTTGAACATAGTCTGTTGTGAAACCAAACTTCTTTTCATCTACTTTCTGGCTCCTTTGACTCATGTCCAGGTCCTTGTACTTGTCCTGGTGTTTCATAGTGTCGTCTAATGTTGTTCTCCGTGGTTATCGCCACGTTGGCTCCACATACTAGATGGGGTTGGTCTGAATAGCAGTAGGTGAGCGCCGGATATTCTGGTCCAGTTACTGACAAATATCTGAATATTTGGGTCGTGCAGCCGCGGTGGCCGGGACCGGGGGTGGCGGCGAGGGCGAAGGGAAAGTGTGTTCGTCGGAATCCGACGGCATTAGCGTGAATATCTCCTGCTGGTGGTGACACAGTAGCAGCGTCCTGGCGGGCCGCTGGTGCAGATGCTAAGTCAGGTGGCGGAGGCGGAGGGGTGGAGGTGGTTGGGTCAGTAGTAGTGTGCGGTTGCTATGACTACTGTCAACAGAGGAGAGGGTGTTTATGGGTCCTGTCCTGATTGACGCCATATGTCTATGATTGACGCGCCGATACAGAGCAGAGCATTCTGGGATTTGTAGTATTAGCGATACATGCGCTGTATAATACCGGCGGGCCAGCTTTAGTAGTCATCTGGTATTACCTCGCGGGCCAAATATAATTACACTGCGGGCCAAATTTGGCCCGCGGGCCAGAGTTTGACACCTATGATATAGAGAGTTGAAAGATAACAGAGCCATAAACACATACATGGGCTCATGAAATGTTCTCTGTCGTAGTATCACCAGTACCATGAGAAGATTAGCAATGACAAGAAAGCTGTATAGCAGGAGGCTAAAAGAAACAAACAAACGCAGTCTTTAGGTCTTTAGGAAGCTGTGGGTGCATTCCATTACTCATAATACAAAACTATACGCCAGAAAAACATTTAGTATGCCCTAATACATAGTACCGTATGTCAAATGCAGTAGGCCAAAAATACCAGGATGTCCTACTACATAAGATCCATTTTGCAGCACAATGTTATGTCAAAGTAATTTGTCTGAGCTGTATGTGTATTGCATACAATAATGCTTTGTCGAGCTGGCTGTAGTATGTACTAAAAATAAAAATAAAAAGTATGAGATCTGAAACATGGCAAGTTTCGCTTTCTTCTTCTCTTGAAGTGGATAAAGCTGTCATGAGATTTGTATGTTAAATTAATTCAGGAAAGTTGATTCCGACACCTAATAAGCATATTAACGTTTTTTCAAACAAAAACCACCTCAAGTGACTTAAAACCTTCTCTGCCAAATTGAGGACACTTCTGCAGAATTTTGTCACAACCATCAACCTTTTGCAATTCGATACTTCAAAATGTACATAAAACTACATCAATAGAAACTTTGCTACCGAAGCTGCAGAGCAGGAGAAAAGTAAAACTACTGCCTTGTGGTTGCTTCTGAGTGGTGGAGGCCAGAAAAGTGTCTTTGCAGAGCAGTATGACGCCACTGTGAAGTTGACATTTGGCCTTTTGGATATAAAATGTCATAGCGACAGAACAATTATCAGTCTGGTTCAAATATCAGATCTGATATTCAGCATTTTTCTGATTTTTTGCATCTTTTTTTATCTTTTAACAGATTCCTGGTAAAACTGATTACTTTATAAATGCACTACTTCTGCTCTGGTGCCTCTCTGTCTGTAGTCACTCCTTAGGCCCGAACAATGTCCCACCCTGAGAACTGTCTGACTGGTTGCAGCGGGTTAGAAAATGCACCGACAGATAACTGTAAAAAGTTCTATTTTAATTCAACATATGTAAAACAAGTAAACACAGGCATTTTATTTAAATGTGTGTTTGTGTTTAAATTTTTTGCATGAACTGTCTTGCTGTCAAACATCAGTTTTTGGTCTTAATAATACTCAGTACCTGCATCAGCCCTGATAAAAATCATATCAGTCCACCCCTAAAATGTCATCACTTCATCATTTTATCCTTTTAGACATTTGTGTCCAATTTTGTCATTATAAGTGCATAAATTCTTGAATTATGGCCAGACACAGTGACCTTTAACCTTTTACTATGTTTTAATCAGTTTGTCCAGGTGAACATTTGTGCAAGGTTTAAAGAAATCCTCTGCAGGTGCTTATAAGATATTTCACTCATTAGAACTGGACAGACGTCATGTCAGTTCTACTTTTTCTTTATTTCACAGGCCACAGCAGAGTGTGTGCAGGTGCCTGATGTTATTTTCTGTGTTTCTCAGCTTTTGTCCTGTTTATTCACTCTGTTCATGATACATACTCCTGGAAAAAGAGGCTGTACAATGACTTGGGCATCATTGTCATGAATGGCGTTTGGCTGATGATTTGTGTGTTGTACATTCACCTGCACAAGGAGATTAGTGCTATTACTGTTTTCTATTCTGCACATAGATCAGTATCTCAAAACATCAGCTTCTGGTCTGCAGGTTTCTCCCTCCGCTCCTGCTAGTTATCCATAACAACAATTCTGCCATCCAAATGGTAATAAAGGATATACACAATAACATTCTTACTAACAGAAATCATAGTTATAAATATTAAAAAATATATTCAAGGCATAAGTGTCCCTGGCAACACTTAAGAGCGAGAGTTTACTTCAGTTCTACCAAGTCAAAATGAACATTTCAAACATATGACATATGACTCTCCCAGATCATCTTGTGGCTCTGTGCATTTCAAAAGCTCAGGTCAGAACCTCAAAGGACAGAAAACAAGAAAATTAAATGAACATACAGATAAGTGAAATGTATGGCTGAGTTGCTTATTTACATAATCAGATTTCACTTTTGATTTGTTTCTTTCACCCTGAAAATAAACATCACCCACAAAGATATTTCAGAATCAGTTTACTAGATGTACTGTTATTAGAGTGACACTGTATTTGTGTAGGACATGTGATTTAAGGGTAATCATAAATTACAATTCACATCAATTACAACAAAACATGCTCACTTAGTAATGTAGTGTCACTACAGACAGCATGTCATCAAGTCTGTTATCATATTTTTCTAGTAAAATGAATGATTGTATCAGATACTCTGCCTCAGACATCATTAATTGGTTTAATGGATCATTTTGCTCTGTACACAGTTTATTCACAGCACGTTAGACTCTTGTAAAGTTCTACAGGCATTCACTTTAGTTCTGGGCTTTAAGTATAAAATCCTGAAAATGTGTCTTCTAATCTCTGGTAATTTAAGGGCATACACAAGAGGATTCACAAATGGAGGAATTATTAGAAATTCTATTGACAGAATTACAGCCACATATTGATTCACCTGTTGAAGATTTTGCCGACTCAGGGCGGCATCACTAAATGAAGTGATGGAATAAACGATGAAGGAGATAACATGTGGGAAACAACTCTGTAACACTTTTCCTCTGACCTCTGATGAGTTTTTCCAACAAGCGAGCACAATTCGTAGATAAGTGTACAAGATAAAACCAAAAGGAAAGAAGGCTATAGCTATGGCTCCCAGCATAGCAGCAATATTGTTAATAGAATTGGGAACACATGACAATTTTACAATATTCCAGCCGGCACAGTACATCTTCTCTATTTTGTTGCCACATAAAGGAAGCCTGACAACCATATTAATGGTTATTGAAAGGTTACAGGCTGGCAAGACCCAAGCAAAAAATGTCAAAATGTAGACAATTTTGGAAGTCATCTTTCTGTGATAGTGTAAAGGATGACACACAGCAACATATCTGTCATAAGCCATGATGCTCAGGATGGTCAGTTCATAGTAAGTATATGTGTAGATAATATAAATCTGAGTGAAACAAGCAGGACGTGAGATTAGATGAGTGTCAGACAGGAGATCCATGAGGAACCTGGGGAAGAAACCAAAAGAAACATACACAGAGTTGACAGACAGAAAAGCAATAAAAACATACATGGGCTTGTGTAGTGTGCTCTCCCGCAGTATTATCCATATTATGAGAACATTAGCACAAACAATGAAGCTGTACAGCAGGAGGCAAAAGACAAAGGCGAGGTAACGGTAGTGTCCGATTCTCATGAACATGGTGAGGTTAAAGTAAAAAGAGAGCGAGCTGTTCTCCATTCTCCGAATCAAAGAGTCTCCGGCTGAGAAAAAGTCTGACGTAAGAAAGTCTGTTTTTGAACAACCTACTATCAGTGTTTTGAAAAAGTGGCATCACTAAAAACCTTTAGCCAAAAAAAAAGCAGACAACATATCCAGTAGTCAATATTTCGATTTTGCTGAGCTCTGTACACAGATAAACCTCAACTGTGGGCTCTGGAAGCTGTTGTCAGTCTTTTAACTTGTCCCAACGTCACCACGTTATTTCACCTCTGGAGATTTTGGAACCTTTCACAAACTGCATGTTGAGGTTTCAGGTCAAGCACAAGTTTTCGTCCCCACTAGCAACAATGCTCAAGGGATACCAGTGTTGGCCTGCAGGTCAGTCAGCAGTCCACCACGTCTGTCCAGACTGAAATATCTACAACTACTGGACGTATTGCACTGAAATTTACAGCAGACAAGTTAAGTTTACCTCCAGCTGATCCAAAATGCTGCAGCCAGAGTTCTGACAGGAACCAGGACCAGAGATCATATTTCTCCTGTATTGGCTTCTCTTCATTGGCTCCCTGTAAAATCCAGGATAGAATTTAAAATCCTGCTTCTAACATACAAAACTGTTAATGAACAAGCTCCATCATATCTTAAAGACCTTATTGTACCTTATCATCCTAACAGAGCCCTTCGCTCTGAGACTGCAGGTTTACTTGTGGTTCCCAGAGTTTCCAGAAGTAGAATGGGAGGCAGAGCCTTCAGTTATCAGGCTCCTCTCTTGTGGAATCAGCTCCCAGTTTGGGTTCGGGGGGCAGACACCCTCTCTTCTTTTAAGATTAAGCTTAAAACTTTCCTATTTGACAAGTCTTATAGTTAGGGCTGCTCAGGACCACCTGAGCTGTCCCTCAGTTAAGCTGCCATAGGTTTAGACTGCTGGGGGACTCCCATGATGCACTGGGCTCCTCTCCTCTCCTCTCCTCTCTGTACTGTCATATATCACCATTACATATGACTAACCTATGTTTCCCCCCCGAGGTTCTGTGTCCTGCTTGTTCTCTCCGTGGATGTCCCTGGAACTGGAGCTCAACGTCCCTGGTCTGGAGCCGCTGGCCTCACCACCTCCAACCCCTACCCCAACCTCTCCTACTATCCCTCCCTCCCTCCTCCTCCCCACTCCCAACCCAACCGGTCGAGGCAGATGGCCGCCCTCCCTGAGCCTGGTTCTGTCTGAGGTTTTTTTTCCCCCTTCCCTATCATGGGGGGTTTTTGGTTCCTTCCCACCGTCGCTGATTGCTTGCTCATAGGGAATCGAAAAGCAACCTTGGATTGTTGGGTTTTTCTGTTTCTGTTTCCTGTTCTTTCTTACAATGTTAAGCGCTTTGTGACGACCTGTGTTGTAAATATGCGCTATATAAATAAAACTGAATTGAATTGAATTAAGTTGTCATAATTCATAGTAAAGAAGTTTCACTTTGTGCTATCATCAGGTCAAAAGGTAAAATTGTCCATGACTTATGACAAAATACTGGTACATTTAATTCCAAACTCAGCAGTTCTTTGTGGTTAAAGCTAATACTGCTTTTCTGAAACTGAGGAATCAAGGAGCAACCTAACAAACCAGGCCACATTTCCATTCATTATGGATTGATGAGTATGTGCCAGATAAACAATACTTAGATTTTTTTTCTGCAGCTAAATAGTTTTTTACTTTTAAGTAAGATACACCCACTGATGATGTTGCCATAACACATTAAGCTAAACATAGTAAACATTTTGGACACTTGGCATTGATGTTGTGAGCAAATATGCACTAATGTAAGTTCGCTACCTGCACTTTAGAACTAGTCTGACTCACCAGATGTACACAATGGGTATAAACCTGTCATTGGCGGCACATTTCAAACGTCTTTCTTCCCTTCTTCAGTTATCAGCGTGTTACCATTTTTAAAATCCAATTTGCTACTGGAAACAACAGTAATTTACCAATAACAAATAAAGAGGACTTGGATCGTGCAGCAAAGCAGTGCTGCCAGGCTTTTTAAGTAAATTAGCCATTTTGATGACAGTGCTCATCTCCAAGTATAAAAATGTTGCAAAAATACAATTCCCTTGTCACCATTTTAAGGGGACACTGTTGCTGCATCCTGGGCTTTGCTCTGCCCCAGTAAGATTGTGACTGTTTTAAAAAAAAATACAAACAAAGGTTGTTTTCCCCATCGCAGAATAATGATGCTAATCAACTCTTTCAAATTTTGATTTTAGGCAAGAGATGAGTTTGAAATAGTACAACCTTGATTTGTATTTATGTGTTATGGGGTTATGGTGCTGTGATGGACTGGTGGCCTGTCCATGATGTACCACACCTTATACCCTATGCCAGCTGTGATAGGTTCCAGATCCCCCACAACCCTGGATAGATAGATGGATGGATGTTAACCCCTTAACGCCAGTTGTTGCAAATTTGCAAGGTGCCGCTGCAGCCGAGATAGCGTATGCATTCCCCCAGTGCTGGTTCGTGCATATTCAATACATACCTAGGAACCTTTCACAAGCACTGGTTTCTCTTAGGACCGGTTTGAATGGCATTTTCGGCATCAATAAAAAAAAATTTACCATTAATGCCTGTTGCATTACACCTTTATATCTACTATATGTGCTATAGACAAATTAACAATCTCCAGTGATTGAACATCAACTTGAAATCAAAAACACATCAAATTATTGTTTTTATATAATTGTAAATAAATTCAGGCATCAAGGGGCTATGTGGTTATGACATAGTTACAGACTCTACACATTGAAGCGCACAGTTCCAAAGCTGTCTAACCATCTGGCATGTAATTTAGACAGACCATAAACCCATCTGAAGTAGTAGCCATCGCAACTAAAAAGTCACTCTCTGTCACAGTGAACGAACATTAACACAAAGTGATTGCAGGAGGAATTCTCTATTTAGTAGCCGCATGTCAACACAGAAAACCTGCATTTTGTTCATCCATCCCACATGGATCTGATGGAACAATTCTAATCAATCTAGCAGCCAATTACATAAAGGACATACTTGCACTGTGTGTGCAAATAAAGTGTCTTTATGCTTCAGCCTGTTTTACTTAACAACAAATATGTACCTAGTTCAGATGACTTACAGTTCTATGCTGCGCCTGAATGCACACAAAACACAGTGTAATGACACAAGGCAATGGTTTGTGCATTTTTAACTCCAAAAATACATGGGAAATATGATTAAACTGTGATGTTATATTTCACTGTTTCATCTGATCTGCAAAAACATCACCCCAAATAGTTCAATCTTTGCGGCAAGGAAAGGCAGGTTTGCTTCCATCTTAAAATCCATCTTAAAATGTCACTTTACCATTTCCTAAAAGCCAGTCAAATACTGCACAGGCAGAAAACTGCATTTGCACAACCTCATGTGGGTGAAAAAAAATACTTTCCTGCTCTGTGTCTTTCCATCCCTCACAGGGTATGTTACCACCAGTTTATATCCTCTTGTGGAAGTAATACTTAGTGATGCTGCCTACAAGCATCCAATCAGCAATGTGGGAGTTTTTTTTGAATGAATTAGTCAAATAAGCAAATTTATTGTATAGCTTTAAAATTTAGAGAGCAACTTATTTATTTATTTATTTATACATTAATAAAATTATTTATTATTATTATTTCACATAACAAAAGCCGAAATCTAAGACATCACCACAACATAGTCCAACAGAGCAACAGAATAGTGTTTAGACAGTTGCCCTTCTTAAGTCAGTTCTGATGTGGCATTGTTTCATTTTCATTTTAGTAAATGTGATGCATCTTTAAACTTCTACCCAGTAAAATGTTGTACATAAAAACAAGTTGTTTTACTGTTTTACTGAGCAGATTGTGCTGGTATACAATGCCTGTCAAAAATATTCACCCTACCTTGTGTTTTCCCACTTTTTGCTTCTCAACATTGAATCATGGTCAGTAGAATTTGACTTGTTTAAAACGAATTTACAAAAAAAAATAAAAATTACTCTCTCACGTCAAAGTAATGTCATTTAATTTAAAAAATCAAAATGAATGATTGTCTCAGTATTGATCCCTTTAAAGTGATTCTCCTATTTCAACACTGGTGAAGTCAGCTGGTGCTAGAAGTCACACAGCCAGTGAAAATGGAGATAATCTGACTGTAGAGAATAATTTTCAAAGGACTGCTGTACAAAGACACCCGTATCTGGAAGGTGGCTATCACGGTACCACGCTTGAATTCACTGAGCTCCTGAGAGCGACCCATTCTTTCACAAATGTTTGTAGAAGCTGTCTTCACACCTAGGTGCTTGATTTTATACACCTGTGTTCATGTAGGTGATTGGAACACCTGAATTCCATTATTTGGAGGGGTGTCCCAATACTTTTGGCTATACAGTGTATGACTCCTTCAGCACCTAAGATGATGTGGGGGTGCTTCTATGTAGCAGGCCCTGGATGGCGAGAAAGTATAGGTAGATCCTGGAGGACAATCTGATGACATGAAAAGGTCTATTTACTCACAGTCCTTATGCAACCTGACAGAGCTTGAGCAGTTTTGCAAAGAAGAATGGGGCAAAGTTGCAGCGTCCAGATGTACAAGGCTGATTGAGACCTCTAGTTAAAGACTGAATGCTGTAATTGCTGCCAATAATGCATCTACTAAATACTGACTTGAAGCGGTGAATGCTTATGCTTTTTAGCATTTATTTCCTATTTAACATTGTAATAATAGTGTTTTGGGTTTTCTTTGTCTTTTTTTGCTGACAACTTCAAAACTTTTCCAGAAGTTACAGTACATCTTCTCTATTTTGTTGCCACATAAAGGAAGCCTGACAATCATATTAATGCTTATTGAAAGGTTACAGGCTGGCAAGACCCAAGCAAAAAATGTCAAAATGTAGACAGTTTTGGAAGTCATATTTCTGTGATAGTGTAAAGGATGACAAACCGCAACATATCTGTCATGAGCCATTATGCCAAGAATGGCCAGCTCACAGACAGCATATGAGTAAATAACATAAATCTGAGTGAAACAAGCAGGATGTGAGATCAAATGAGGGTCAGACAGGAGGTCCACGAGGAATCTGGGAAAGAAACCAGTAGAACCATATAGAGAGTTGAAAGATAACAGAGCCATAAACACATACATGGGCTCATGAAATGTTCTCTGTCGTAGTATCACCAGTACCATGAGAAGATTGGCAATGACAAGAAAGCTGTATAGCAGGAGGCTAAAAGAAACAAACAAACACAGCCTTTAGGTCTTTAGGAAGCTGTGGGTGCATTCCATTACTCATAGTACCAAACTATACGCCAGAAAAACATTTAGTATGCCCTAATACATAGTATGTCAAATGCAGTAGGCCAAAAATACCAGGATGTCCTACTACATAAGATCCATTTTGCAGCACAATGTTATGTCAAAGTAATTTGTCTGAGCTGTATGTGTGTTGCATACAATAATGCTTTGTCGAGCTGGCTGTAGTATGTACTAAAAATAAAAATAAAAAGTATGAGATCTGAAACATGGCAAGTTTCGCTTTCTTCTTCTCTTGAAGTGGATAAAGCTGTCATGAGATTTGTATGTTAAATTAATTCAGGAAAGTTGATTCCGACACCTAATAAGCATATTAACGTTTTTTCAAACAAAAACCACCTCAAGTGACTTAAAACCTTCTCTGCCAAATTGAGGACACTTCTGTAGAATTTTGTCACAACCATCAACCTTTTGCAATTCGATACTTCAAAATGTACATAAAACTACATCAATGGAAACTTTGCTACCGAAGCTGCAGAGCAGGAGAAAAGTAAAACTACTGCCTTGTGGTTGCTTCTGAGTGTTGGAGGCCAGAAAAGTGTCTTTGCAGAGCAGTATGACGCCACTGTGAAGTTGACATTTGGCCTTTTGGATATAAAATGTCATAGCGACTGAACAATTATCAGTCTGGTTCAAATATCAGATTTGATATTCAGCATTTTTCTGATTTTTTGCATCTTTTTGTATCTTTTAACAGATTCCTGGTAAAACTGATTACTTTATAAATGCACTACTTCTGCTCTGGTGCCTCTCTGTCTGTAGTCACTCCTTAGGCCCGAACAATGTCCCACCCTGAGAACTGTCTGACTGGTTGCAGCGGGTTAGAAAATGCACCGACAGATAACTGTAAAAAGTTCTATTTTAATTCAACATATGTAAAACAAGTAAACACAGGCATTTTATTTAAATGTGTGTTTGTGTTTACATTTTTTGCATGAACTGTCTTGCTGTCAAACATCAGTTTTTGGTCTTAATAATACTCAGTACCTGCATCAGCCCTGATAAAAATCATATCAGTCCACCCCTAAAATGTCATCACTTCATCATTTTATCCTTTTAGACATTTGTGTCCAATTTTGTCATTATAAGTGCATAAATTCTTGAATTATGGCCAGACACAGTGACCTTTAACCTTTTACTATGTTTTAATCAGTTTGTCCAGGTGAACATTTGTGCAAGGTTTAAAGAAATCCTCTGCAGGTGCTTATAAGATATTTCACTCATTAGAACTGGACAGACGTCATGTCAGTTCTACTTTTTCTTTATTTCACAGGCCACAGCAGAGTGTGTGCAGGTGCCTGATGTTATTTTCTGTGTTTCTCAGCTTTTGTCCTGTTTATTCACTCTGTTCATGATACATACTCCTGGAACAAGAGGCTGTACAATGACTTGGGCATCATTGTCATGAATGGCGTTTGGCTGATGATTTGTGTGTTGTACATTCACCTGCACAAGGAGATTAGTGCTATTACTGTTTTCTATTCTGCACATAGATCAGTATCTCAAAACATCAGCTTCTGGTCTGCAGGTTTCTCCCTCCGCTCCTGCTAGTTATCCATAACAACAATTCTGCCATCCAAATGGTAATAAAAGATATACACAATAACATTCTTACTAACAGAAATCATAGTTATAAATATTAAAAAATATATTCAAGGCATAAGTGTCCCTGGCAACACTTAAGAGCGAGAGTTTACTTCAGTTCTACCAAGTCAAAATGAACATTTCAAACATATGACATATGACTCTCCCAGATCATCTTGTGACTCTGTGCATTTCAAAAGCTCAGGTCAGAACCTCAAAGGACAGAAAACAAGAAAATTAAATGAACATACAGATAAGTGAAATGTATGGCTGAGTTGCTTATTTACATAATCAGATTTCACTTTTGATTTGTTTCTTTCACCCTGAAAATAAACATCACCCACAAAGATATTTCAGAATCAGTTTACTAGATGTACTGTTATTAGAGTGACACTGTATTTGTGTAGGACATGTGATTTAAGGGTAATCATAAATTACAATTCACATCAATTACAACAAAACATGCTCACTTAGTAATGTAGTGTCACTACAGACAGCATGTCATCAAGTCTGTTATCATATTTTTCTAGTAAAATGAATGATTGTATCAGATACTCTGCCTCAGACATCATTAATTGGTTTAATGGATCATTTTGCTCTGTACACAGTTTATTCACAGCACGTTAGACTCTTGTAAAGTTCTACAGGCATTCACTTTAGTTCTGGGCTTTAAGTATAAAATCCTGAAAATGTGTCTTCTAATCTCTGGTAATTTAAGGCCATACACAAGAGGATTCACAAGTGGAGGAATTATTAGAAATTCTATTGACAGAATTACAGCCACAAATTTATTCACCTGTTGAAGATTTTGCCGACTCAGGGCGGCATCACTAAATGAAGTGATGGAATAAACGATGAAGGAGATAACATGTGGGAAACAACTCTGTAACACTTTTCCTCTGACCTCTGATGAGTTTTTCCAACAAGCGAGCACAATTCGTAGATAAGTGTACAAGATAAAACCAAAAGGAAAGAAGGCTATAGCTATGGCTCCCAGCATAGCAGCAATATTGTTAATAGAATTGGGAACACATGACAATTTTATAATATTCCAGTTGGCACAGTACATCTTCTCTAATTTGTTGCCACATAAAGGAAGCCTGACAACCATATTAATGGTTATTGAAAGGTTACAGGCTGGCAAGACCCAAGCAAAAAATGTCAAAATGTAGACAGTTTTGGAACTCATCTTTCTGTGATAGTGTAAAGGATGACACACAGCAACATATCTGTCATAAGCCATGATGCTCAGGATGGTCAGTTCATAGTAAGTATATGTGTAGATAATATAAATCTGAGTGAAACAAGCAGGACGTGAGATTAGATGAGTGTCAGACAGGAGATCCATGAGGAACCTGGGGAAGAAACCAGCAGAAACATACACAGAGTTGACAGACAGAAAAGCAATAAAAACATACATGGGCTTGTGTAGTGTGCTCTCCCGCAGTATTATCCATATTATGAGAACATTAGCACAAACAATGAAGCTGTACAGCAGGAGGCAAAAGACAAAGGCGAGGTAACGGTAGTGTCCGATTCTCATGAACATGGTGAGGTTAAAGTAAAAAGAGAGCGAGCTGTTCTCCATTCTCCGAATCAAAGAGTCTCCGGCTGAGAAAAAGTCTGACGTAAGAAAGTCTGTTTTTGAACAACCTACTATCAGTGTTTTGAAAAAGTGGCATCACTAAAAACCTTTAGCCAAAAAAAAAGCAGACAACATATCCAGTAGTCAATATTTCAATTTTGCTGAGCTCTGTACACAGATAAACCTCAACTGTGGGCTCTGGAAGCTGTTGTCAGTCTTTTAACTTGTCCCAACGTCACCACGTTATTTCACCTCTGGAGATTTTGGAAACTTTTACAAACTGCATGTTGAGGTTTCAGGTCAAGCACAAGTTTTCGTCCCCACTAGCAACAATGCTCAAGGGATACCAGTGTTGGCCTGCAGGTCAGTCAGCAGTCCACCACGTCTGTCCAGACTGAAATATCTACAACTACTGGACGTATTGCACTGAAATTTACAGCAGACAAGTTAAGTTGTCATAATTCATAGTAAAGAAGTTTCACTTTGTGCTATCATCAGGTCAAAAGGTAAAATTGTCCATGACTTATGACAAAATACTGGTACATTTAATTCCAAACTCAGCAGTTCTTTGTGGTTAAAGCTAATACTGCTTTTCTGAAACTGAGGAATCAAGGAGCAACCTAACAAACCAGGCCACATTTCCATTCATTATGGATTGATGAGTATGTGCCAGATAAACAATACTTAGATTTTTTTTCTGCAGCTAAATAATTTTTTCCTTTTAAGTAAGATACACCCACTGATGATGTTGCCATAACACATTAAGCTAAACATAGTAAACATTTTGGACACTTGGCATTGATGTTGTGAGCAAATATGCACTAATGTAAGTTCGCTACCTGCACTTTAGAACTAGTCTGACTCACCAGATGTACACAATGGGTATAAACCTGTCATTGGCGGCACATTTCAAACGTCTTTCTTCCCTTCTTCAGTTATCAGCATGTTACCATTTTTAAAATCCAATTTGCTACTGGAAACAACAGTAATTTACCAATAACAAATAAAGAGGACTTGGATCGTGCAGCAAAGCAGTGCTGCCAGGCTTTTTAAGTAAATTAGCCATTTTGATGACAGTGCTCATCTCCAAGTATAAAAATGTTGCAAAAATACAATTCCCTTGTCACCATTTTAAGGGGACACTGTTGCTGCATCCTGGGCTTTGCTCTGCCCCAGTAAGATTGTGACTGTTTTAAAAAAAAATACAAACAAAGGTTGTTTTCCCCATCGCAGAATAATGATGCTAATCAACTCTTTCAAATTTTGATTTTAGGCAAGAGATGAGTTTGAAATAGTACAACCTTGATTTGTATTTATGTGTTATGGGGTTATGGTGCTGTGATGGACTGGTGGCCTGTCCATGATGTACCACACCTTATACCCTATGCCAGCTGTGATAGGTTCCAGATCCCCCACAACCCTGGATAGATAGATGGATGGATGTTAACCCCTTAACGCCAGTTGTTGCAAATTTGCAAGGTGCCGCTGCAGCCGAGATAGCGTATGCATTCCCCCAGTGCTGGTTCGTGCATATTCAATACATACCTAGGAACCTTTCACAAGCACTGGTTTCTCTTAGGACCGGTTTGAATGGCATTTTCGGCATCAATAAAAAAAAATTTACCATTAATGCCTGTTGCATTACACCTTTATATCTACTATATGTGCTATAGACAAATTAACAATCTCCAGTGATTGACATCAACTTGAAATCAAAAACACATCAAATTATTGTTTTTATATAATTGTAAATAAATTCAGGCATCAAGGGGCTATGTGGTTATGACATAGTTACAGACTCTACACATTGAAGCGCACAGTTCCAAAGCTGTCTAACCATCTGGCATGTAATTTAGACAGACCATAAACCCATCTGAAGTAGTAGCCATCGCAACTAAAAAGTCACTCTCTGTCACAGTGAACGAACATTAACACAAAGTGATTGCAGGAGGAATTCTCTATTTAGTAGCCGCATGTCAACACATAAAACCTGCATTTTGTTCATCCATCCCACATGGATCTGATGGAACAATTCTAATCAATCTAGCAGCCAATTACATAAAGGACATACTTGCACTGTGTGTGCAAATAAAGTGTCTTTATGCTTCAGCCTGTTTTACTTAACAACAAATATGTACCTAGTTCAGATGACTTACAGTTCTATGCTGCGCCTGAATGCACACAAAACACAGTGTAATGACACAAGGCAATGGTTTGTGCGTTTTTAACTCCAAAAATACATGGGAAATATGATTAAACTGTGATGTTATATTTCACTGTTTCATCTGATCTGCAAAAACATCACCCCAAATGGTTCAATCTTTGCGGCAAGCAAAGGCAGGTTTGCTTGCTGCCAGAAAATTGCCAAGCAAATGCTGCAACACACACAAAAAATTGCATTATGAGTGTGGTTGTTCTGACACAAAATGGTGCCCAGGAACTCTGAAACTGTCTCTTTGAGTGATGAGGGAGACGTCAGAGCGCTACGAACTGTGGACAAAGTGAAATTAAATTCGTGCCTTTAAATGGTATTGCACCGTTCAGCATCTTGTGATGAATCAGAACCCCATCATGGGATGAAGCTGTGTTCAAATTTATTTAGCAATGTTTGCATGATTGTATAATTATCAATCAATTTGAGGTTTCTGGTGACGTACTGATTACTTGCAATTGTGTTGTAAATAACTGTTAATTAGTTATGTGGTTTGCCCTTAATGATAACCCAGGCTAAAAAAGACTGATACCAAAATTAAAATTCAACAGCTGAATTACTGAACTGTACTAAAGGAAATTAAAACTTTCATGTGGTTTAGTCTGTTTACTTCTGGCTTCAGTATTGTAATAGGATGGAAGGTTTACTGGCTAAAGGGCTTGTTTGTGTGGATCAGTGTCCTGGCTGGCTCTCCAGAGTGGTGCTGCTTTATTAATTGCTCCCAGAGGAGGATGAAGTTAATGACCTGTTGACCCCTTCTATCATAATTACACCATGTAACTGTTTAAAAACAACAAACACACTGTCCTCCCTCCTGGCTGTAGTGAGCCTTGTTCCCTGAGGCCTGCTGTTTTCCACTAAAGACACCAGGGAGGTCACAGTAAGCATGTAAAAGTTGGTCTGGAGATTTTAAAATTACGTCATTTGCATTTCATCATTGTTACAGTCAATTGCTGTACATTCATCCCTCTGAGGCATCACCTACACAGAAAGACAAATCAAAATCAATATCTTTTATTAGTTTAAACCCATATAATGGCCCTAAAGGATGATAAAATACCAGCCAGGTCAGTCCTTCACTTTTCTGCCATCTCACCCTTATTTATTAAGTTTTATTGAAAGCCAAGCTCTCTTTTACAAGAACACACTGTCCACAGTTACTGTGTTCACACCTTAAAGCTGCTCAGTACAACTTCAGACTCAGTGACCACTGAGCAGTTTCACTTGAGCAGTTTTTTTTTTTTCTTGTGAGATTTAACTTGCCGTTTCAACTACAAGCCCACTCTTCTAACTTTTAGGCCACATGACATTGGTGTAGTTACATTTTTCTCCCCACTTTCTCACTTAAGTCTCTTGTAAAACACAGACTTATACAGAAGAGAGATAGAATAACAGGATTCCTGCACAACACCATGCAATCATATGCAAAAATGTCTAATGTGGAATAAGAGAGAAAGCTGAGTTTTATTTGATGTCATTAAGTTATTTTATGTTTTTCACAAGAGGAAAAACGTAATGAACACATTACAAAAACCTGTGAGGCAATTTTTCGTTTCAAATATTTTTATTACAATTTTTTCCATAAAGACACATACATAACAAACACCGACAAGAAAAAAGAAAGAAAGAAAAAAAGGGGGGACAGTAAAAATAAAAATACCCTCCCTCACCTTCCCCATGCCCCACAGTGCTATCCATCAGTTGAATTTAATGATCCATACTTTCCAAATCTGAAATGAGTGGTTTCCACATTTGTTTAAAATCTTCCAGTTTATCATTAACATTGTAACGGATCCTTTCTAAATGGAGAGTGTCTGTCATTACTGATATCCATGCCTTTAATGAAGGAACTTCTTTTCCTTTCCATAAAAGGAGAATCAGTCTTTTTGCGGACATCAGGCCGTATGACATGAGACGGGCTTGTGTGCTTTTCAGTTTTTTAGATTGCTCCGAGACCCCAATAATAATCCAAATAGGATCAAGCTGTAACTTTATCTTAAAAAGCTGTGAGAAAAATAAAAATAATGATGTCCAAAAGCCCTGCAACTTATTGCACAATACAAAACTATGTAGTAGATCTGCTTCTTCACATTCACATTTGTCACAAAGTGGTGATACTTCAGGAAATATTTTATGCAACCGAGCTTTTGAGTAATGCAACCTGTGTAGTATTTTGAACTGAATTAAACAATGCCGGACATTTATAGAGCACAAATTAACATGGTTCAGGCCTTTAATCCAAACATCTTCCTGGATTTCCAATCCCAGTTCCTTTTCCCAAGCATACCTTATCTTATCTGTGTCAGTTTGTAAAAGTGATAACAATGTGTCGTATATGAGTGAAATTGTGTTTTTCTCTGTTACACAGTCCATTAGACATTGGTCCAACTTATCTGGAATTGCAGTTTCAAAAAATCGAACATGGGATCTTACATAATTCCTTATTTGCAGATATCTGAAAAAGTCACTGGTTGGTAAATTATATTTCTCTTTGAGCTGTTTAAATGAGGCAAAGTTGCCTTGTAAATACAACTGTCCTATGTTTTGTAACCCCATCTCTTTCCAACGGTCAAATGTTCCATCAATGACTGAGGGTGTAAATGATGGGTTAGCCGCTATCGGAGTTGCAAAGGACAGAGCTCTTAGCTTGAAATCTTTGATTATCTGTCTCCAGATTTGAATGGTGTTGCAAATTAGAGGATTTTTATTATATTAAGAGTTTTTGACACAAATAGGGGAAAGCACCACTGCACCAAGGGCATAGGGAGTACATTCTTCCCTTTCCATATCAAGCCCTGTGAGGCAAATTTTAATTATTGAAAAATGTCCTCCTGCTATACGTAATATTATCAACATACTATCTATGTTTTAATCTTTAGCACACTCCTGTTCAGTTTTAGGTGGTGGGAGGCTGAAGCCTTTCCCAGCCGACCCTGGACAGGTTAACAGCTATCACAAGGCCAAAAATGGAACTAATGTTATCTCCTTTTCTTTAAGTAGCATTTTGCATAGTTGTCCACCAGCCCTGCCTTGTAATGTTGAAATACCAGACAACTTTTCCACACAAATTTCCTCAGTTTCAAGATGTTTAAGGTGTTTTTTTTCTTTTGCTCATTACCAAGCATCCTGTAACTTCTCAATAGGATTTAAATCACAGCTTTGACTAGATTATTCTCTTTTTTTTGTCTGCATTTATACTCATTGTTTAAGACCACGCAATGGAGTCAACTTAATGAGATCAATGCATATTTTAGTCTTGCAGCAAAATATATCAATATTTAGTGCGTGTGCGTGACCATCCCCGGCCCCCCCTGGGAGCTAAGCAGTCATTCTTTATTGAATTTTCCTGTCATGAACCACAGGGGGCAGTGCTGCACCTCAGTGAGTTGGGGAGGGGGATATGGCGAGACAAGACGAACAGGGAGGGTACAGACAGGCAGTGCTATATGAATCCTATAAGAGTGCTGTAACATGCCATGTTATTCCCAGCAACCGATCCAACATCTGAAAACTGGAAAAAAGTAATCAACACAGAAACAAATTGGACACCAGAAGTCTTGTCAGTATACAGAGTTAGGACGCCAGAGGACAGGAGTAAAGGAAGAATGTATAGAGGGCGTGAGTTTAGTGCAAAGTCTGAAGAGTGACTCCGCACAATCTGGCGGGTCCCATCAGTTCTCAGCAAGGGGACTCGGCAGGAGTTGGTAAGCCCTGAACCAACATGCATGCAAGCCCAGAGTGACTACCACGAGTCAGCAGGGCCAGGCCGGCCAAGTGCCCCCACACCCCAGGCTGGGGAGCGTCCAGGAGGCACCACCCAGAAGACCACCCGGGCCACAGACAAGCACGCGGACCCAGAGACCAAGAGGAGGCAGCAACCGACACCCCCGGAGCACCAAGGACAAGCCCAGAGGGCAAGGGGCACAAGGGCTCACCCGCCACCTCACGCCCATTACCCAACCACCCCACCCAAATGTGTAGAATAATCATTTTTGCAGAAGGGTTCACTTCCAGTTCTACCTTTTGGCCCATGGCCTCACAGTACCTTTAGGCACTCTTTGGTATGATGCAATATTCATAGTTTAATCAGTGACTGCTAGTTGAATCAATGCTGCTGTAGCCGGATGGCTTCTCCCTCCTGGCCGCTGTGTGGCACTGCTAGATAAATCGCTGCTGTAACAGCGGGCGGCATCCGGCAGCGCGATATACATACAGGTGGGTGGCCTCACCTGACTCATGCCTTCCGCTTTTGGGCTCTCCTCACGGAGGTGGCTGCAGCTGGGTGTGCGGGATCTGGCGTGGCAGATCGCTGGTACAGGTAATGGGCTCCTCGTTTATATTTCTGTGACGTGCCGTGCACTTAATGACAGGTGGTTTTCTGCTGTGTGTAGCGACGGCTGTGACCACTGGTTTTAGACGGAGGATGAAGGTTGGGAGACGGGTCGCTCCGCTTGGCGTGCCGTGTGTGCGTCCGTGTCGGCGGGGTAAGCTCACGTTGTCTGCCTTGTGTCCTCTGCTGTGTCAGCTGGTCCCTGATTTTGCTGTGTGTTTGCTGCAGCATAATTGCCGCAGTTGACGGTGGATCTCCTCCACCTGCTTGCTGTCGCGCTGCATCACGGCTGATCAGGTACGTATCATTTTGAGGGAAGTGACTGATACGTAGGTGTGAAGCCATTTAACGATAATTATGCTGGGCTAATGGTTTATCTCCTATAGGCTGCAGCTAAACGTATGGTGTTCAACAGACCACCGGCTCCCTGGACTGGCTGCTGTTTCGGCTCACTCTTTTTATTGTTCTGGCTTGCTTCTCCGGCAGGCTGTCGGTTCGGGCCGTTGGGTCGGCCTGCTCTCGTTGCGGCCTTTTGTTGCAGGACTTATTATTGCACTGCACTTTCGGCGCTAAAGCCTTAGGCCTTTGCGCCATTGCATTAAGTTACATTGAATGTGTTTTTTTTACTATTTGTGGTGTGTGTGTGTGTGCGCGTGCGTGCGTGTTTTATTACAATTGATGTGTATTGATCTGGTCACCGGCCGTTGTTAATTTGTTAATAATTTGTTTTCTTTGTGCAGGTTCAGCGAGCCTTGGCGGCAGTCCAATCCCCGGTGGTGGTTTCACGAGTCCCGTTTTTCGTTGGTGTGTCGTGTCACAGGTGTGGGCTTAGTTTTGGACCCCTTTTCTCTTTGATTTTCTGATTTTTGGCCTGCCGCCATCGTAAGCTGACCTATCCCTTTAATATCTAAGTTGGTTCCTTTCATTTTCCCTGTTTTAGCCTGGTGGCCTTGATCCTTATTTATAATAATTAATAAATAAATAAAGATATTGTTATTTTTGGAACACGTCTCCTGCCCCAGTGATTAAGAACCTGTGTGCCTTGCTAATGTTTAAATGATTCTTGATCGATCAGTGAGTGAATGTCCCAGGGGTGAAATTCCCCTGGGTGGCGTTGTCGCAACCTCCACCTGAATACTAGCCAGTGTGTGTTTGAATGACGTGCTCTGACACGCTATTCATTCCCATTTTCATCACCACCACGCCACATTCTGGCGTTGTCGGCAGGACTTCACATTTAAAGGGCAGAGACGTGTTCCTTGTTTTTTTCTCTGTTAATTTTTGTTTTAAGTGTATGTGCAGTGGTAGAGCCGAGACAGCAGTCTTAATC
>CM045456.1:24416545-24425673 GCA_024666655.1 Dascyllus trimaculatus | reverse complement strand
TGAGCAGTTGACATCATGGCTGAGCATATCTGTCTCGAAACTGCACTTTACTAATGATGTTCTCAGAAGCATAGAATCAGATTTCCAGAGTGTTATAAGTTACAAACCTAAGGAACCAATCCTGTCAACTTGGCCTATCTGCGTTCTCTTTCTTCAGAATCATTTTCCAGTTTCAGCATGTATGGCTGAATTACTCCAGTATTACACCTTGCCATTGGATAGTGTAGAGTTGTTTTACACAAGCAAGCTGAGGTGCTTGAGCTGCAGCGAGTGGCAGGGGAGGGTAGAATTCATAGACCTGCACATTGTAAAGGAAGGAAGGATTGAGTTACATCGAAGTCATTTTAAGTCAAGAAGGGATTATTTTCATTGGGAAAAAAATCTAAAAATGTAACTTACAAACAAACAAACAGATGAGTTTCAGGGGTTAAATCAATGACTGAGGAGGGGCATTAAAGTAAAACAGCCAAAAGCATCTGGTCTCTAACTGCACTACAGTGTAGCTTTTCATTTAGAACATTTCACACTCAAGATTATTAAGGACACCAAGCTGATCATTTTGTGACTGTTGACTGTTTCCCCGTGCACACCATTCATTAGAATCCTATGACCCCCACTGCACCAAAACAATCTATTCATCTGTTACCCCATGCTCCAGCGCATCCATTCATGCTAGTGACATCGCAGCTTTTGAGCATGAACTTTAAAGACCTCCTTCTGTGAAAATCAAGTTTTTTTTTACTTTGTTAACATGTCCACATGGAGTTTTTATACGCTGGAAGACACATCATGAGCAAAGTAAGCAATCAACACCATGGCTGCGTTTATTCCACAGAGATGAGTTTTTAGGGGTAAATCAATGACAGGATCAAGACTTTAGGACTGATCAGACAATGTTTGACAGATGCTCTCCAGAGAAATCACAGTGTACTAGCCGCATTGCAAATCAATAGCTTTAATAGGTCTAGTCCTTAATTATTACACGACTGCCCTTCAGCTCTCTATCCTGAGGCTCCACCCAGTCAGTGAAACCAATCTTACAATTAGAAACACTGGCCAACAAACGCACATTAATAATTGAGCTGTCTGGAATTACCAACAATAGCCTTAACATTTACATGTGTCACCTCACATTTTTATCTAATCACAGAACCTTCTCTTAGCATATGTTAGCATTGGGTGACCCTCACAGTGGGAATGTGTCTCCAAACCCTGATGAGATCTGGTCATTTAACATCCTGGTAAAGTTCTCAGTCTGAACTGAACATGATGAACTTCCTCCTCTTTCACTCATCAATACAATCTGCTTTTTGAGTAATCAAGGTATTGCTGGGTTTATTGAGACTGGGGCCCGTGTGTATTGATCATATTAGAAACAGCACATTGCCAAGAAGGTTTTAGACTGATTACATTTACAAAACTGCAGAAAAGAGAGACTCGATTCAAAATGTCCTTGACTGTCTGCATTTTTAAAGTGGTCACTAAAAGTTTTACTGAATCCGGTTCCAAGTGGCATCAAATATGTGCTTTCTGTGCATTATTTTCTTTGTTTCAGCATTGGTTTATTTTTTCATTTGATTATTCAAACAGATAGAAAACAGACATGCAGTATTTGTCCCCAGTACCAGATTCACACCAGGGACAGACAGTGATTTGCAAGTAAAATGTGGACAGTGAAAACTCTTCTCTTATGAGCAATCACCAATCCAGTCAAGTATGTTCTGTGTCGGGTTGTTGAAGATGCTGGATCCGGTCCCAGAGAGGTGGGCTACACCCTGATCACAAGGCTGACATCTTTTATGTGGACTGGCAGCCATTCACACATATACAAAATGAACTTGCCTTGGCATGTCAGTTGGCAGTTTTAGCTGTGATTGTAAACTGCAATGTGACAAAGAGCACATTTCACACACAAAAGCCTATTGAAAGTGCTCGACATAATACCTCAAATAATTTAATGCACAGCCAGTAAAAACTCAGCTTTTGGGAAATTGCATGTCATTTTGATTTGCTGTGTTATTGAATGAGACAAAGTAGTCTCTGTATTGGAGGAATATTGCAGACAATCCAACCCACTTTTTGAGTCTTTTTAGCAGTAGTGTGGTCAGCTGTGTAACAGGCAGCACAAAGGCCTGGAAGAACTAGGAGTCACGTTTTGCCGGCAGATTCTAGAAAGATAACTTTGTGTGGCTGGTCAGACATATGCACCGTTGTTAAGTTTTATGCTTGTTTTCTATAGGCCAGATTACAGCAGAGAACTCCACAGACTTTTCCTTTTGGTTCAACTTCTGTTCCTGCTCTGTCTCCTTTTCCTTCTCTCCCCCCTGCCCTCTTCGACCTTCTCTCTTCTTCCTGTCCCTTCCCCCACTGCAGCCTACCCCCACCCTCTTTTATCTCACTCGGGGTAGAAATACGCCAAATGCAGCGGGGCCACCAGGAACCGCCTACACCTCCCACATTCGGCCTCCTTTTAGCAGATCGATCACGCTGCCAATCCAAATTACTGCCGCTTTGGCTGTTTTTTGCTCTTTATTTTCCCACAACGATGAATCTCAGTGACTGTGATTGTTTAGAATGAAACACTTTAACAGTAAACAGCAACAGGTACTTTTTGTGGTCGAGTGGTTGGAATCCATTTGGTGTTTTTTTTTCATGGTTTACTCACTGTGCTGCAGAGAGTGTTTACATGTCCTGCACACAGTGAGTGGCTGTGTGTGAAGACTGTGTGAGGAGATGGAGGGAGCTCAGCTTCACAGCTGCGCACTCAGAGTAGACACAACTTTCTATCATGAACAGAGAAAACTGCACATAGGGTGTGACTGTTTATGGAGAAGATGAAGAATGATAAGATAGGGAATAGGAATTAGGTTTAATCCTGCTGCTTTATTACAAGATTTTGTACAGCCAGTGTGCAGCTGGTCTGCAGAAGTCAATTGGACTTTACTCTGTTTACAGCATGATGGACTAAATTTCCATTTCATTTCACTTTAACGATTTAACACAAACTACAATACAAATACAAAAAAAATACTTTATTTTTTTTTATTAAATGCATCAACCATTGAGCGAATAAAGGGAGAGGAAAAAAGTATGAATGTGTTAAGGTGATGTTCTTGTTGGGATTTAGCTACATGCTTCACTGTGGAGATTCTCAGCCATCCAGGTCATGGGGATTCAAGTGCTTCAGTGGACGCTTCCTCACTTCTGAGGAAATCTCTTGGATGAGACGTCAAATGTCCTCCAGAACCAAAAAAGTCCACTTGCCCTCTACTGAAGCACTTAGGATTAGCTACATGCTTATTTTCTTTTCCAGCAATGCACGAAAAGTGGGTTAATGCATAAGAAATACATAAGAAATAAACATTAAAGTGCTCGACTATATGAAAAATGTTTTGAAAACCCGACCAGAAAAATGATTATTTTGGTAAAATCTCTGGTGTAATGTAATTACTGTAACATATTTTCCGGCGGTGGGGGAGCACAGGCCAATCAAGAGCGGGTCCTGTAGGAAAACAAACGCTGTGATTGGCTGAGACGCAGCAGCGGTTTCCAGGCGCCCTGAGCCCTTTCGGGGAGGGGGGGTCTCTGGATGGAGGGGCGCCTGGAAACCGGTGGAATCTGGTCGGAGTGAGGAGAGCGAGCCTCCGGACTCCCAGCCGCCCAGCATGTGAACCGACACTCTGCGTGAAGCAAAGTCGAAAACCGTGGAAATTATAACCCTTCGTGTTCTCAGCGCTCGTTGTTTTGCGCCAGAGTAGCAGCGCTCAAGTGTTGAAGACGCTGGAAGAATTCCGGGCTGCATTCTTTCCAAGAAAACGGGACTTTTAAGTGGTATTTCCAGCGGCTCCGGAGTGAGAGTGGACTGCTTGGAGTCACTTACAAAGACCATTAAGAAGTCATGACACGACGAACGTTTCTCTTGGATTTATCTTCATAAAAGACGAGAGAAAAGTCGACTACAGCCGCTTTAACTCCAATTACTCGGACTGCGAGCTAAGTATTGGGACAATTACTGCACATTTTCTTGTGTTTTCGGTCGTTTTTAAGTTGCCCTACTTGGATCAAAGTTTTTCCTTCCCTCCCCCCTCCTCCTCAACTATGGCGGCGGCCAGGTTCACCACTGGCTCCGTGTTGCTGCGGATCATGTGGCTGCTGTGCGGGCTGTCTTTCTCACCCGCTTCTGCTCAGCATTACAACAGTGAGAGCGGGATATCCGTCCCAGAACACGGCTTTTGCCAGCCCATCTCCATCCCGCTCTGCACCGACATCGCCTACAACCAGACCATCATGCCGAACCTCCTGGGCCACACGAACCAGGAGGACGCCGGGCTTGAGGTGCACCAGTTCTACCCGCTGGTGAAGGTCCAATGTTCTGCGGATCTCAAGTTCTTCTTGTGCTCCATGTACGCGCCGGTCTGTACTGTGCTGGAGCAGGCCATCCCCCCGTGTCGGTCCCTGTGCGAGCGGGCACGGCAGGGCTGTGAAGCCCTGATGAATAAATTCGGCTTCCAGTGGCCGGAGCGGCTCCGCTGCGAGGCATTCCCCGTCCACGGAGCCGGTGAGATCTGCGTGGGCCAGAACACATCCGAACCAGGCAGCCCGGCTTCCTCGTCGTCTCCCTATGCGCCCGAACCTGTGACCCTTCCCCCCAGCCTTGTTAGGCCGAACCAACGCACGCCCCAACACAACCAGTACCACCAGTTCTCCTGCCCGCTGCAGCTGGAGGTGCCCACCTATCTGGGCTACAAATTCATGGGGGTCAAAGACTGCGGGGCCCCCTGTGAGCCCACAAAGCCCACCGGGATCATGTACTTCAGGGAGGATGAGGTAAAATTCGGCCGGCTGTGGGTTGGCATCTGGTCCATCCTGTGCTGTGTGAGCACATTATTCACGGTGCTCACCTACTTAGTGGACATGCGGCGGTTCAGATACCCGGAGCGGCCCATCATCTTCCTCTCAGGCTGCTATTTTATGGTGGCTGTAGCCTACGCTGCTGGCTTTTTCCTGGAAGACAAAGTGGTTTGCGTGGATAAATTCAAGGTGGAGGGTTACAGGACTGTAGCTCAGGGGACCAAGAAGGAGGGCTGCACCATCCTCTTCATGGTGCTCTACTTTTTTGGTATGGCCAGCTCCATCTGGTGGGTGATTTTGTCCTTGACTTGGTTCCTCTCTGCCGGGATGAAATGGGGTCATGAGGCGATCGAAGCCAACTCGCAGTACTTCCACCTGGCTGCATGGGCTGTCCCGGCCATCAAAACCATCACCATCCTAGCCATGGGTCAGGTGGACGGAGACGTCCTGACCGGGGTGTGCTTCGTCGGGATCTTCAACGTGGACGCGCTCCGCGGCTTCGTCCTGGCCCCGCTGTTTGTCTACCTGTTCATCGGTACGTCCTTCCTCCTGGCCGGCTTCGTGTCCCTGTTCCGGATCCGCACCATCATGAAGCACGACGGCACCAAGACGGAGAAGCTGGAGAAGCTGATGGTTCGGATCGGCGTGTTCAGTGTGCTCTACACGGTACCGGCCACCATCGTGATCGCCTGTTACTTCTACGAGCAGGCTTTCAGGGAGCACTGGGAGCGGACCTGGCACATGCAGACCTGCAAGCGCTTCGCCGTCCCATGCCCGGTCCACAACTTCGCCCCAATGACCCCGGACTTCACTGTGTTCATGATCAAATACCTGATGACCATGATCGTCGGGATCACCTCCGGGTTCTGGGTCTGGTCCGGGAAGACTCTTCAATCATGGCGGAGGTTCTACAAGCGCCTTAGCAACGGTAACCATGGAGAGACAACGGTGTGAAGTTTGGAGGATTAAAAGGCACAGCGAGTTTTGGATACAGCAACCTGAAAATGAGGTCAAATAGCTTTCATTTTAATACCTTTGGATGTATTTTTTGATTGGATTTTTTTGTGTTTCCAGGTTGTGGCAGCAGTTCGGGCTTTTAGACAAACTTTTATCTATATTCTATAGAATTTGGATAAATTTTCAGTATATTTCTTTTTTTTTCTCCTTTTTTTGTCGTCAATCCTTGCTTTTGCATCTTTGGATTATAAACTGGTGTAAATGGCCATACTGGTCCCTGGACTGTGATGCCAGACTGGTGAAGTTACTTCTCAGTATGAAACTGCATATTATCGATTATATCCTTTATATTACAATTTGAATGTACTTGCTGTCTACTCTTTTAAGAGTTTGTCAGTGGAAAACATCATAACAGCAAAGACTGATGTGTCAAACAGAGTGGACTCCTGTCCACACTACAACAAAAAAGGTCAAAGGTTGGATCCCTGCAACAGCCACACCCTCTGACTGTGAATACATTGATCAAGGGTACCTGGATCATACATGAGTTACTCTGCTTTTAGATAAAGACTGAAAAGCTTTAATACACATGTTAGATTTTGCAGAGTACAATCTCGTCTGTTTTAATAGGAGAAATAAGTCATCAACTCCACCATTGTGTGCCGAGTGGCTGCCCAGAAAGCAAAACTTTTTCATTTTTGCATTTTTAAAAAAAACTTAGTTTTAAAAAAAAATCACACTGATGAATATTTGTTCATGTATTGAATGTTCACTCCGAAGGTGAATGAAGTTATGTATTGGTTTGCACAGTTATCCTAAGTGTTAAAAATGACTGATACACGGCAGATTGACCTGGATCTAACATTTACAGAGACCACACACACACACACAACCTCCACTCTCTGTAATTGAGACACAACAGCTCATTGTTTGTCTCCGTGTGTGGTCTCTCAACTGTTGGATTCCCCATCAAAAAGACTTTTTAAGCCTTTAAGAAACCCAAAGCACCATTTCAGTGATCCAGATTTAATCCACAGGAGTCCAAATGGTTGCTCTGGTTTTTAAAAGTTATTTTATCCTGGATAAAGATGACTCTACACATTGTCGCCTATATTCTGCTCAATGTTACTCAATTTGCCTTACTCCCTATTAATTTCACTTGAAGTGTTAATAGTTTTCACAAGCAGACTGAACATGTTAGACTTTTTTTAATTATTGTTTTAGTGTCTGGGCTGCCTCACGCAAGTCTTCAAGCCACAGTGAAGCTGCATATGTGCTCTCTGCTTCTGGAGACAGGATTGTTTGATGTTGTAGTTAAGGAAATGCCAGGACAGAGGTCAAAGGTCACAACCATGTGGGAATATTTTTATATGGAGAGTGCAGCGTAGACAGACTGTGCAGTGTTCAGCAAAGGTTGAGTGTTTTATCTGGGACAGAACCACCTCAGTATAGCAGGGTATAACAACAAAATTCACACAAAACATTCACATGGCCTCAACTAGATAACCAGGTCATAAAAATATGTTTTTGAAATACATTTTAACACAGCAAAGGAGAACGTGCCAGCTAAATGCTCTTATAATTGAAATAACGCAATTTTAGGATTGAGGATGTTCATTTACTCTCTGAAGTGGTTTTGAAAATTTTGTGGAAATGCTTTGAATTCAAATGAGAAAATACTAAGTTTGGAATTGTAATAGTGCCAAATTCATCATTTATGACAACAGCATTAATAGTAAGCAGTGATTTAGCCCTATTGGTAAGCTAGTCTGGCTTGTAGCACACTAGCTGTTTGAACTGAATTAGGAAGTCACAGTTCACGTCTCAGACTAAATAATGAAATCAGTAGCAGATCCTGTGGGGAAACAGAAAAACATGTTTTTATTCTGACTGTGTCAGCTGAGGCAGCACATGATTGCCAGAAGGTTTTGTTTTTTGTCATATAGCACATTTTCTTCACATACATCACATAGTAATAATGAATGGGAACACTGCAGCAGTGAGGGACAGCTCACAACACAGTGACCTTATAGACTTGGCATGCTAGTTATTTCAGTTGCTGGAGCTGTGTCTCAAATCCACACAAGAATAATACTAAAATTGTGTACTTTATACCAGTCTTCATAGTATACTTTAAAGCAGTTTGTATATATATATATATAAAAAAAACATCAAATTTCCCATGTGAATGTACTACATACCTCAAACGCTGGTTAGAATTTATTTGTAGGACTGAGTTGGGAAACAGGTCAACACTAAACACTACACTCATCCATCACAGTTTTACATAACAGGGCAAAGTAACTCAGTGTTGCTACCTTCAGCCAGCCTAGATCTACCAGTGTCAATGGTACCAGACTGATTTGTTTGTGTTGTACTGTTTTCAGAAGGAATATGAGTGTTTGTGTGTGTATTTGTATCAGAACATATGCAAACCACCACGTAAACACAAACTCTGATTTTTAAAGGCATATTGTATTTATGGGGGATACTCATTTTTGTCTTTTTTTACTTGTCTTTTTATTTTTTAATGAGATAAGCCTGTTCTACGTGTACAGTTTGAATAAAAGTGTTAAAGTTTGTAATGTGTTGACCCCTTGTGATTTGTGATTAGAGTTTGACAGTAAATTCTTGACCCTAAGAGACAGCAGTCGACAAAACAAACTTAATTTCAGTAGACGTGGATTTTGAGTTTAGATTGCTTTGTCAACAAACGTGTGGTATTTATTGTTAAATAAATGCCAGCAGCACATTAGGAGTTTGCCTGCATGTCACACTTTAAATGGAGCCTTTTGTGAGCACTTAAACCAAGTTGGGCCTTTATTGTATTCACTTACCAGATAAACATTAAAGCAGGACAGTAAAAGTGCTTCTAATACATAGGTGTGACTTTATGGACATAGTGAACATACACAGGTAACACTGATGTCACTGAGCAGGACGTCTGAGAAACAAGCGAACAGCTCAAGTCATACGCACCAGTTAGCCACAACATTAAAACCACTTATGGGTGAAGTGAATGATCGTTTTGTTACAATACAACTTTCTGCTGGGAAACCTTGGTTCCTTTCATCTGGCACCTGCTGTCCTCCTAAATATAAGTGCACATCCTCAGGAGCAGCGTCCCCTAGAACACTGGTTCTCAACTGTTGGGTTGGGACCCAAAAGCGGGTCGCAGAAGCAAGCCCCCCCCAAAAAAGTAGTGGTTCAAAGTCTTTTATTTTAAAGGACATGTTTCTTATGACACAGTTTGCTTTCAATAGCAGGATATTTAGTGGTGGTGACACCAGGAGTTGCTCACTAACCTCTAGATTTGGCTC
>CM045456.1:24386545-24411545 GCA_024666655.1 Dascyllus trimaculatus | reverse complement strand
CATGTTGAGGACTGAATTTACCTGAGAGGATTGCGACTTTGTACACTCAGTTTTGGAGCTGCAGGAATATCAAACACGGTGAAATGTGATCATCAGGTTTCTCCATGAAGGGTTTATTCATGGCAGAGTGAGTTATACAAACAAGCCCACTGAGTGTTTCATTGCAGGCCAAACCCAAAAGTCACATGCATCATGTTCATTTCCAGCTTTTTCATGAAGGTGCTCCTCTTAAACTTGTTTGAGAAGAAGCAAACAAACTTACTGAGTGCTCCCACATAAAACTCCTTCTGATATTAATTAACTAATTGCATTATGTGAAGTAATGCTCATCATCAGTCTGACAATAACTGAAACATAAAAGTCAGCATTTTCACAGAGAAAGACTGGACTGTTGTATTAAATGAAAAATGGTGCTGTAGACTTTACATAGTCTAAGGCCTTGTCCACACTAGTGAGGACATTTTGTAAAATTAACATTTTCTCTGTGTGTGTGTGTTTCTCATTCACATGCAAGCAATGTTTTAGACCACTCAAACTGAGACCTTTTTCATGTGCTGAGTTTGGGAAATGGTAATGTCCCCTTTCAATTTGCACATGCTCATTGCTGCTTTGTGTAATGATTCCATGCATGTACCTGAAACAGTAACATGGCAGAAATATCAATATTTGTTTCTTTATATTTTTTTGCACTAGCAATTACAAGTTTCACAATTTACCTCGGCACTAGGGCACCACTTCACCAGAACACTAATGTATCTGTTCTGCTTAGTATTACTTAGTCCGCAGCATCAGCAGTTTGAAGTCCACTAGATGTAGACCATCCTGGTATGGTTGTTTGAATATCTGTAGCTTCTTTTTGTGTCTTGTGAGCATGGGGAACATTTCTAAATGATCAGTTCAGTGGACAGATTTTTTTGTTAACAGAGGCAGAAGATGTCTGCCCAGGAAAATGTCTCTGTTAACATGGACAAGGCCTCAGTCTTAGGCCACATGAGGACACTGAGGAGAACAGCGTTCTTGACAGAGTACGCAACAATAAGATTCCTTTACTGCACATTTTTACTGTCATTTGTAATCCTGATTGAGGAATGTCCTAACAGAGAAACACAATATTACTTTTGTAGCTGCATTAGTTTATTAGTTTATTTGGCTTCACAATGTAACATCACAACAAGCTGAAAATCACATACACACCTTATGTCTTTATAAAGTCATACAATAGCCACACTCCTTATAGCTCAGAGCTACATGCTCCACTGTGTTCATTGTTCTGCCACATATAGGTTTTTGTTTTGTTTTGGCAATTTTTTCTGTTTGTGATGATAGGCAGGAAAAATTGCTGGAAACTGTTACTTAAAAACATGGACCACAAACATGGGTGAAAGAAAAGGAAAAAGTAATGAGAGGCAGAAGAGGATAAAGTAAAGAACAAACTGGGAAGAACATGGGCTTTCCAGCTCCTAGTGGCCTGTTAACTCTGACCTCAGTCCCACCTCACACACAGCAATTAATTAGGTAAAAACTATTTTATTATACTATATATATATAAAATAACGTTATTAGAGCCCGAGCACCTGCGCCGGAGGTGCAAAGGGCACTCTCACAAATCCCCCCCCCAATGAATTTTACTATACCACAGGTAAACAGGAAATGTCTTGTGACTTCACCATGCATTGCTTGACATGAATGAAACTTCACGTTATGTCCTGTCATCAATATGAACACATTCATAGGTGTAAAATGCCAGTCTGCTACAGCGCCACCATATCGTAGCTGTCAGAATTGCTCTGTTCAGGTTGGCATACACTTTCACACACACTCATCAAACTTGGTAGGTGTGTTAATGTCAAAGAGATGAGCAACTTTGGTATATACATTGTATTAGCCACGCCCCAGGAAATGAGGTAATAGGGATTTTATGTTTTTGGACACATGATCAGTTTTAATATACTACTCCTAGGCAGTTCATCAGATTAACCTGAAATTTGGCATACATGATACCAAGATGTTGCTGATGTTAAATTACGAAGGCATGTTTGATAGTTGTAATATGTTGAAATGGCAAGATGATGAATTTTAATATCTCGCCACGTAAACAGTAAATGTGTCATAAAGTCATAGTGCATGACTATGACTTAGTCCTACACCCAATACGTGTGTCTGGCATAGCGCCGCCATGTGTTCAAAGAAAGAATTGCTTCTGCTCATGTTTGGCATACACCCATCACATCTGCGGTAAGTAGGTCTCTTGTGTTGTGGATGCATTGTAGAAGGGCGACATGCCACAAACCTGCATCGCAGGTGCTTGGGCCCCTCATCGCCGCTTACGGCTGTATTTTTGTATTGTGTTTCCATTAAGTTGGTGGACTTGTGAGAGATGGATTTTTTTTTTTTAAATGCTTTAATATCCTGTCGTAAAGTCCATAGCATAGGCCAAGATCAGAAAAAGGCTTGATGCTGCACTCCTACACTCTTTATGTAATGTGCTTTCATCTGGTTAGACCCTCACTGTTTGGTAAACTATGTCTTTCAGGCTAAATGTCCATAGTTTGCAAAAAAGCATAGAAATTAGTAGTTTTCATTCCCAAACCCAAATACCTCATTTACACAGTCAGTGGTATATTCATATTTAGGAAAGATCTTTCCAGAGTCACCGTAGATATAATAGAACTGTTTCTATGGCCAAATTTGCATAAAGAGTAACTTGAATCTCTTGAAAACATTGTTTATTAAAGTACTGCGCTGTCCAATCTGGTGTCATTTCATTACAAAATGTGCAAAAGCTTTAAATAAATGTATGTATAAAAATGACTGTTTAGCCTATTTAAATCTAGTTATAAAGATTTTAGACTGAAATATAATATGAAAAATTATTTTGCTTACTACATAGTATAGTAAAAAGCAAGTATATTAAAATAAAGGTAAGTAAAGTAAGACATTAGTTTTAATTTAGCATTGTTTTTATGTGAGACACAAATACTTTAATGACAATTAAACTTGAGTACACAGTGGACACAACATATTTCCTATGAGACGGCCTGATTTGTTCAGTCCACACACAAGTGATTTCCATGTTACTGACAGCAAAAGATAAAATGATAACAAAGGTTGGCTGATGCAGCTTCCATCTATTGTGATGCAATGCCACAGAAATACAAGTAAACATGATGATTAAGTCTCAGGGTCATTAGTCCACCCCGTCTCTTATCCCCAGGACATCAATTTATGGTGGATATTGTGCTCAGGGACCAGTGATCTCCATGCAGATGTAACTGTATGCAAGCTCGCCATCATGTAGTGAGATCTTGCATCAACATAGACTCATGTAATCTAGTACATGTGATGATACTACATGGCATCTGTAAAGTTTTGTGACTGTATCTGGCACAGTTTTGACACTATCATGTTGACAAAATATTTCCACGGGCATACATACTATGTACCTGCTATAATACAAAAAAACAGCTTTGTGGTTTTTTGTATTATAGCAGCTCTGCTACAGTAGGCATTTTAATGATCACATTTTGCTATGATGACACACACAAACGCACAAATTCTTTCATTTCTTAGTGAGATGACGTGTAAAACAAACTATATAAGCTCTAAGGAAAAAAGTGAGATATTCAGATATACCGGTTAACCCAACATCCATTTATAAATTTTTGTATTTGGAAGAACACATTTGCTGATGTTTTGGTTCACATGTTGGTTAATTCTAAAAAGAGCTGCTGGATTTGGCTTTTCTGCTGCTTCCCTTGACTTTATCTGTCGTCAGCTGTTCTTGAATGAAGCCCCACAGATTTTTAGGATTTCATTGTTTCTGTATGCTTGTGTGTATGTGTTTTTATATCTCAACAACTGTTTGTCTGATCCATTTCAAACTTAACCGTGTTGCTGTGGAGCAGAGGAATGGCAGTGTTAAGTCTGAATCAGATTGGATAACCAGGGGCTGTTTTTGGGATCTTTTTGGACCGCCCATTCAAATCACTCCACTGGAGTTCCAAGCAATACAGCTGCCAAGTGTGAAGTAGATGAACAGTTGTCGAGAAAGGCAAAGAACAGACACACACAGACTCATAAGCTGAAAAAAATACCAGCTTTGCTATTGCGGCTGGTAGATATGGCTGACGTGTATTTTCAGTATGTAGTTATAAGCTGATCAGCTGTCAGTCAGCAGGCATTGACAGTCCACCTATGTTCCCTTTATGCCACAGAGGGCAGTGCAGCACTGTTTTCCTCCTTCCAGGACTAGTGTGGACTCACTCTTTCAGCAGGAAGTAGATCCCGTCTGTGTAGCATGGCTGCTAAATCCACCTCCACTATGTTTTGGATCTGCTTACTAGCCATGTTCTTTTAAAAGATAAATTAAAGAGACCTTCTAAATCTGTATCCTTCAAGTAGATTAAAAAAGTGTTCCATCTCCTGATGTTGGTGAGATTCCTGTGGAAGGTTACTTTGCATCACGTCGGACCAAACTGTTACCCTTTAGTGTCTGATGGACCTCTAAAAATTCATGAATGTCAGAAACTGACACCGTGAGTATGAGAAGTTTGCCTTGCACCAAGTACTTTTTGTTGTGAAAGGATGTGTTTTAACCCAAACCATGATCTTTTCCTCAACCAACCACATAGCCCCTCGATGCATGAATTTATTTACAATTATATAAAAACAATCATTTTATGTGTTTTTGATTTCAAGCTGATGTTCAATTAAGTGGAGATTGTTAATTTGTCTATAGCACATATAGTAGATATAAAGGTGTAATGCAACAGACATTAATGGTAATTTTTTTTTATTGATGCCACAAATGCCATTCAAACCAGTGCTTGCAAAAGGCTCCTGGGTATGTATTGAATATGCACGAACCAGCACTGGGGGAATGCATATGCTATCTCGGCTGCAGCGGTACGTTGCAAATTTGCAACAGCTGGCGTTAAGGGGTTAATTTCAATGTCTAAACCCAACTTAACAGTGAATGAAAACAAAATTAAAGGTGCAAGCAGCATTGAATGGGCCCTTGCACACCCAAGTGTGTCAGGATGTGGCACGTGTCGAGGTTTGGCAGAAATTTCAAGGTGTTGAGACTCAGCTGACCAATTTCAAGGATTATATCACAAAGTCTGTACGGTGCGTGCAAATATAATACCAATCAAAGTGTAAAACATGCCATTTCCTGTAGCCACCAGGTGGCGCTATGACTGTGAATTAATATTAGCATATGGATGTGATCAGGGCAGGACTCTGATTAAATATGTGAAGTTTGAGGCGGATTGGAGCATTCACAGGGTAGTTAAACAGCACCCCTCCTTTTCACACATCAAAACAACATCAAGTTATATGAATATCACTTATATATATCGCTGATATTCAGAATAACAGCATGAACAGTTTTGGAGTGGGTCTTGGTGACGTGACTAAACATGGGGAATGATGACCTAATTTCCATTGTTTAATTAGGTCTGTGTCACCAAGCTCTGGAGATCTACTGAACTTTGACTGGAGTGTGACAATACTCAACAACGAATAGAAGAAGTTACATTGTACATTTATAATATTTGTGTAAAATAACAGAAATGGCAACACTCATAAAATTCATACTGTCAGGGCTAACACTGAGTGAGGATTATTGTTTCTACTGAGCAGTGAAATTAGTTGAAGAGATTTGGGTGTCTTATGTTGCCTGCAACAGCCTCAGAGATGTTCCATAGAGGTATAATAAACTCATTTCTTTCTCAGCACTTCCTGAATTTTGTCACTCACTTGAAGCAATTTACTAGACTTCTCATTGCTCCCACTAGTGCCACAGAAGGATTTATGGAACTTTTTTCACATATGCCTTAGCCTATTACCCCAAGATCTGTCAACCAGCATCAGTAATTCAGAAATAGATTGTGGTGAATATGTGTGTAAACAGTTGCTTCTGATGAATTTCAGTCTAATTGTCATTCCCTTTGAGATTTGGTTTAGTTGTCAGCAAATGTGTGATTCTTTTGCTGGTAAATGCTCCACTATGTCCCCCAGCTAACTGCTAACTGTGTTTGTGCAGGGCAAGAAGTATTCAGTGGCTTTCTCTCAGCTCTCTGTTGGAACAAATAAGAAGAAAAGAAAAGAAACAAACAATTAAACAAACAATGACTCAAAAAAGCTGCTACAGAGGTGCTGAAATCAAATATATACAGGATCAGCTTCAGTGAGAAAAGCTTATATGACAAAGCACTGAAAGGTCAGACAGCACATCTTGTTCTCTGGGTTTAAATGCCATGTGTTCACACCTTCCCATCAGTGTATGTACTATTAAAACTTTAAAAAATTACACTGATGAAATACATTTTACGTAATATTCAAGCATTTGACTGCTTAATGTACACTGTAAAACATCACAATTCAATGTAGTCAAATCAACTCATCTTTTACAGACGTTTACACAATGTAAATATGTTTTGTTAACCTTAAAATGACTCAGTTTTTATTGCTGGACCATTTTAGAACTTAAAAACCTGACTTCTTATAACTTGAGAAGTTTTGATTTAAAATGAAGAGTTGAATGAATGAATAGCCGAGAGTTTACTCAAGTCATTAAATTAGGTTTTACAAGAAACCAAACTAACAGACTTCCCAGCATTCATTGTTAGAGAGTTAAAACACCCCAGAAGCTGTTTTTGCTCGTTTGTTTGTAGTTTTAACAAAAAGCAGACGTGGTGGAAACTCCCTATGTGTCTTTAATACATGTAAAATTAAGTTATGTTAGTTTTTTTTCTTCATAAAAGTTCAAAACAGTTTTATTTATGACAAAGGTTGGTACTGATTTCAGTATAGACTTATTAATTTATCGCACTGCAAGAGGGAGCAGCCCTGTAAAGTTCCCAATGTTAGATGAAGAGGAAACTGTAGAAACTGTAAAAGGAAAGCAAGTCCGTCAATAACCACTGTCTATGTGACTTGTTGATTCAACTAAATATCTTAAGTTTACTGAACTTGTTTTCTCAACTCCAGTCAATTAAACTCAGCTAGTTTTACAGTTTCACATTTCATGAGGTGACTTTGAACTAATTAATCAAGTGCAGTTAAGTGACATTCTCAAGCCAGCAGGAGAACTTATGTTTCTGGGCTGAATGAACTTAAATTGATTTACAGTGTAGAAATCCATTCCTAATGTATATTTATCAACAACTTTTTCAATTTTAGTGAATTACTGTCACTTTTTCTTTAGTACAAAAACAAGCATTAAGTAAACACCTACAAATACTTCAGGAGGTAAGACTAGAATCACTTATATTTGTATTATTCTTTTGTCTCATTTAAACTATAATCTCTTAACCAGTTTTTACTACAGTACTTCTTTTTACAAATTATCGGACTGTCAGCCAATGGCACACCTGTGAAGGAAAAGTGGGAGTGTCTCCTAAGATCCAACATTAAACTCTCAACTCCCAACAAGAAGTGTGCATTTACGGCCCGACGTCAAAGAAGTTTCAGGTTTGTGTTTGTAAGACAGGACTGCTGAATGAATAATATCTCTCACACTGCTTTCTTTTCTCTGTCTGGCTTCAGTGCAACAGCCAACTACAGAGTCACGCTTTTCTCTCTCACTTTACTATGTTATTTTCTAATTGTCTTGGTAAACATGGCTCTCATCTTAACCATAATATTCGATACCAACTTGCACAAACCCATGTACATATTTTTGTGTTTTTTGTGCATCAATGCGATTTATGGAACTGCAGGCTTTTACCCCAAATTTCTCTTTGATCTGCTGTCTGATGTTCAGGTAATATCATATGTGGGATGCTTTTTGCAAATTTTTATCATATATACTAACATCAAAATTGATTACTCCCTTCTTGTGGTAATGGCCTTTGACAGATTTGTGGCTATCTGTAGACCACTGGAGTATCACTCTGTCATGTCTGTGAAAATGACCACTGTGCTAATCGCCTTGTCCTGGTGTCTTCCTTTCTTCTTGGAGGTTGTTATTGTGAGCTTGACGTCAACACTGAGATTATGTGGCACCCGAATACAAAAGCTTTATTGTGAGAACTGGTCAGTTGTTAAACTCGCTTGTGGCTCTACAAAAGCAAACGACATAGTGGGATTGGTTGTTATCGGCTTTTATTGCTGTCATGCTCTCTGCATTGCGTGTTCATACGTGCAGCTTGTGAAGGCAGCTTTAAGATCTAAGGAGGGCAGGAGAAAGTTTGCACAGACTTGCATGCCGCATTTATTTTGTCTGCTTAATGTCACGGCTGCTTTGCTTTTTGATGTCATGTATTCGAGGTATGGATCAACATCTATGCCACAGAATTTGAAGAATTTCATGGCAATACAGTTTCTGGTAATTCCACCTTTTATAAACCCTATTATTTATGGAGTGATCCTGACTAAAATTCGACACAGAATGATATATTTATGTAGGATGGCATTCCAAAGATTGAAACTAGAAAGCAAAGTTGGACACCTGTAACCCCTCTAATATGTATAATATGAACAATACACTCAATTAATGATGGACAAAAGGGAGAACTATTCTAATGTGACCCTCATATTTTATCTTTTTAAGAACAGAAAAAGGAAATATCTATTTGAATGTGTGAACCCTTATAACTTGGATGAAAATTCTCTAATGTTGTGAGAATTGGAAATTTGTAAGCAGTTTCACTTTTAAATAACAGGAATTCATAATGTTGCATTTGTCATTATGTCTTTTAATTAGTGACACAGTTTATTTAATAGGTTCCCCATATGAGTAGTTCATAAAACAAAAGCAAAGAGTGGGGAGTAGAGGGTGTATGCTGACGTGTTTAACAGTTGCTTTGCTTTTTATTAATATGTACTTGATGTATGGATCAGCATCTGTGCCACAGAATGTGAAGAACTTAAAGACCAAACAGTTTCTCCTGATTCCATCTATTCTAAACGCTGTTATTTTTGAAGTGATCTTTACTAAAAGTTGAAACTAAACCATTTATCTGTGTATGATGCCGTTCCAAAGTTTCAAATTAAAAAGCAAAGTTTAATACCCATAACACCTCTACAACATAAAAAAGAATAGTTGAGAAAACTTACAATTTCGAGGCAACCTTTTGCCGAAAATTTTTTAAATTGTCTCAACAATTTGCTCTTTTATTGTCCTGAGTCATATTTCATTGTCGTACCAGTTACATTTACATTGTTCTGTGAATAGTCACTACTATTAATTCTTCATTTGGCCAATATGAACTTGTTTATTAGCTGAATAGTGTGATTCACGGAACTACTAAAAGATAATCAACCCCATGATCATTTTTAACTACTGGGATAAATAAATAAATAAATAAATGCATTTTAATAATTATAGAATTCTCAGTTGTATTTTCTCCATACTTTTGTTTGTCTGTGCTGAAAGTCCACTGTGCATTCTGTACAAATTGGTGATACAAGGTCAGATGAAATAAACCCCACTACCCTTCTTACCTGTGGTGCTGGCAACAACATTTATTACCCCGAACTCCCATAATGCATTGCAACACACAGTTCAGTCTTTGCGACCGGCTCTGTGATGGCTGCATAATTTAAACAAAACACTCACCTGCACAACTTAAAATTCACCCAAGGATAATGTAATATGTGTAATATGTGTGATGTGACGGCCGCTGTCAGACTAATATTGTTACGTTTGTCAGTATATTCTTTTAATTTTGACAGAACTTTTTTTCCCAACAGGCTCTTCATATGTGTAGCTCATAAAACAAAAGCAGAGAGTGAAGAATAAAGTGTATATGCAGACATCTTTTCCACAGCTGCTCTACTTTTTCATGTTATGACCTCTATCTGGATCATGTTCTGTATCACAGACAATAAAGAACTTCATGACATGATTCATGATTCCTCTTATTCATAACTATATTATATCAGGGGTGAAAATGATAAAATAATAAATGACAAATTATATATATATATATATATATATATATATATATATATATGTATATATATATATCCATCCATTATCTATACACCGCTTATTCCTCTGTAGGGTCGCGGGGGGGCTGGAGCCTATCCCAGCCGACTCAGGGCGAAGGCAGGGGACACCCTGGACAGAAAGTTGGAGTAGAGATGGACGCTCAGAAAGACGCACAAAACAAACCCGCACTGAACACCAAAAAGATCTAAAGATTATTTGAATAAATAAATCATTCTGCAGTGAGGATAATGATCTATAAGTAGATAAGAAGATGAAATAGATTTCAAACGACTGTCAATTTCTCCAGAACCGGCCACCCTCTGATTTCAGCCTTAAAGCCGACCGTCTGATGCAAAAAGAAGTCTCCACACTCCCACATTTTGATCACAAGTGCTGAGTGCTGAGTCTATACAATAAAAAAGAGCATACATTCATGGCAGGCGAAAAGCCTACTGTCCTCTGAGAACATTAGAACAAAACTACAGTTTGCCACTGATCATACAGGTAAGGAGCAGGCCTTTAAGAACGCTGTGCTCACGACAGATGAATCAAAGACTGAGTTGTTTGGCCTCAGTAGACATGATTGGCACAGACCAAAGACAGCTTTTAAGGAGAAGAACCTCATACTAACTGTGAAGCATGATGATGAAAATGTTATAGTTTCACAGTCTGAGGGTTTTGGCAGTGTGGCGTGGTGGTGATGAAAATGGGAATGAATAGCGTGTCAGAGCACGTCATTCAAACACACACTGGCTAGGATTCAGGTGGAGGTTGCGACAACGCCACCCAGGGGAATTTCACCCCTGGGACATTCACTCACTGATCGATCAAGAATCATTTAAACATTAGCAAGGCACACAGGTTCTTAATCACTGGGGCAGGAGACGTGTTCCAAAAATAACAATATCTTTATTTATTTATTAATTATTATAAATAAGGATCAAGGCCACCAGGCTAAAACAGGGAAAATGAAAGGAACCAACTTAGATATTAAAGGGATAGGTCAGCTTACGATGGCGGCAGGCCAAAAATCAGAAAATCAAAGAGAAAAGGGGTCCAAAACTAAGCCCACACCTGTGACACGACACACCAACGAAAAACGGGACTCGTGAAACCACCACCGGGGATTGGACCGCCGCCAAGGCTCGCTGAACCTGCACAAAGAAAACAAATTATTAACAAATTAACAACGGCCGGTGACCAGATCAATACACATCAATTGTAATAAAACACGCACGCACGCGCGCACACACACACACCACAAATAGTAAAAAAAACACATTCAATGTAACTTAATGCAATGGCGCAAAGGCCTAAGGCTTTAGCGCCGAAAGTGCAGTGCAATAATAAGTCCTGCAACAAAAGGCCGCAACGAGAGCAGGCCGACCCAACGGCCCGAACCGACAGCCCACCGGAGAAGCGAGCCAGAACAATAAAAAGAGTGAGCCGAAACAGCAGCCAGTCCAGGGAGCCGGTGGTCTGTTGAACACCATACGTTTAGCTGCAGCCTATAGGAGATAAACCATTAGCCCAGCATAATTATCGTTAAATGGCTTCACACCTACATATCAGTCACTTCCCTCAAAATGATACGTACCTGATCAGCCGTGATGCAGCGCGACAGCAAGCAGGTGGAGGAGATCCACCGTCAACCGCGGCAATTATGCTGCAGCAAACACACAGCAAAATCAGGGACCAGCTGACACAGCAGAGGACACAAGGCAGACAACGTGAGCTTACCCCGCCGACACGGACGCACACACGGCACGCCAAGCGGAGCGACCCGTCTCCCAACCTTCATCCTCCGTCTAAAACCAGTGGTCACAGCCGTCGCTACACACAGCAGAAAACCACCTGTCATTAAGTGCAAGGCACGTCACAGAAATATAAACGAGGAGCCCATTACCTGTACCAGCGATCTGCCACGCCAGATCCCGCACGCCCAGCTGCAGCCACCTCCGTGAGGAGAGCCCAAAAGCGGAAGGCATGAGTCAGGTGAGGCCACCCACCTGTATGTATATCGCGCTGCCGGATGCCGCCCGCTGTTACAGCAGCGATTTATCTAGCAGTGCCACACAGCGGCCAGGAGGGAGAAGCCATCTGGCTACATCTACCCCCCACTTTTGCATCGTTGCCCCAACGATGAACACAACTGTCCCATCTTAACACCAAGGCCTAAAAACAGCCAACTGGACATTAGTCATAGGCCTCTGATGCACAGGAATGACTTCGTCCTGGCGAGCAGCAGGCTGAGGAAGACGATGAACATTAGAATGGTGACCTGCAGTGGAACGAGCGGTCCGACGTAGTGCCTGCCGACTAATACTAGGCTGGCCGGTGGGGGATCGTACAGAGAATAGTGGCACAGGGTCTTCCTGTGCTGGAGGGGACACCTGAACGGACCTTGTCTCCAAAGGGGTCCTAACAGAAGGGCCCACAGAATGAGGGGAACCTGGGAGCTCCACAGGTCGAAAGTGGATTTCAGGGACCACAACGCACAAGTCTACCTCACTACCCTCAGAGTCACTATCTGGCACCGCCAGATCAGATGGAGAAGACACACTCTGCAGAGGAGCCGATTCCTCTGGCCCAACTACAGCCTTCAACATGTTACGGTGCACATTCCGCACCTTGGACAGGTGGTCCTTTGGAGCAACTGTGTACACTACACCGCCGTGAGGAGGAGCCCTCACAACCTGGTATACCACTGAGCTCCAAAGATCTTGGATTTTGTGGCGGCCCCTAATACTATGGTCCCGCAGGTACACCAACTGACCCACTGACAGAGGGACATCGCGGACCAACTGATCATGCCGCTCCTTCCGGCGGCCAGCAGCAGCCAACAACCTTTCACGAGCACCTTCCACAGCAACTTTAAGTCGGGCTTGATGCTCCACCATCCAAGCATGAACTTCCCCTTGTATTGGGTCCTGGACCCGACCTAAGAGAAAGTCCACAGGAAGCCGAGGTTCCTGCCCAAACATTAGATAGAAAGGTGACTCCCCAGTTGCCTGATGTGGTGTGGTGTTATAACAAAATAGCACCTGAGGCAAACAGGAGGCCCAGTCTCGCTTCCTTGAAGCTGGTAAAGTGCGTAACAAATTATGGAGCATGCGATTGAACCGCTCGCATTGACCATTTCCTGCGGGATGGTAAGGAGTAGTGCGAGATTTTGCCACGTCATACAAGGAGCAGAGCTGTTGGATCAAAGAGCTCTCGAAACTCTTTCCCTGATCAGAATGAAGACGACTTGGAACACCAAACTTATAGAACCATTCGTAAAGCAAGACCTGGGCCACTGTGGAGGCCCGCTGGTCCCGTGTGGGGACAGCTACAACGAACTTGCTAAATACATCAGTCATAACCAACACATTCTCAAAACCACCCCTGGAAGGCTCAAGCAGTGTAAAATCTATGGCCAAGATCTCATTTGGCTTGGAAGCAAGCAAATGGCCCATAAAGCTATGTGGCACAGGTGCAGAGTCCTTAGCCACTTGGCAACGTCCACACTCCTGGACCCACTTCTTAATGTCAGAAGACATTCCAGGCCAATAGCAGCGCCGCCTCACCAGTTCAGTGGTCCTCTCGATGCCCTGGTGGCCATGCTCTTGATGAAGCTGATTCAGAAGCTCCTGCTTAAGGGCTGCAGGCAATATGAGCTGGAGAAATTCTTCTCCACCATCCGAACGAAACACCTTGCGGAACAGGACCCCATCCCTTTCCACAAGGCGGTCCCATTGACGCAACATTGCTAGACCTGGTGTAGACAGCTGTTGCCTTTCATCCCGAGTAGGCAAGGCTTTCCGCCGCCAAAACACCAGAATCTCACGCAGGAGAGGATCAGCCTCCTGCAAGCCACTGATGTCTATGACAGAATGGGATGGAAACACTGAAACCACAGCCTGAGTAGCTGCCACCACTGGCTCAGGGTGTGAGGCTTCCAGCAGGCTAGCTGGAACAGCTGTGCCCGGCAGAGATTGTACCACTATGTCGGCACCAGACACACGCTGCCTGGACAGAGCGTCAGCGTTCTTATTGCTGCGACCGGAACGGTACTTGATATCAAAATCAAAAGCAGCAAGTTGCGCAGCCCAGTGGTGCTCTGTCGCTCCCAGTTTGGCAGACTGAATATAACTCAATGGGTTATTATCAGTATACACAGTGCACTTGTGTCCAAGGAGGTACTCGCGAAATTTCTCTGTCATAGCCCATTTTAGGGCAAGAAGTTCGAGTTTCATGGAGCTATAGTTTGACATGTTACGCTCAGTAGGCCTGAGGCCTCTGCTGGCATAAGCCACAGGTCTAACACCAGTGTCAGTCTCCTGTGAAAGGACTGCACCCAGGCCACTATGACTCGCATCAATCTCCAGGATGAATGGTCGCGGGAAGTCGGCATAGGCCAGCACTGGGGATGAAACCAACCTGGATTTCAAGGCTTCAAAGCTCTGCTCACACTGAGGTGTCCATGCGGCACCCAGAGCTTGTCCTGATCCCTTCTTGGACTTTGAGGATCCTACTGTTGCTGCCAGCTGATGAAGGTGGCCTGCCAGCCTTGCAAATCCCGCTACAAACCGGCGGTAGTAGCTGGCAAAACCTAAAAAGGAGCGCGGCTCGGTAACATTACGGGGATGCTGCCACTTACCAACAGCTTCGATTTTTGCAGGGTCAGTGGAAACACCCTCGCTGGAAATGACATGCCCCAGGTATCCAACCTCTCGTTGGAAAAACCTGCACTTGTCAAGTTTGACTTTCAGCCCCTCTCTTTTGAGCCGCCCAAGGACCACTTCCAGCCGCTGCAGATGTTGTTTGACAGAGGATGAAAAGACAATGATGTCATCAAGATAAAGCAGCAAGGACTGCCCCTGCTGATTGCCGAACATCCTCTGCATCAGTCGCTGGAATGTGCTGGGGGCATTACACAACCCAAATGGCATCCGATTGAATTCAAATAGGCCAAAAGGGGTGCAAAACGCCGTTTTAGCCTTGTCCCGCTCAGCAACAGGGACTTGGTTATAACCACTGGCCAGGTCAATAGTTGAGAACCAGCAGGCCCCAGAGAGTGCATCTAGACTCTCCTCAATGCGTGGCAGAGGGAAAGCATCCTTCCGGGTCTTACTATTGAGGAGGCGATAATCTACGCACAAGCGCAGACTGCCATCCTTCTTCCTGACCAACACAATGGGGGAAGCGTAGGGGCTGCTGCTCTCCCTAATGACCTGAGACTCCAGGAGCTGGTTGATGTGTGCTTTCACGGCCTCATAATCTGAGGGAGGGATGCGGCGATAACGCTGCCGGACTGGAATATCATCAGTCAATGGAATATCGTGTGAGATAAGGTTAGTACAGCCCAAATCTCCATCGTGAGCAGAAAAGACAGCCTGATACTCCTGCAACAATGACCTCACTTCTGTCTGTTCCTGCTCACCCAAAGCAGACAGGTCCAAGGAATCGAATGCATCTGGAACTGGAGTAGCAGCTGCCTGTGAGGAAACTGCAACAGTGGACCTCACCTCAGTCACACCTGCAGGGAGACTAATGACCTCAGCAGTGCTCAAGACGCCAATACCAGTCCTTGGATAAAGAAGTATCTCTGTGGTCCCAACATTAAAGACCGGGACATAAGCTGTCCCCCGTACAACCCGTACCAGGCAGGGAGAAACCAGTAGACCAGCGGGGAGACCTGCCTCAGGGGGCTCAAACAGAGCAATCTGCCCTGAAAACTGTTCGGAACAGGTGGCAGCAACTATCTTCATAACCCCGCCAGATATACGTACAGCCCGTTTACCTCGAACTCTTACAGGGCTAACTGGGCTCCTTGGAACCTGGGTGGCTGACTGATGGCACTCCTCCAAAGCCGTGACCACAGGACCAGGTGCCTGCGACACAGGAGGTGACTCAAAAAGAGAAGGCCCAAATGTCCCAAAGAGCTCACGGTAGCAACGACGGATCACATTCATCCCTAGGATCCCGGGAACTGGAGACAACGCACCAGGGGGATCTTTAACAACGAGGATCCCACAACGGGGGATCACCTTGCCACAGAGGACAACATCCAGCTCTAAGTAGCCAAGGTATGGAATTGCTAATCCATTAGTAGCTCGTAATTGTAGCCAATGGCAAGACTGCAGGCGATCATGGCCCCAAGGTGCAAATTTTTCAAGGAAAAAGCTTTCAGTTATGGTAGACACCATGGAACCAGTGTCGACCAGACACGAAACAAGAACTCCCCCAATGGAGACATCAATATTGGAGCAGGGAGCAATCAATCCCACCTCTTCATCTTCCAGTGAGCCGGCTGACCCCCCAACTGAGCTGTGGCTCAATAGCTCAGCGGGCTTTAGTTTCCTGACTGGTAGCGGGGATTAGAATACTTGGCTGAGTTTGAGCCCATACCAGCACTTTCATTAACACGTCAACGAGAGGTGAACCGCTCGGCATGACAATCTCGAGCAAAATGGCCTGGCTGTTGACACCTCCTGCAGATGACAGGAGGCCTACTAGATGTGCGACTATTGGGGGGAGGGGCCTGCAAGGATGCCACCGTCTGTGTGAGCTGGTTGAGCTGCTCCTGCTGCCGCTTCATAAGCTCCATCAACTCAGCCAAATCTGGGTTCTGCGAGGCGACATGTTGGACTGGGTTAAGATGACCCTGCACCCCATATTGGAAGCCATGAATTGCAGGAAGAGAAACACTTCGACCCCTAGCACCTCCAGGGAGACCCTCTCTCTCCCACCTGATAGCCTCACTGCGCAACTCAAACAGAGTGGCAGTGGGCTTGCCACGAATAAACTGCTTGAGCTCTCGACGGAGAGCACTGTCAAGCACATGCTTGGTAAACTGATCGCGAAGCAGTGTGTCAGCATTGGGCATCTCATCAGGTGCATACTGCTTCACCTGCTCCATTAAAGCCAAAAGAGCCAAGGAGAACTCTTGCAGCGTCTCACCCTCCAGTTGATGGCGAGAAAAGAAGGCCTGCTGTAAGGTGACATAGGACTGAGCACAACCATATAAATCTTTTAAGATGGTAAACACAGTGGGTGGATCACCTCGCTCCCGACTAGGCCAAAACCTGATCTCCTCCTTTGCTTCTCCCTCCAAATGATCAAAAATAAACAGCGCCTGGTCTGCAACGGACAAGCGGTGGGCACGCATACAGGCCTCTATCTCCTCTATCCACTCTGCTATTCCTATACCTGACTTACCATTAAACATGGGACATTTGCGGTCCCTCGGAATAACGATCAGCCGCTCAGTAACAGCAGCAGCTTCAGCCGCAGCAGAAGCCTGCCTAGAGGAAGCAGAGGAAGACGAAGCCGCCCCGCTGACGTCCACAGTCCGCTCCCGCCGGAGCCGCTCATTCTCCGCCTTAAGCTGTGACACTAGGTCCATGAGCTGCCGTGCCTCTTCCTCCTCCATACTTACCGAGGAAAAACTACACCAAAGCCTCACAGGTATCTACAGAGTGACGTCCCTAAGATTAAGACTGCTGTCTCGGCTCTACCACTGCACATACACTTAAAACAAAAATTAACAGAGAAAAAAACAAGGAACACGTCTCTGCCCTTCAAATGTGAAGTCCTGCCGACAACGCCAGAATGTGTCGTGGTGGTGATGAAAATGGGAATGAATAGCGTGTCAGAGCACGTCATTCAAACACACACTGGCTAGTATTCAGGTGGAGGTTGCGACAACGCCACCCAGGGGAATTTCACCCCTGGGACATTCACTCACTGATCGATCAAGAATCATTTAAACATTAGCAAGGCACACAGGTTCTTAATCACTGGGGCAGGAGACGTGTTCCAAAAATAACAATATCTTTATTTATTTATTAATTATTATAAATAAGGATCAAGGCCACCAGGCTAAAACAGGGAAAATGAAAGGAACCAACTTAGATATTAAAGGGATAGGTCAGCTTACGATGGCGGCAGGCCAAAAATCAGAAAATCAAAGAGAAAAGGGGTCCAAAACTAAGCCCACACCTGTGACACGACACACCAACGAAAAACGGGACTCGTGAAACCACCACCGGGGATTGGACTGCCGCCAAGGCTCGCTGAACCTGCACAAAGAAAACAAATTATTAACAAATTAACAACGGCCGGTGACCAGATCAATACACATCAATTGTAATAAAACACGCACGCACGCGCACACACACACACACCACAAATAGTAAAAAAAACACATTCAATGTAACTTAATGCAATGGCGCAAAGGCCTAAGGCTTTAGCGCCGAAAGTGCAGTGCAATAATAAGTCCTGCAACAAAAGGCCGCAACGAGAGCAGGCCGACCCAACGGCCCGAACCGACAGCCTGCCGGAGAAGCAAGCCAGAACAATAAAAAGAGTGAGCCGAAACAGCAGCCAGTCCAGGGAGCCGGTGGTCTGTTGAACACCATACGTTTAGCTGCAGCCTATAGGAGATAAACCATTAGCCCAGCATAATTATCGTTAAATGGCTTCACACCTACGTATCAGTCACTTCCCTCAAAATGATACGTACCTGATCAGCCGTGATGCAGCGCGACAGCAAGCAGGTGGAGGAGATCCACCGTCAACTGCGGCAATTATGCTGCAGCAAACACACAGCAAAATCAGGGACCAGCTGACACAGCAGAGGACACAAGGCAGACAACGTGAGCTTACCCCGCCGACACGGACGCACACACGGCACGCCAAGCGGAGCGACCCGTCTCCCAACCTTCATCCTCCGTCTAAAACCAGTGGTCACAGCCGTCGCTACACACAGCAGAAAACCACCTGTCATTAAGTGCACGGCACGTCACAGAAATATAAACGAGGAGCCCATTACCTGTACCAGCGATCTGCCACGCCAGATCCCGCACACCCAGCTGCAGCCACCTCCGTGAGGAGAGCCCAAAAGCGGAAGGCATGAGTCAGGTGAGGCCACCCACCTGTATGTATATCGCGCTGCCGGATGCCGCCCGCTGTTACAGCAGCGATTTATCTAGCAGTGCCACACAGCGGCCAGGAGGGAGAAGCCATCCGGCTACAGCAGCATTGATTCAACTAGCAGTCACTGATTAAACTATGAATATTGCATCATACCAAAGAGTGCCTAAAGGTACTGTGAGGCCATGGGCCAAAAGGTAGAACTGGAAGTGAACCCTTCTGCAAAAATGATTATTCTACACATTTGGGTGGGGTGGTTGGGTAATGGGCGTGAGGTGGCGGGTGAGCCCTTGTGCCCCTTGCCCTCTGGGCTTGTCCTTGGTGCTCCGGGGGTGTCGGTTGCTGCCTCCTCTTGGTCTCTGGGTCCGCGTGCTTGTCTGTGGCCCGGGTGGTCTTCTGGGTGGTGCCTCCTGGACGCTCCCCAGCCTGGGGTGTGGGGGCACTTGGCCGGCCTGGCCCTGCTGACTCGTGGTAGTCACTCTGGGCTTGCATGCATGTTGGTTCAGGGCTTACCAACTCCTGCCGAGTCCCCTTGCTGAGAACTGATGGGACCCGCCAGATTGTGCGGAGTCACTCTTCAGACTTTGCACTAAACTCACGCCCTCTATACATTCTTCCTTTACTCCTGTCCTCTGGCGTCCTAACTCTGTATACTGACAAGACTTCTGGTGTCCAATTTGTTTCTGTGTTGATTACTTTTTTCCAGTTTTCAGATGTTGGATCGGTTGCTGGGAATAACATGGCATGTTACAGCACTCTTATAGGATTCATATAGCACTGCCTGTCTGTACCCTCCCTGTTCGTCTTGTCTCGCCATATCCCCCTCCCCAACTCACTGAGGTGCAGCACTGCCCCCTGTGGTTCATGACAGGAAAATTCAATAAAGAATGACTGCTTAGCTCCCAGGGGGGGCCGGGGATGGTCACGCACACGCACTAAATATTGATATATTTTGCTGCAAGACTAAAATATGCATTGATCTCATTAAGTTGACTCCATTGCGTGGTCTTAAACAATGAGTATAAATGCAGACAAAAAAAAGAGAATAATCTAGTCAAAGCTGTGATTTAAATCCTATTGAGAAGTTACAGGATGCTTGGTAATGAGCAAAAGAAAAAAAACACCTTAAACATCTTGAAACTGAGGAAATTTGTGTGGAAAAGTTGTCTGGTATTTCAACATTACAAGGCAGGGCTGGTGGACAACTATGCAAAATGCTACTTAAAGAAAAGGAGATAACATTAGTTCCATTTTTGGCCTTGTGATAGCTGTTAACCTGTCCAGGGTCGGCTGGGAAAGGCTTCAGCCTCCCACCACCTAAAACTGAACAGGAGTGTGCTAAAGATTAAAACATAGATAGTATGTTGATAATATTACGTATAGCAGGAGGACATTTTTCAATAATTAAAATTTGCCTCACAGGGCTTGATATGGAAAGGGAAGAATGTACTCCCTATGCCCTTGGTGCAGTGGTGCTTTCCCCTATTTGTGTCAAAAACTCTTAATATAATAAAAATCCTCTAATTTGCAACACCATTCAAATCTGGAGACAGATAATCAAAGATTTCAAGCTAAGAGCTCTGTCCTTTGCAACTCCGATAGCGGCTAACCCATCATTTACACCCTCAGTCATTGATGGAACATTTGACCGTTGGAAAGAGATGGGGTTACAAAACATAGGACAGTTGTATTTACAAGGCAACTTTGCCTCATTTAAACAGCTCAAAGAGAAATATAATTTACCAACCAGTGACTTTTTCAGATATCTGCAAATAAGGAATTATGTAAGATCCCATGTTCGATTTTTTGAAACTGCAATTCCAGATAAGTTGGACCAATGTCTAATGGACTGTGTAACAGAGAAAAACACAATTTCACTCATATACGACACATTGTTATCACTTTTACAAACTGACACAGATAAGATAAGGTATGCTTGGGAAAAGGAACTGGGATTGGAAATCCAGGAAGATGTTTGGATTAAAGGCCTGAACCATGTTAATTTGTGCTCTATAAATGTCCGGCATTGTTTAATTCAGTTCAAAATACTACACAGGTTGCATTACTCAAAAGCTCGGTTGCATAAAATATTTCCTGAAGTATCACCACTTTGTGACAAATGTGAATGTGAAGAAGCAGATCTACTACATAGTTTTGTATTGTGCAATAAGTTGCAGGGCTTTTGGACATCATTATTTTTATTTTTCTCACAGCTTTTTAAGATAAAGTTACAGCTTGATCCTATTTGGATTATTATTGGGGTCTCGGAGCAATCTAAAAAACTGAAAAGCACACAAGCCCGTCTCATGTCATACGGCCTGATGTCCGCAAAAAGACTGATTCTCCTTTTATGGAAAGGAAAAGAAGTTCCTTCATTAAAGGCATGGATATCAGTAATGACAGACACTCTCCATTTAGAAAGGATCCGTTACAATGTTAATGATAAACTGGAAGATTTTAAACAAATGTGGAAACCACTCATTTCAGATTTGGAAAGTATGGATCATTAAATTCAACTGATGGATAGCACTGTGGGGCATGGGGAAGGTGAGGGAGGGTATTTTTATTTTTACTGTCCCCCCTTTTTTTCTTTCTTTCTTTTTTCTTGTCGGTGTTTGTTATGTATGTGTCTTTATGGAAAAAATTGTAATAAAAATATTTGAAACGAAAAATTGCCTCACAGGTTTTTGTAATGTGTTCATTACGTTTTTCCTCTTGTGAAAAACATAAAATAACTTAATGACATCAAATAAAACTCAGCTTTCTCTCTTATTCCACATTAGACATTTTTGCATATGATTGCATGGTGTTGTGCAGGAATCCTGTTATTCTATCTCTCTTCTGTATAAGTCTGTGTTTTACAAGAGACTTAAGTGAGAAAGTGGGGAGAAAAATGTAACTACACCAATGTCATGTGGCCTAAAAGTTAGAAGAGTGGGCTTGTAGTTGAAACGGCAAGTTAAATCTCACAAGAACAAAAAAAAACTGCTCAAGTGAAACTGCTCAGTGGTCACTGAGTCTGAAGTTGTACTGAGCAGCTTTAAGGTGTGAACACAGTAACTGTGGACAGTGTGTTCTTGTAAAAGAGAGCTTGGCTTTCAATAAAACTTAATAAATAAGGGTGAGATGGCAGAAAAGTGAAGGACTGACCTGGCTGGTATTTTATCATCCTTTAGGGCCATTATATGGGTTTAAACTAATAAAAGATATTGATTTTGATTTGTCTTTCTGTGTAGGTGATGCCTCAGAGGGATGAATGTACAGCAATTGACTGTAACAATGATGAAATGCAAATGACGTAATTTTAAAATCTCCAGACCAACTTTTACATGCTTACTGTGACCTCCCTGGTGTCTTTAGTGGAAAACAGCAGGCCTCAGGGAACAAGGCTCACTACAGCCAGGAGGGAGGACAGTGTGTTTGTTGTTTTTAAACAGTTACATGGTGTAATTATGATAGAAGGGGTCAACAGGTCATTAACTTCATCCTCCTCTGGGAGCAATTAATAAAGCAGCACCACTCTGGAGAGCCAGCCAGGACACTGATCCACACAAACAAGCCCTTTAGCCAGTAAACCTTCCATCCTATTACAATACTGAAGCCAGAAGTAAACAGACTAAACCACATGAAAGTTTTAATTTCCTTTAGTACAGTTCAGTAATTCAGCTGTTGAATTTTAATTTTGGTATCAGTCTTTTTTAGCCTGGGTTATCATTAAGGGCAAACCACATAACTAATTAACAGTTATTTACAACACAATTGCAAGTAATCAGTACGTCACCAGAAACCTCAAATTGATTGATAATTATACAATCATGCAAACATTGCTAAATAAATTTGAACACAGCTTCATCCCATGATGGGGTTCTGATTCATCACAAGATGCTGAACGGTGCAATACCATTTAAAGGCACGAATTTAATTTCACTTTGTCCACAGTTCGTAGCGCTCTGACGTCTCCCTCATCACTCAAAGAGACAGTTTCAGAGTTCCTGGGCACCATTTTGTGTCAGAACAACCACACTCATAATGCAATTTTTTGTGTGTGTTGCAGCATTTGCTTGGCAATTTTCTGGCAGCAAGCAAACCTGCCTTTGCTTGCCGCAAAGATTGAACCATTTGGGGTGATGTTTTTGCAGATCAGATGAAACAGTGAAATATAACATCACAGTTTAATCATATTTCCCATGTATTTTTGGAGTTAAAAACGCACAAACCATTGCCTTGTGTCATTACACTGTGTTTTGTGTGCATTCAGGCGCAGCATAGAACTGTAAGTCATCTGAACTAGGTACATATTTGTTGTTAAGTAAAACAGGCTGAAGCATAAAGACACTTTATTTGCACACACAGTGCAAGTATGTCCTTTATGTAATTGGCTGCTAGATTGATTAGAATTGTTCCATCAGATCCATGTGGGATGGATGAACAAAATGCAGGTTTTATGTGTTGACATGCGGCTACTAAATAGAGAATTCCTCCTGCAATCACTTTGTGTTAATGTTCGTTCACTGTGACAGAGAGTGACTTTTTAGTTGCGATGGCTACTACTTCAGATGGGTTTATGGTCTGTCTAAATTACATGCCAGATGGTTAGACAGCTTTGGAACTGTGCGCTTCAATGTGTAGAGTCTGTAACTATGTCATAACCACATAGCCCCTTGATGCCTGAATTTATTTACAATTATATAAAAACAATAATTTGATGTGTTTTTGATTTCAAGTTGATGTCAATCACTGGAGATTGTTAATTTGTCTATAGCACATATAGTAGATATAAAGGTGTAATGCAACAGGCATTAATGGTAAATTTTTTTTTATTGATGCCGAAAATGCCATTCAAACCGGTCCTAAGAGAAACCAGTGCTTGTGAAAGGTTCCTAGGTATGTATTGAATATGCACGAACCAGCACTGGGGGAATGCATACGCTATCTCGGCTGCAGCGGCACCTTGCAAATTTGCAACAACTGGCGTTAAGGGGTTAACATCCATCCATCTATCTATCCAGGGTTGTGGGGGATCTGGAACCTATCACAGCTGGCATAGGGTATAAGGTGTGGTACATCATGGACAGGCCACCAGTCCATCACAGCACCATAACCCCATAACACATAAATACAAATCAAGGTTGTACTATTTCAAACTCATCTCTTGCCTAAAATCAAAATTTGAAAGAGTTGATTAGCATCATTATTCTGCGATGGGGAAAACAACCTTTGTTTGTATTTTTTTTTAAAACAGTCACAATCTTACTGGGGCAGAGCAAAGCCCAGGATGCAGCAACAGTGTCCCCTTAAAATGGTGACAAGGGAATTGTATTTTTGCAACATTTTTATACTTGGAGATGAGCACTGTCATCAAAATGGCTAATTTACTTAAAAAGCCTGGCAGCACTGCTTTGCTGCACGATCCAAGTCCTCTTTATTTGTTATTGGTAAATTACTGTTGTTTCCAGTAGCAAATTGGATTTTACAAATGGTAACACGCTGATAACTGAAGAAGGGAAGAAAGACGTTTGAAATGTGCCGCCAATGACAGGTTTATACCCATTGTGTACATCTGGTGAGTCAGACTAGTTCTAAAGTGCAGGTAGCGAACTTACATTAGTGCATATTTGCTCACAACATCAATGCCAAGTGTCCAAAATGTTTACTATGTTTAGCTTAATGTGTTATGGCAACATCATCAGTGGGTGTATCTTACTTAAAAGGAAAAAACTATTTAGCTGCAGAAAAAAAATCTAAGTATTGTTTATCTGGCACATACTCATCAATCCATAATGAATGGAAATGTGGCCTGGTTTGTTAGGTTGCTCCTTGATTCCTCAGTTTCAGAAAAGCAGTATTAGCTTTAACCACAAAGAACTGCTGAGTTTGGAATTAAATGTACCAGTATTTTGTCATAAGTCATGGACAATTTTACCTTTTGACCTGATGATAGCACAAAGTGAAACTTCTTTACTATGAATTATGACAACTTAACTTGTCTGCTGTAAATTTCAGTGCAATACGTCCAGTAGTTGTAGATATTTCAGTCTGGACAGACGTGGTGGACTGCTGACTGACCTGCAGGCCAACACTGGTATCCCTTGAGCATTGTTGCTAGTGGGGACGAAAACTTGTGCTTGACCTGAAACCTCA
>CM045456.1:23979108-24386445 GCA_024666655.1 Dascyllus trimaculatus | reverse complement strand
TGTCTGATATTTACATTTGTTTAGTGGTCTTAAACATTGAAGTGGGGAATATGTGCATCAACATTAAGAATTTGAGAAGGAGGCAAATACTTTTTCCCGGCACTGTATATTAGAGTACCTCAGTCTTTCTTCTTTAGTTTGACAAAAAAATTAAATAAATAAATAAACTAATAACTGGTAGTTATTAGTGTGTGTTGCCCCTAAACGCAATAACTGATTGTTATTTGTGTGTGTCCCCCTAAACCTAATAACTGGTTGTTATTAGTGTGTTGCCTGAAACCCAAAAACTGGTTGTTATTTGTGTGTGTCCCCCTAAACCTAATAACTGGTTAATAGTGTGTGTCCCCCTCAACCTAATAATTGGCTGTTAATCGTGTGTGTCCCCCTTAAACCTAATAACTGCTAGTTATAAGTGTGTGTCCCCCCTCAACCTAATGACTTGTTGTTATTAGTGTGTGTCCCTCTAAACCGAATAACTGGTTGTTATTAGTGTGTGTCCCCTTAAACCTAATAACTAGTTGTTATTAGTGTGTGTCCCCCTAAACCGAATAACTGGTTGTTATTAGTGTGTGTCCCCTTAAACCTAATAACTAGTTGTTATTAGTGTGTGTCCCCCTAAACCTAATAACTGGTTAATAGTGTGTGTCCCCCTAAACCAAATAACTGGTTGTTATTAGTGTGTGTCCCCTTAAACCTAATAACTAGTTGTTATTAGTGTGTGTCCCCCTAAACCAAATAACTGGTTGTTATTAGTGTGTGTCCCCTTAAACCTAATAACTAGTTGTTATTAGTGTGTGTCCCCCTGAAGCTAATTACTGGTTAATAGTGTGTGTACCCTTAAACCGAATAACTGGTTGTTATTAGTGTTTGTCCCCCTTAAACCTTATAACTGGTTGTTATAAGTGTGTGTCCCTCTAAACCTAATAACTGGTTGTTATTATTGTGTGTCCCCTTAAACCTAATAACTAGTTGTTATTAGTGTGTGTCCCCCTAAACCTAATAACTGGTTGTTATTAGTGTGTGTCCCCTCTAAACCTAATAACTGGTTGTCATTAGTGTGTGTCCCTCTAAACCTAATAACTGGTTGTTATTAGTGTGTGTCCCCTCTAAACCTAATAACTAGTTGTTATTAGTGTGTGTCCCCCTAAACCGAATAACTGGTTGTTATTAGTGTGTGTCCCCTTAAACCGAATAACTGGTTGTTATTAGTGTGTGTCCCCTCTAAACCTAATAACTGGTTGTTATTAGTGTGTGTCCCCTTAAACCTAATAACTAGTTGTTATTAGTGTGTGTCCCCTCTAAACCTTATAACTGGTTGTTATTAGTGTGTGTCCCCTTAAACCTAATAACTAGTTGTTATTAGTGTGTGTCCCCCTAAACCGAATAACTGGTTGTTATTAGTGTGTGTCCCCTTAAACCTAATAACTGGTTGTTATTAGTGTGTGTCCCCTTAAACCTAATAACTGGTTGTTATTAGTGTGTGTCCCCCTAAACCTAATAACTGGTTGTTATTAGTGTGTGTCCCCTTAAACCTAATAACTAGTTGTTATTAGTGTGTGTCCCCTCTAAACCTTATAACTGGTTGTTATTAGTGTGTGTCCCCTTAAACCTAATAACTAGTTGTTATTCGTGTGTGTCCCCCTAAACCGAATAACTGGTTGTTATTAGTGTGTGTCCCCTTAAACCTAATAACTGGTTGTTATTAGTGTGTGTCCCCTTAAACCTAATAACTAGTTGATATTAGTGTGTGTCCCCCTAAACCGAATAACTGGTTGTTATTAGTGTGTGTCCCCTTAAAACTAATAACTAGTTTTTATTAGTGTGTGTCCCCTTAAACCTAATAACTGGTTATTAGTGTGTGTCCCCTTAAACCTAATAACTAGTTGTTATTAGTGTGTGTCCCCCTAAACCTAATAACTGGTTAATAGTGTGTGTCCCCCTAAACCGAATAACTGGTTGTTATTAGTGTGTGTCCCCTTATACCTAATAACTAGTTGTTATTAGTGTGTGTCCCCCTAAACCGAATAACTGGTTGTTATTAGTGTGTGTCCCCTTAAACCTAATAACTAGTTGTTATTAGTGTGTGTCCCCCTAAACCTAATAACTGGTTAATAGTGTGTGTCCCCCTAAACCGAATAACTGGTTGTTATTAGTGTGTGTCCCGTTAAACCTAATAACTAGTTGTTATTAGTGTGTGTCCCCCTAAACCTAATAACTGGTTGTTATTAGTGTGTGTCCCCTCTAAACCTAATAACTGGTTGTTATTAGTGTGTGTCCCCTGAAACCTAAAAACTAGTTGTTATTAGTGTGTGTCCCCCTAAACCTAATAACTGGTTAATAGTGTGTGTCCCCCTAAACCTAATAACTGGTTGTTATTAGTGTGTGTCCCCTTAAACCTAATAACTGGTTGTTATTAGTGTGTGTCCCTCTAAACCTAATAACTGGTTGTTATTAGTGTGTGTCCCCTTAAACCTAATAACTGGTTGTTATTAGTGTGTGTCCCCCCTTAAACCTAATAACTGGTTGTTATTAGTGTGTGTCCCTCTAAACCTAATAACTGGTTGTTATTAGTGTGTGTCCCCTTAAACCTAATAACTGGTTGTTTTTAGAGTGTGTCCCCTCTACACCTAATAACTGGTTGTTATTAGTGTGTGTCCCCCTTGAACCTAATAAGTGGTTGTTATTAGAGTGTGTCCCCCTTAAACCTAATAATTGGTTGTTATTAGTTTGTGTCCCCCTTGAACCTAATTACTGGTTATTAGAGTGTGTCCCCTTAAACCTAATAACTGGTTGTTATAAGTGTGTGTCCCTCTAAACCTTACAACTAGTTGTTATTAGTGTGTGTCAGCTTTAAACCTAATTACTGGAAGTTATTAGTGTGTGTCCCCCTAAACCTTACAACTGGTTTTTATTAGTGTGTGTCCCCCTTAAACCTAATAACTGGTTGTTATTCGTGTGTGTTAATGTCCTCCATGGCTGACTTTGTTGTTCTATTAGTGATGATTGTCTGGTCTTCATCACCTGTAGTGTGACTATGTTCTATTCTTATGACTGTAACTGCATTAAACCTAACATTTGAGCATTATTCTGTTGGAGGGACAGCTGAAGAAACCCAGATCCTCACTGACTGCTGGAGACTCCACAGGCAGAACATCAGCAGCTCCATCCGTGGACCTTCAGCAGCATCTAGATCCAGCCTGATGGAGTTAATGGAGCCTGAAGGCTGATCAGCTCCACTGGAGAACATCAGGAGGAGGAGAGGCGTCATGTTTTTCATCTGTCTGTGTGTTTTATAAGAGACTGTAGTCCTGTTATCAAATGAAGCCTCTTAAATCCAATCATTAAATATCTTTTAAACTGTATTGTAAATATTAGTTGTTGAAGCCAGAATGAAATGTTCCTCTTATCTGACCTGTTGGATCAGACGCTGCTTCTGTTTGAAAGGTTTCTGCTCTATTAGCTGACAGGCAGAGGAAGAGCTCACCTGGAAGAGCTCACCTTTGGTTGGCTTCTATCTCTCCCCCCTCATCCCCACTCCCAACCCAAGCGGTCCAGGCAGATGTCCTCCCTCCCTGAGCCTAGTTCTGCCAGAGGTTTTTCTTCCCCTCCCTGTCCTAGGGGGTTTTTGCTTCCTTCCCACGGTCGCTGACTGCTGCTCAGAGGGAATCCAGATGCAGCTATGGACTGTTGGGTTTTAATCTGCTGACTGGTTGCTTTATAAAATGTCAGGAAACAGTGAAAGCTCTGAAAACTGGAACCAGAACAGACGTGAGACTTCTCCACGTGTGGTTCTGAGCTGAACTTGTGCTCTTATGAATGTGGACTTTCTCCAGAGTTGATCTCAGAACGTTTCTGTCTGATGCTGTGATTTCAGAGCACAGAGACTCAGAGATCCACAGAGATGAGAGAAGCTGCAGCACCAACACACCACCAGCAGATGGAGCTCTGACTCCATGTCTCCACAGTGTCAGCAGGAAAGACAGGAAACCCAACAGCTGGGTGGAGTCGTGTGATTTACAGGAAACAGGAGGAGCTCTGAGTGATTCTGGGAGATGAAAGTTCAGTCTCCGTTTTAGTGTCAACAGAGGAGAGAACAAGGTGAGTGTTGGTCCAACATTAAGACTGTTCTGCTGTCAGAAAACAAGGATGAGCCTCTGAACCTTGTTCCTGTTCTGTTCTGGGTGTTCTTATATCACAGGAGTGTTTTCATGCTGACTGCTGAGGAGCTTTTATCTGCTGAAATGATCTTTACTAGAACACTTTCACTTTCTCCTCCATTTTAAACTGGGCAGATATTTAAAGCTGTCAGTAACTAGAGGTGTGTCAGTGCAGCAGAGACCAGGTCCAGAAGAAGGAACCACTGCTGGGTCCACCTTGATAAACTGGATGTGGAAGTGTTTAAACCACTTTGTAGGACAGTTTTCCAGCAGAATGAAGAGTCTGACGTGTCAGAGATCAGCTGTAGACGCTGTTAGAGCAACATGAGGATTTATTATCAGAGGAGGAATATAACAAGGAAAGAAGGAAAGAGGAAACAAGTGTTCAGTTTTCTCTCGTTTTTAGATTCCACCTCTGTGGACACAAAGAACCTGAATGAAGACAAATATGAACTTTATTATTTCTGAACTCACAGTCAGTGTTGCTGGTTTTCCTCTCAGACTGACTCAAGTTCTCAAGATGAGTGTTCGTGAGGAGGAGGAGGAGTTTCCAGCCTCCAGCCGTCTGTCTATGAACAGTGACTGGTCCAATGATTTACCTCCAGACTTCAGTGAAGAACCTGGACCCTCAGACTCAAAGTAAGAACACTGCCTCTGACTGTTCCTATGACTCCTTTATGATTCCACCTGTCAGTTCTGTGTCGTGTCCCTGATGGTTGGTTTTAGTTGCTCCATTCAAATGAACTCTGAAAAGGTTTCTGTGACTCCAATAGAAATCATTGGTCCTGTTTTCCTCTCAGCATCTCTGCCAGTAGAAAAGCTGTGATCTGATCAAAGAGGACGACAGCAGACATGAACCATGTGATCATCTGCAGTTTGTGTGTTTAAACTATGGATGTGATCAGAGGATTGATCAGTGATTGATGAGAATACTAACATGTGTTTGAGCAGACAGAGAGCAGAGTTTCCAGCCTCCAGCCGTCTGTCTATGAAGAGTGACTGGTCCAATGATTTACCTCCAGACTTCAGTGAAGAACCTGGACCCTCAGACTCAAAGTAAGAAAGTGTTTGTGCTGTAAAGTGACCTGATGAAGATGATGGTTTAGGATGGAGGAAGATGCTCTGCTGAAACAGTCACACAGTGGTCAGAATTCAGAACTCTTCCAGACTGAGATGGATCCTGGTCTGGGTTTTACAACCAGAAGCTCTGATGGTGTTTCTGTGGTAGAACACCTGAGAACCTCTGGTTCTCTGTTTCCACTCAGTATTCAAACATGTTCAGCCCAATGTTGACGTCCCCGTAAAGACTGTCAGAGTGAGACAGAGTGTTCTCCACATGTGTGGTTGATGTTGTGGTTGGTCTTGGTGGGTTCCTGGTTATCATGATCCAGATGTTTGAAATGAAAGCTGAACACTGTGAGTCTGAGGCTGCTGCTCTCACACAGTTTAACATCATTTGTACTGTGAGTTGAAAGTGAAGCAGAGTGATGGTAGAAGAGTGAAGACCAGGAGCAGCTGTCTGTGATGGAAGGTTGTAATGATGAGGATGATGGTTTAGGATAAAGGAAGATGCTCTGCTGAAACAGTCACACAGTGGTCAGAATGCAGAACTCTTCCAGACTGAGATGGATCCTGGTCTGGTTTTTACAACCAGAAGTTACTGTGAAGCTGCTGCTCAAAGGGTTGAGTTTGTATTAACAGCAAACTGCAGGCAGATCAGTCAGAGTGGAATCAGACAGCTGGTAGGAAAGAAGTGAGTGGAGTTAGTAATAAAGGAAGCAGCTGGACTCAGACAGAACAGTAGCCTCACTCTGACTGTTCTCTGGGACCATCTGAGCTTCACTGTTGGTCACATGTGGATGTTGTTCTCCAGATGATCTGAGTGATGAATCAATGTGTTGACAGAGTGATGAAGAGGAGGGGAGCTTCTGAGGAGGAGCAGCCGTCCTGCTGTGCTTCATGTCAGGACGTCCTGAAGGATCCAGTCTCTACCAGCTGTGGACACTGGTTGTGCAGACAGTGCATCACCTCATACTGGGACCAGTCTGCTCCATCAGGTCACTCCTCCTGTCCCCAGTGTGGAGAAAGACCCAGGAGCAGAGCTGGACTGAAGACAGTCAGTCAGAGCAGCTGTGGACAAAGTAAGACTGAACATGTGCTGATGGACTGATGTGTGAAAAGTGACCTTGTTGTTGTGTTGTGTTGTCCACACATGAAAGGTTGGTGTGTTTGTTTGTGTGGTCTGTGAGCAGATGCTGGTCTGGAGGAGGTTCTGCAGGAACATAAGATGAGTGTGAGGAGGAGATGTGAACATGTGACTGAAGGAAGTGATGAAACAGGAGGTGGAACCCTCCTCAACACGGTCTACACTGAGCTGTACATCACAGAGGGACACAGTGGAGAGGCTGATAGCCAACATGAGGTGAGGCAGCTGGAGACGGCTTCCAAGAAGAGCCTCCATGACACTCCCATCAAGTGCCAGGACATCTTCAAAGCCTTCCCTGAGCAGCAGACAGCCATCAGAGTGGTCCTGACCAACGGCGTGGCTGGCGTGGGAAAAACCTTCTCAGTGAGGAAGTTCAGTCTGGACTGGGCAGAGGGCCGAGAAAACCAAGATGTCAGTGTGGTGGTTGTGCTTCCGTTCAGGGAGCTGAACCTGATCAGAGATGAGCAGCACAGTCTTCTGACGCTGCTCCATGTCTTCCATCCAGCATTACAGAAGGTGACAGCAGAGAAGCTGGCTGTCTGGAAACTGTTGTTCATCTTTGACGGTCTGGATGAAAGCAGACTTTCACTGGACTTCACCAACAGGGAGGTTGTGTCTGACGTCAGCCACAAGTCATCGCTGGACGTCCTGCTGACAAACCTCATCCAGGGGAATCTGCTTCCCTCGGCTCTGGTCTGGATCACTTCCCGCCCTGCGGCAGCCAATCAGATCCCTCCTGAACATGTGGACAGGTTGACAGAAGTACGAGGCTTCACCGACGACCAGAAGGAGGAGTACTTCAGGAGGAGGTTCAGTGATGAAGAGCTGTCCACAAGAATCATCTCCCACTTGAAGACATCCAGGAACCTCCACAACATGTGTGGACTCCCAGTGTTCTGCTGGATCACTGCTGCAGTTCTGGAGCACATGTTGAGCACAGAGCAGAGAGGAGAGCTGCCCAAGACCCTGACCGACATGTTCTCACACTTCCTGCTGGTTCAGACACACAGGAAGAAGCTCAAGTACCATGAGGGACATGAGACCAGTCCACAGGAGCTGACGGAGGCCGACAGGGAAGTTCTCCTGAGGCTGGGGAGGCTGGCCTTTGAACATCTGGACAAAGGAAACATCATGTTCTACCAAGAAGACCTGGAGCAGTGTGGTCTGGATGTGACAGAGGCCTCGGTGTTCTCAGGAGTCTGTACACAGATCTTCAGAAGAGAGTGTGTGATGTTCCAGAAACCAGTCTACTGCTTTGTTCATCTGAGCATTCAGGAGTTCCTGGCTGCAGTCTACATGTTCCACTGTCACACCAACAGGAACACTGAGGAGCTGGAGAAGTTCCTGGGAGAAGACTACATGAACTCATCCCTGGATGTTTTCCTGGACAGAGTCATGAAGAAATCCTTCCTCAGTAGAAATGGTCACTTGGACCTGTTTGTTCGCTTCCTTCATGGCCTCTCTGTGGAGTCCAACCAGAGACTCTTAGGAGGTCTGCTGGGTCGGACAGAGAACCATCCAGAAATGATCCAAAGAGTCATCAAGAACCTGAAGAAGATGAACAGTAATGAAACATCTCCAGACAGAAGCATCAACATCTTCCACTGTCTGATGGAGATGAATGATCTCTCAGTCCATCAGGAGATCCAAGAGTTCCTGCAGTCAGAGATCAGATCACAGAAGGAACTCTCTGTGTTCCAGTGCTCAGCTCTGGCCTACATGCTGCAGATGTCAGAGGAGGTTCTGGATGAGTTGGACCTGGACAAGTACAGAACATCATCAGAGGAGGGACGACTGAGACTGATTCCAGCTGTGAGGAACTGCAGAAAGTTTCGGTGAGTCCAGATGTGATGAACATGATCAGTCAGTAGATCAGTGGTTCAGTTCTCCAGATGTTCTCTCCAGAACATGTCATTATTCTCAGACCTCCACTGGTTTATTTCAAACTTCATGTCAGCTGAGTTCAGTCTCAGATGTTCTTGAGCTGCTTCAAACGCTGTGGAGAAGTAGATGTTTGATGTTGTGGTGTTTGAAGCTGATCAATCCATGAACAGTTTGTTCTTGTGGTTCTTCCTTTCACTGATGGAGGAAACATGCAGATCTGCTGAGACACATGAAGAACTGTAGAGGTTCTGATGTGGAGGCAGTGAAGTTGTGATGACATGAGGAGGTTCTGAGATCAGTCTTCTGACCAGACCAACAGCTTTAATGTGATGATTTCACTCTGTAGAGTTTAACATCACATCTGATGATGAACCAACATTTCTGAGCTCTGACACAAATGATTGATGGATTATTGATTTTTTTTTATTGATTATCGATTATTGACATTCTAAAGCCTCTGTAGACAAACTACATCAGGGTCTGACTTCAATGAACAACAATCAAGTGTCTGTAAAGCAACGCTGGGAAACAGATAGGAACATAGCATTAGCAGAAGGAGAGTGGCATCAAGCATGGTTAGCTCAGTGTTCCACCACTGACTCCTTCTTTTGGACAGATTTCTGTTGGAAACATCTGATCCGTTCTTTCTAACAGCCTCCCAAAAGTCCAGATCTAGTGGGTCCCTGTGTTGTTGCTGGAGGGAGTGTGGATCGGCTTCAGCCGACCAGGCTCTCATCTTTAGCTCACATCCACATATTCAGCCTTTCTGGAAGGGAGTGGGACATTTAAGATCAGAGACTCTGGACCTGAAAGCACATTTGTCTTTTCCTTTCCTCTAGCTGTGAAAAATCCCCAGTGATCTGTGTCAAAGAGACAAATAGCCTCTGGTAGGACAAAGATATTTATGGCTGCAGGCTAGAAAGCCAGAACAAAGTGCTGCTTCAGAGGACACCCCCACCACTGCCCTTCTTCTTCATATAATCAAGTCCATCAGCTCAGTGGAGAAGATGACATCCTCAGTGGGACTCCAGAAAGAGAAGGGGGATCAATACTGGGAAGAATGGGACTGCTGTAGCTCTCTGGACTCTTAACAATCACGTCTTTAGTTCTCTGAGTGAAGCTTTATGGAAACATGAGCTTTGTACCTGGATCCTCCTGCCTTGGCTCACTGACATCTGTTTTTTCAGGCCTCAGCTGTTGGATTTTTGTTGTTGTTTATGGCAAAACGTGAACAAATAAAAAGTGTTGAACAAGTTTTTCAGAAGCTCCAAAAGAAGGTTGAGGACCAAAGTTGACCCAGTCGTCTGTCATCACATCACAATATGTCCTGGTGTTGATCTTTACTGGTGTCCAGGTGTGATGTTGTCCAGGATCAGTTCCATTGTGTAGCGTTTGACAGCAGACTGTAGATGTTCAGGGATGGAGGTGAAGCTGACAGCAGCAGGTCCACAGCAGAGACATCATCATCTTTGTACTGGAACTGTTGACTGAGCTCAACTCAGTCCCAACATCCTGAGTCTCAGTAGAAACTCTGAATGTTCTCAGCAGGAAGCAGGAAGTGTCCTCTCTCATCACAACATGTTCTATCATTTATGTGTCATGACAGACTTTCTAGATGTGGACTCTCAGAGAGTCACTGTGAAGTCGTGGCCTCAGGTCTGAAGTCCAACCCCTCCCATCTGACTGAACTGGACCTGAGTGGAAACATCTACCTGCAGGATTCAGGAGTGAAGCGTCTTTGTGATGGACTGAAGAGTCCAAACTGTAAACTGGAGACTCTCAGGTCAGTTCACTGACTGTTGGTGAATTTATTCTCTTCACATTGTTGACTGAAGTTTTAGGTTTGCTTTGATAAATGTTGAGGATGTTTGTGAAAAGAGTCTGAAGACATTTTAGTTTGTTGAAGCGTCTGTGAATAAATGCCCTGATCAGCTGACTGCAGGGATCCAAAATGGAGGACAGAATCCACAGTCCTGCTGTGTGTCTGAATGTAAAGCTGATGTGAAAGTGATGTGAGGCTTCAGCAGTCTGACTTCCACACATCCAGTCAGGATGTTTGTGTTTCCACAGTGTTTGTGCTGCAGTGGAGCCTCAGGAACTCAGAGAGACACATCTGATGGATCATCACTGATCTGATCCACATCTTTTATTCTTTATTCAGATTGGAGGGATGCAGTTTGTCAGAGATCAGCTGTGATTCTCTGGCCTCAGCTCTGAAGTCCAACCCCTCCCATCTGGAACATCTGGACCTGAGTCTCAACGAGCTACATGATCCAGGAGTGAAACATCTGTGTGGTTTTGTGGAGAGTCCAGACTGCAGCCTGAAGACTCTGAGGTCAGACATCATGTTTAGTTTGTGTGCTGAGATGAATGTGATGTAAAGTTGTGGTGACACTAAGCTGCAGCCATCAGGCTGATCTTCTACTGATCCACACTGAGGATCTTCATGCTGACGTCTGCTTTCTTCTTCTCTCTTTAGTCCTTTGACTGTGGAACACAAATGTTGAGCTGCACATTAGAAAGAACCAGAACCAGAACCAGAACCATCCTCCAGTGAACTGACAGCAGAACCTAGCGTTAGCTTTCCATCATTGATGAAGCTGTCATATGGAGCTAAACCAGACAGAACAGGTCGTCACTGAAACAACAGTTTGGCTTTTTGAAGGTTTCTAATGTGATTTTATTGATTTATTTTGACTTATTTATTTCAATACACAGATAAAACATCCAAGTGAGGAGATGCTTTTCAGTTCCACCTCATTTTCTCCTGACATCCTAGCGTGCCATCTGACCAGACCACTACACATCCATATCCACATGAGGACCCACACCCTTTCCTTCCTACCTACCTTAGATAACACAGACTCACCTACATGCCTGTAACCACACAAACGGCAGCCTTCACATCTTTTCTCAGTCCTTTTCCTTCATTAACAGCTTCTGCTAACATAGAGGTCATTTGCTGCGCCACAGACAAGTGCATTTAAAGTTGAATAAATGAGTAGATTTAATGAAATGAAAGATAAAGCACTAAGAGGTGACTAGAGCCAGGTGGTACCTGTATCCCTGGGCTCCATTCTACATCACATGTGTTGGTTCTCAGCTGTACCCTGCTGTGGTCTCTATGATGAGGACATGTCTTCATGTCTGTCTCCACTGGGTTTAGTTGGGAGGCCGTGGTTTCAGCCAGGATGCTGTTGCTGCTTTCTTTGCTGTTAATAACCAAGTTGTGAGCGAGGGCCTCAGGTCTGTGTCCATGCTGGTGTCAGAGGCTACACCTAAAATATAGAGTGGAGGCTCCAGGATCACACTGATGTCCACAATCTGACTGATCTCTTCTGGACATTTGTCCTCAAGTCTACAACTGTTGGCCAGTCCTAACAAACCAGTGAGAGAAACATGAGTCTCCAGTCTGGTCAAGGCCTTCTTCCTTCGGTTCACTGCTTCCAAGTGTTCTTGTCTGAGTGGACACCACTCCACTACAATGACTGAATCCTGCTCACTGTGGCGGCTGGCGTTGCTCCCCTCGTGGACTCACTACATCTTATATTCATGCTGTCCTTCTTGTTAGCTCTCCCCTTTTCTCCGTCTGTCCTCATTGACTTTCTCTAACTATTGAGCTTTACTTTGGTTTGGTTTCTGCCGTCAGTGATTAAAAGCACTGGCCGGTTATTAGTTGTCTTATTGCAGAGCAACATTTCCCATCTACTACCACATGGAGCCACTGGAAGTCCTTTAACGTGACTTTAAATCATAATCTTCAGGTTTTTCTTCATGTCGCTGCTTTTAAAGACATCTTTTTCTGCTCAGTTTTTCTCCAGTGGTTCAAAGTTGTGTTTTCAATGACATCCTGCACTGTCTCTGTTTTAGCTCCATACAAACCCAGCAGCACCAGAGTCCTGGTTGAAATGTGTCCATGGTTCCAGAACATGAAGGTCTTGTAGAGTCTGGAGCCTGGTCTTGTCCTGGTTTCCTTCCTGTGTGTTTCTGTGACTCTGAGCAGGAAGTGAAATAAATGTCCGAGTGTTTTTCCTGGTGTTTGCTGCTCAGCATCAGTTTGTATGGATGGAGCCGCTGGTGGAGCTGCAGAGTTTCAGAGCTGAAGTCCCTCCGTGTTGATTGGAGCAGCAGCATGTTGTCATTAATATGAATGAGAGCTCTTCTTCTCTGGTTCTGTTGGACTGTTGGAAGCTGCTTCCTGTTGGCTTCAGCTGTTTGGAGTTTCCATTTGATCAACTTGTACATTGTGAAGCTTCTTCAGCTCTGAACACATGATGGACCTCTGGATGGTTTCAACAAGGAACTCTGTCTCCTCAACTCACATCTTTTATTCTTTATTCAGATTGGAGCGCTGTGGTTTGTCAGAGATCAGCTGTGATTCTCTGGCCTCAGCTCTGAAGTCCAACCCCTCTCATCTGGAACATCTGGAGCTGAGCTACAACGACCTGAAGGATCCAGGAGTGAAACATCTGTGTGGTTTTGTGGAGAGTCCAGACTGCAGCCTGAAGACTCTGAGGTCAGTTCACTGACTGTCTGTTACTGTTGTAGATCTGATGTGTGTTTAATGACGACTGAAGCTCATCTATGCTCCAACAGAACTTCCATCCATGAAGCTGTAAATCTGCTCTGGGCCACATTTTCTGTTTGTGTCCTAAATTCAGTTTGTTGAGACCAAAGTGGAGTGTTTGTATCAGGAAGTGTAGAAAATGTTCCTGTTGGTTGTTGAAGGAAATGAATGTAATTAGAGCTTGTTACGCCCAGCCTACACTGAAAAAATGGGAAATAGCTGCTCTTTCAATTTACAAAAATGTATTACATATAAGAAACAAAATTCATTTAAATTCCTCTTCTGAACATGATTTCATCAAGTAGACTTCAGATGTTTTTTGAGAATGTTGAATGTACAAAGTTCTCTCACGTTGATTGAAAGCGACTGAATTGAGAAATAAAATCCGTTGGGTTACCACCATAAAAGGCTTATATTCAAAAAAGGGCGCCGTGACATGTCATTGGCCCTCCTGGATCAGGTGGTCCCGTGGTGCGCCAATGCCAAACAACGATCCGTCAAAACAACGGGAGGACGTAGTTCCCGCAAAAAATGTGGAAGAAGACTCCATTTTCTGCTGCTACATCTCCCCTCCAGACTGATAACTGAAACGTAAGTACATTAAATTGACTTATGGTCGTGTTTAAGTATGTTGACACCCTCAACCTCTGGCTCATCAGCACACTGACGTGACTCGCTGCGTTTGTTAGCCGAGACGCTCTACTCTGCCCCGGCCTCTCCTCTCCATCCCGGTCGTACACACACTGCTAAGTGATGCACAAAAACTTCTTGCTAAAGTTGCATATTTTCAACTCGCGCTTTCTACTGCCGTTTAATTCATTGTCCGTGACAGTGTCATAAGTTATTACGTTATTTCTTTTTTGTGTATGTTAAAATGTTCAACGTTAGACTGCTAAAAACACAGGGCTAATGATAGCAATAGCTACAGGTCACTGACATGGTGTGGCGGCTCTGTAAGGTCAGACAGAACACGGTAAAAACAAAGGTACACTCACTCCTAAAGAGAATATAACGGTGGAAGGTGCTGGGTGAGTGTAAAGTGTTTTATATTTATATATTTTTGTCATTTGCAGTTACACTGAATGGCAGAGTAGAGAGGCTGCATGAAAGTTACACAGTGTGTCATTATAAAAAAGATGATACAAATATATATAATGGGACGCAGCACTCAATATTAATCTACCCAAAGTGTCTAAAATTTCCTACACATTCATTAACTACAGCATTAAAATGATTGTACATGTATTTGTTTGCGATAAAATCGAATACTTTAACACTGTAAAAGAGACCAACCTGAATAAATGAGTACTTTTAATTTTGATACTGTAGGTACATATTTCTGATTTTACTTATGTACTTTTACTGAGGTAACTTCTTGAATTCAGGACTCCTGCTTGTCTTGTAATTGAGTATTTTAGACAATTGTATTTTTGCTTTTACTTAATTAAAGGATTCTAACATTTGTTTCAACTCTAATCAGTGGTATAGTTACTTTTAGGCAATAGCCTTATCCATGGTCTTAACATGCACACATTATTATTTTTCAGTTTGCCATTGTATCCAATATTGTGCTGTATTACAGAAAATACTTAATAGTAGTATTCCTTAATAGTTAATACCTGTTGCATCTTCTTTATGATTTTATGTGTTTGTGGTCTTTCCATTAACTGAGCAAACCACTGATTACACATTACTGATTCTAAATATTCTTTTTCATAGGTCCCTCATCCTATATTTGCACAGCATACACACTCAAAGGCTTTATAGTGGTAAGTGTCATATTCATCTTCTTTTGTTGCTCTTTAAGCCCTAAATCTGATTTTTGGGTACATTTTGAGGTTGATTTCCTAAAACAGTTGAAGAGTTAAAATTATAACTAGGAATGATCAATTGCTTGTTTCCTAATTGATTATAACCAAATATATAGATTTATTTTACTCTGGCAAATATTTAAATTCTAAATAAACCTTTTAAAAACTAATTTAGTTGCTGTTTAATGTTAGTCCTTGTATTCAAAGACCTGTCACTTAATTTGGAAGTTTTCATGTGTTTTGAATTATTTAGTGCAGTGTACCTTTTTGTTCATACCTGAAATGCAGATATGAGCTTAATCATGTAACTAATGATGATCTTAATGTGTGTTACAGGGTTAAGCGTAGGGAATGTGGATTTGTAAATGGTGCAAAGAAACTGTGCCAAGTAGGTCCAAGCTTTTGCATCACTACAAGTTGAAACATCCACATTTTGGACATAGTAGTCGCTTTCCATGTACATACCTGCACTGTCCATGCACGTTTAAGACGTGGAATGCCCTTATCGTCCACCAAAGTAAAATCCACTCAATAGGGGTAAGTCACAAAGAGAAAGCAATTTTCAGTTGCCACCTTTGTGCTTGTAGTGATTTAGTATCAGAGAGGGATTATTTTGCTCACATTAATGCACATCTCAAAAGAAATGAGATAGTCACTTGTATGTTTTTAGGCTGTGAGTTTAAAACAAATATTTATAGTACATTTAAATCGCATAAAAACCGGAAACATTGCCAACACACATTGGTTGATTTTAAACCAGAGGTAGTTGTAACTACTAGGATATTGTCTGCAAATGAATTGGAGGCTAATAGTCCAGAGTGTGTTGAGCAGACCAACGCTGCTGTTTCTTCAAATAGTCAGTGTCATTCTGAGGACTTGCGGAAGGTCATAGAACAAAGACTTGCTGCTGCTTTGCTGAAGTTTGAGCATGTGGTTCATGTGCCAAGCACAGCTGTTGATGTGTTTTTGGGGGAACTCCATCATTTGATTTGTTCTGCCCCTGTTCCATTATCTTGTGACATTGTGAGGGACATCTTTCATCAGAGGAACCTCCCTGTTGATGAACTTATAATCAGAGAGACTGTTGATGCAATTTTTTCAGGTAATCCTGTGCAAAGGTCCATACAAAAAGGTGGCCCTCTCAGTACTGCGCATCTGCGTAAGCAGTATTACAAGAAGAACTTCTGTGTTGTAGAGCCAATTGAATACATTCTTGATGGTAAAAACAAACGCAGTTTCCAATATGTTCCGATTCTGAAGTCCTTACAACAACTGTTAAGTAGAAGGGATGTCATTGATATAGTTGTTGAGGGCCATCAAAGACAGGAGGGAATAGATTCTGAAGTGTCATATCAGTACAAATCCTCAAGAGATGGTTCCCTATATAAGGAAAATAGTTTCTTCACTGGAGAAAAGCCAAGGATCCTCCTATATAAGGAAAATAGTTTCTTCACTGGAGAAAAGCCAAGGATCCTCCTAAATTTGTATGTGGATGATTTTGAAATCTGTAACCCCCTTGGCACCTCTCGCAAGAAACATAGGCTTTGTGCTGTTTATTGGGTATTAGCCAACTTGCCCCCAGGGTCTCATTCCTCATTATCATCTATCTATTTGTCAGTTTTATGTAAAACTGACGATATTAAAACCTATGGTTATGATAAATGCTTTGAACCTCTTGTACAAGATCTGAAAACTCTGGAGGAGCTTGGTGTTTATGTCCCGCTGGTAGGTGAGTCAGTTAAAGGTACAGTATTCAGTGTAGTAGCTGACAACCTGGGAGCACACAGCGCTGCCGGATTTTTGGAGAGTTTTTCTGTGGAATACTATTGTAGATTTTGCACAGGAAAGAGCAGTGATATTCAGCGACATTCTTTTGCATCTGGTGAATTCAGTCTGAGAACCAAAGAGCTTCATGAGACCCATGTCAAACAAGCCCAAGATACAGGTACAGGTTGTTGTGGAGTGAAAAGGGAATGCATTTTCACAAAAAATCTGTCTCATTTTCATGTCATCTTTGGCTATCCACCCGATCTTGCCCATGATGTTTTTGAGGGTATAATCCCAGTAGAGGTAGCTCAATGCTAAACGGTGCTCATATCCAGACAATATTTCACATTAATTGACCTGAACAGTGCCATTCTGAAGTTTCCCTACAAATGGGCTGACAAGACAAACAAACCTCACATAGTGTCACAAACTTTCTCCAGCAGAAAAACAGTCGGGGGAAATGCTCACGAAAACTGGAGTTTACTCCGGTTCTTACCTTTTTTGGTTGGATCACTTGTACCTGAAGATGAGCCTGCATGGCATGTACTCATGACTCTGAAGGATATCACAGAGCTTGTTGTTGCCCCTGTGCACAGCGATGACTCGCTGGCTTTCTTAGAATGTAAAATCATAGAGCACAGGCAGAGATATAAAGAGTTGTTTCCTGACATCAGACTGCTACCAAAACACCATTATTTGGAGCACTACCCCCAGATGATTAGGCTGTTTGGTCCAGTTGTTGGGCAGTGGACAATGCGCTTTGAGGCAAAACATAGCTTTTTTAAGAATGTTATCAGACACACAAACTGCTTTAAGAATGTGCCCCTCTCATTAGCCTCAAAGCATCAGATGATGATTGCTTACTATCTGAGCTCTCCTTGTCTGAGCAAGTCTGACCTAGAGGTGTCGGCAGTATCTACTCTACCAGTAGACTTACTCAATGAGGATATTGCACAAGCCATTAGGGAAAAGTTCTCTGATGCACATGAGGTTCATCTTGCACAGTGTGCGACAGTCAAGGGTACAACCTATAGGAAGGGAATGATACTGGCCCACAAAGCAGCAGATGGATTGCCTGAATTCAGTGAAATTGACCAAATTTGTATTTTACATGAGAGTGTGTTCTACATTGTCAAAGAGCTCTGTGGTTGGTACAGAGAGCATTATAGAGCCTTTGAACTCACTTCAGCACCCACAAAAACATTTTGTCTCGTGGCATTCACTGAACTCCTTGATACTTATCCACTTGTTGACTACAAGATTGGATCAGCCCGCATGGTGACTTTGAAACGACATATTGAAATAAAAGGTGCGCTATCAACTATGGGAATTTGACAATTTGTAATAAGTTATTTATATGTTTACATTGAAATTTCAAAATGTAATTAATGAGGTTTTTACTACATAACATAAACATAACATGTTTAAAAAATCAGGAAAAAGTAATTTCAAGTCATGAGGTCATAATTTCAACAAATGTTTTTAATATATGGTTGTCCACAAAACTGAAGTTCCTTTGCAGCAAAGGTAGCATTTCTGATGTTAAAACTCTAAAGTGAATCCTGTTTTTATACTGGGCTACTGCACTTGGCTGTTCTGAAGTCTGAGGTAAAAAGTCCTGGTTAGATTTATATCAGCAGCAGCTGATCTAATGTAAACTAACAACAACAGTTCATGTGATATATTATACCAAACACTGACCCCTGACATGGACCAGATGTACAGTACTGTCCTTTATACTGACCTGCAGTGATCATTTGAATTGAGAAAATAAGTGACTTTTCTTTTTTTTTTAAAAAAACAAAAAACAAACCTTAAGTGTAAAATTAAAGTGTTTCTTTAAAAGGTTTTTAATATTAAATTTAACTCTCCCATGTGTGCAGCCATCCTTTTTTCTGCTGTTTATCTCCTATTTGTTCTTTTTCTCCTTGATTTTCCTCCTATTCTATTTTTAACCAGTGGTTGTTTTCTTTAGATTTACCTGCTTGCACTAATTAATTGAAAAGTAAGCAAGGTTTTATCACTTGCTTTGAAATCTATCATTTATAACTGTCTTAATCTTTTGTTTTGTGTATTTGCAGAGTAAGCAGCATAGAAGATGGGGACCCCTGTGATCCTTAAGATCATCCTTAAAGATGGCAGCTCTCAGAGGTTGACTCTATCCCATGGACTTCCTTCATCCATTGATGACCTTATTGTAGAAGTCAAGAGACAATGTGGACTTCATGGCGATTTTAGACTTCAGTTTCAGGACTCCTTGTTTGGAAATGAGTTCCTTAACCTTACCTCACTTTCAGAGGTAGAAGACAAAGGTACTCTTAGAATCATTGATATGTCAGGGCCCATTGCTGTGCAGCATGCTGAACCATCTACTGTTCTCAATCCAGTCCCAAACTTCAAAGCATTCAGTCCTTCCTCCAAAAGTGACACTTTGTCCATATCAGGTGGATCTGTGGATACAGATGTATTGACCTCATGTGAGTCTGCTAGCTCACAGTCTTCTTGGCCTCCTGTGTTGACCTCATGTGAGTCTGCTAGCTCACAGTCTTCTTGGCCTCCTGTGTTGACCTCATCTGAGTCTGCTAGCTCACGGTCCTCTTGGCCTCCTGTTTTTCATGTTCCACAGTTTTCCTACGATGCGGAAATAAAACTTGAGCAGGCAAATTTAGCTTATGCTCATAATGGCACTGTACACTTTCCAGATCCCAAGTTGAAGTCAGACATCCTCAACGGTTTAGTACAGGAAATTGTGAAGTATAAAGTCTATGTCACTGATAAGGAGATGGAACAGGTAGCCCGGAGTCTCATCAAGGCGCATCCATGTTTAACTGAGAAGGGGTCCTCCACTGGATGTGGTGGATGGAAAACCAGCCTAAAATATAAACTTTCAAACTACCGAACACACCTGAGAAAACTTGGCTGCCCAGAAGTGACAGTGAACTCATTAAAAAACAAACGTGCAGGAAAGCGCTTTGCAGCTTTTGGTGTCAAAAAGGCAAAGAGAGCGGAGGTGAATTTTTGTCCAGCATACCCATCTACACAAACTGAGAGTCTGGAGGCAATGCAGAAAGCTCTACTCTTGGATGTTAAGAAGAAGAACAACAGAGATGCTGTGAAACTCAAGATGGAAAAGACTTTTGCACTCAGAAGACATGAAGTTGTGCGTGATGCACCAATGGTGGAGGATTTAATAGCAAGGTGGCCTGCTCTATTTCAAGTCAGTGAGGTAAGGCTGATCTCATACTGGGTTTTTCATTTTGGATTTACTGTTGATAAAAGAAAAATCTTGAGTACACTGGCAAACTGCTAAAACACCTGATATTGTTCATCTGTGCTTTATCCCCTTCTAGACTGTCCTGGTCTACTGTATGTGTGATTGTGACTTTTTCCCTGATATTAACGTTTGAACCCGTTTTCCTTTGTGCTTATTACCCGCTTTCAGATAAACGCTGAATTCAAGAGAATCACCACTATCCCTCTTCAATCCAAGTTCCTATCTCAACTGGATCTCCACTCTGACAACCTGACAAAGCTGTTCCAAAAGAGAGGAGGGCAGCTGGGGCAAAGACTCAAAAAAGTTGTTGCACAAATAGCTGATGTAAGTGATACAGGTGCTCCACAGTCATGAAAATTAAAAAAACAAAGGATTTTTGCCATGTGTTTTGGGAAGAATTGTGGACAATTATGCAAAATTGATTGTTTTAGAATATTGTAGTTGCCACATAATTTGAGTTCAAGATGGACATATAAATGTTATCAAAAGGCAGGGAGGCCATGACTACATTCATTTTTCATCTTTCTCTTTCCTTGTCATTTTGTCTCAGATTTGACCTTTCCTCAGTAATTGAATTAGCTTCATATTATTGTCTCCCTCTTCTTTCTTTGTCACTTTTCCTGTCAATGTCCATGACATGATTTGGAGGTCACAGCAAGGGTGTTATATTCTTGAGAAATATGTATCCATATGACAGTTTACATTAGTAGTTGACTGTAAAATATAATACAAGGGCTCAATTAAGGCATTAATCAAGAAACTGTTGTTTCAGTGTGATGATGTAGATGCTGGACGAGAGTGTGTCATTAAGGGAGTCTGCATCTACATGGGTGAAGATCCAGAAAATCTTTTACAGGAATATGTGGTATGTACATGGTTCAGTGCTTACTTTTTTCTCCTTGTCTTCCACTCTTTTGTTTTCCTACTTTATTACTTAGGCTTAAACGATTGATTGATTAATGGAAAATGAACAAATTATCATTTTGATGTTTTATTTAAATTTTTTATTTCACAATCTTATAAAATCAATAGTCCTTCATGGTTGATGATTAAACTAAGAACTTGACAGATTTGAGACATGGCAGTAGACTGGTAATTTGTGGTAAGTATTTAATCATTATTTTCAATATATTTAACTAAACCATTGATTGAGTAAATATTAAATATTATTTTAATAATCAAAAAAACAACTAGAAGACTAATCAGTTAAATTAGTAGCTGTCGCCCTAAACATTTCCACACATTCTCTAACTGCTGTCACCATTCTTTTTGTCTCTGTCCTGCAGTTTCTTTCCAATCCAGCAATTTTATAACTACTCACTTGGCCATAGTCATATATTTTCACTCTTGTTGCTCATCTTTTATTGTATTCTTTCATGTTACATTCAATCATATTGGGCCTTCCATTTAACTTGCTGTGCAATACTATTGAGCAACTGGGTTACTAGTAAGGCATTTGTTTAACATGTTAGGCTTTTTTTCCATACTACTTGCCATACTCAGCACACTAGTTTCCATTTTCATCTTAGTAGTTTGACGAAAATGCTCACTTGTAAACAGGGGCGCAACCACTATGTTATGCTGAATATAAGGTGACTCTGATTAGAGAACAGCTTCTCGTTTTCAAGACTCAAGATTACTCTCATTGGCTTTTTACTCATGAAACATTAATTGCACATCAGCTACAGAACTTACCTATTGTTTGACAGTTGTGTTGATCATTTCATATTTTTTCATTGTTTATTTTGTTGTCACATATGCTCTTTGCAGCGATATTTTTCATTGTTTAAGCTATTTTTGTGCAGATTGCATCAATAAATTACTCTTGATTTTTATTTGTGAAACTTTTGTTGCACTTAGAGTGACAAAAAAACTACTTATTTCATTTCACTGAATTTGCAGAAAGCGTACTATACTTAGAAATGTATCATTATCTGGATATGAAATTATTTATGTTGGGATATGAGATTCTGGTCATGTTGCACAGTCCTACTGCTTAATTTTATATGTATTTATTATTTTCTATAAAGGGGTAGGTAAATAGGTCTCCTGTATGTAGATTTTTTTTACCTACATTTCTCTGTATTGTACAGGGCATGGATGAAGACGCCATCAACGAGGCCATTGAAGACACCACTATTGGGATTTATGTTCTGAAAGATCATGCTTCAAGTGATAACCCAGAGGACATTGGAATTGTCCTTGAAGGCATCAAGGTGTTGCAAGATCTGGACAATGTAGCATTAGCTGTTGCTATGCTGTTGGGACTGATATATGCCCTGAACCTCAGCTATCCTGCTGACCTCCGCTACACCTTTGAGGTAATCCAAAAGATTTTCATGGAACTAGATGGAGGTACACTTTCAAACAAAGCAACTGCTCTAAAAAACAGACTGTTTCAGTGAAAAAGAGACTTTCACTGAAATGATACAAGGTCATGTCCATGGACCATTTGTCTTGTTTATCACTGTGAGCAATACATTGCAAAACATTTGAATTGTCCTAAAAATCATTGTTGGTATTGCTGTTACCATTGGACTGCTTTTTCAGTTTTTTCTGGCAAGTTCATTGTTGCAAGCTGACTTTGTCTTTTATGAATCCCTTACAATGACATTGTAAAAGAGGGGTTTGTAACATTTTTTTGCTGCTCTTGGTCAACTTTGACAACAGCTGGAGCATTTTGTATTTGCTAATTTGAAGTATTACTGTTATTTTGTTCAGACTGATGTTTGTCTCAGCTACCCTGCTGACCTGTGCTATACCTGGTTAATGGTTAACTTTCTAGCAAAGCATTGCTTTATTTTAAAGTTTCTTCAAGTGAAATGCAGAGTTACTGCACTGTGAGTAATACACCACAAGACATTTGAATATTTTTTCAAAGCATTTTTGGTATTGCAGTTACAATTTGACTGCTTTTTTATTTCATTTCTTGTGAATTTATTATAGTAAAAAGAAAGTGTTTTCTTTTAAGAATCCAGTACAAAACCAGTTGAGGGTTTGGATCCATTGTTGTTTTTTGTGCTGAGTGAACTTAAAAAAAACAGCTGCAGTATTTTTTTTTAATTTGTATTAATTATTATTTATTTTGTGTTAATTATTGATTTATGTATTTTACTGTTTGGTGAAAACACAGAGCTAGCAGCACTTCTGCTGAGAAGTGGTTCATGTTTTATGTCCTGTAAAGCCATTGCACTTTATGCAGAATTTGCAGTATTTGTTGTTGCAATAAAAGGTTCAGTATAAGAGAATTTTAATGCAGAACTATGATTCTTTGCCATGTAACTGTACACACTCAAACTTTTACCATTTTTTCTACAATACAGTTGGATAGAGGTAACTTTAAAAAATCAAGTTAGATTTACAGACCTAACTCGGATTACAGAAGCATAAGGAAATTGCTTTAAAGCAATGTAATATTTTTGAATAATATTACCATTGAGAAATCAAGTTAGAGTTACCATTGTAAATCAGGTACCCTGGAAATGATTGAATTACATTAATGTTACACAACAAATTGTTACTGCAGTAACTCACAAATAATATGTTTAGTCAACGTGATTCATTTAATCAGCGTAATGTAAATGAAATATTTTGGAATAACAAATAATCATTGAGTGGGGAGGAAAGGAAAAATTATGTCAGCTGGCCACATTTTGATAATGTGGGACCGATGTCCACATTAAAATTAAGTAAATTCAAAGGACTTTTTTTTTCAGTGTGACACACAAAAAACTCCGTCTTGAGTTTAACATCTAACAGTTTTCTGGAGACAAAGAGCAGAAATAAACAGATTCAGATGAAGCAGTGCTGTGCTGGAAGCTTGTGATTGTTAAGTTTGATGATTTGATTTTTTTTTTAATCACATTGTTTGTGCATGAATTAAATCATAAGAAAGCAACCCAGAAACACCCAAAAAATACAGGCAGTGCAATCATTCTACAGCTTTCTGGAAGTGAAAGAAACAGCAATGTTAGATTGCAAGTAACTGTGTCAAAGCAACAGTGCATGTTTTACATGACAGCTGTGTTATACTGGGTTTAGACTGAGTTAAGCAGCATGGTAAATCTCCGTTTTTCCCCCTAGTATACACAATTGTCCTTTTACTTACCCTCCCCCACAGAACTCTCTCTCTCTCTCTCTCTCTCTCTCACACACACACACACACACACACAAAAGTCTTGGAGGTGACGTGCTAATTGATGCAAAGTAATGGAGGAGGTGATTTCACAATGGCTGCCCAACTGAGCTGAACACTGAGCTATTTTGCTTGTGTGGCTTGCATTCAGCAAATTTGATGTATTTTATGTGGTCTGAAGGTTTGTCTTTGGTCGAGAATTGATGAAGAGATTAAAATTGAGCAAACACAGGAGAGGAAAACGGGGAGGAAAAACATAGGAGCAGAGGGAGGAAGAAGGAAACTTGGAGAACAGGATTAGGAAGGGGGAGGCCTCCCGTGGGTTTGAGGTCCCCAACACCCAGCTGTGTTCATCACCTTGCACTGCAGGAGACACACACTCATACATACACACACGCACACACACATACTGCTGACCCACACACTGCTGTGATCATCGCTCTGTGGGAGTTTGACCTGGGCCAGATGGTCACCGCTCTCTCTTTTTATGACTCTCTTTTTCTGTCATGTCCACACTAAGCCAGCAATTTTCACACCTAAGAAACACAGCCCTTTCCAATACACTCTCCAGAGTGAATACATTTCAAAACACTGGTCTTGCATTTTAGTGTGAATGAGGCAAACAATGCCAAATCAATAATCTATCAATAACATACTTGTTTTTAAAGCCCGTGATTAACAGCCAGAAAGTAAATCAAATGTACCACCTCCAGCAATTTGGTCTTAAATTAAATAAGATAAATATACATTAATAGATGTTTTTTATGCCATTTTTTTATTCACAAAGGAGAGTCAACAAAAAATATAAAGACTGAATAAAATCTCTGATAACCTCAAAATCATATGTGACATACGCTTCTGTTGTTGCAGTCAAAACACAAACCTGCCCTAGATATGCTACTGTCTTCAGATTTTTCTTGCTATTCTTTGATTATGTTAAGAGGAGTAAAAGGAATAACAGATCAGAAAGCAGGATTTGGAAAAATTATTTTTTAAAAATGCAGCATTTCTCAGTAGGAAGCATGAAAGATTGGTCTTTACATAAATTTTAAAATGAATTCATGTAAGGTTTTGTTGATGACCTTTGATTCTCATCTCATCAGGCTCCTCTTCAAAGTGAGCCTCTTCTGTTGGGATTATACAGATCTGCCTGGTTTGACACTGTCTCCCTCTGCTGACTCCTCGCTCCTCCCCTCACTTCCCCTGTGGCTCTGGCTCTGAACAAGACAAACACTGATATCCCATCTTTTCTCTTTTTTCAAGATCCAAGTTCCAAAACGAGGCACTGTGCCACCGATTTTAATCCTTAACCTTGGTCTAAGCATTTTTTAGGGTTTTTGCTCATGCATATTCAGGGCACATTTCACTAAAACTTTAATAGTCCTGCTGCCTAAAGCCTATGTGGATGATTGCATTGGGATTCCGTGAATTTTTTTGTATGATATTTAGATAGAGCTGTGTTTTTCTTTTCGTCTTACATGGAAGTTTGCTTGATGGCAACAGCAGAACTTTGCAGTATTCAAGGTGTGGACTGCGAGTCTTACTGCTGCTCTCATGTGTGTGATTCAGCAGAATTAGGATCCAGCTAATACCGGTATGTGTTTGTGGTTAAATCCATGATTCACAGGCTGACTTTATGAGTAAGACATTCTTGTCTTCATACAGTGAATTTATAAAGGCAGCAAATATTTTAATGCTTTCATTAGTCTGCTTCAGGGAAGAGAAAAAGAAACACATATGTTGTCTTCAGATTTCTAAGATGTATTGTGAGACTTTGCATATGTAAAAGTACCAAAACAACTTTGTAAAAATACTTAATTCCAAGTAAATGTCCTGCATGAAAACTTAGTGGTAAAATGTAGGTGAAGTAGAAAAGTAAAAGTAGAGGTTTGGTCCCTCTGACTGATACTTTATGATATATGACATTGATCGATTATTAATAGTTAAGCATTGGTGTTTAAGCAGCATGTTACTGATGTAGCTGCTGCAGGTAGAGCTAGAGCTATAACTACTTTATATCAGGCTTAAATACAGAGACAGAAGATAAATCTGTGGGACCCTCAAATGGTTAATGTGAGAGGAAAGAAGAAAAAGCAGACAAAAAAGCTCTGAAACACACTTTATTTTCAGTTTTTCTTGTCTCATCTTTAATTTTTGGTGAGTTAGTAGATCATTGGTTGAGATAATACCATGAGAGAATTTTAGTGGGAAAAATCCCTATAAGATGGATTTGATGTTAAGAACTCATCTGAAATGGGATCCCAACTACACATTGTTTTTTATATTATCTATAGAGTTAAATGTTATTAAAAGTAACTGTCAGATATATATTTCTTGCTGAAATGGAGAAGAGTAGACATTTAAAGTAGCATAAAATGGAAACACTAAAGTAAAGTACAAGCACCACAAAACTGTACTGAAGCACAGTACTTGAGTGTTTGTACTGAGCTACTTTCCACTACTGGTTACCTTCTAATTAATCAATCATCCCTATGACAGCGCACGAAATTGTGCCTTTATTTTATTTCTAATTTTGTTAAAATGGTCTTGATATAAGATTGTATCCAGTAAAGTAAGTTTACGTATCATTAAAACCTCTAAATTAGTCATTGAAACAGGTCAACAGTGTTTCAGACCAGGAAATGTTCAAATGAACCTAGATTATACTGAAGCTCTCCAGTCTGTCTCTGATTCACATATAACATATGTGTATGCTGTTTTTCACAAGGTCAAACTTCCTCCATTAAAGGCTGCCTGTTTGTGGGCTTGTGTGTGTAAAGATCATGCCAAATTACCCAGCGCCTAAAATATTCTTTATCAAGCTCCAGACATGTGTTTTCAATGTTCTTTAAATACACTGCACACACATTCACATAAACACACACACACACACACACACATGCACATGCACATGCACAGCACTTCCTTTGCCAGATAGTTAAAACTGAACCCCTCCCTTTTTGTCTCGGAGACAAAGCTCAGTTTATCCTTTTTTTCTTTTTTTGCGCATCATACTACATGATTTAAAAAACTGGTTGAACTGTGTCAACTGCAAAGCTGACTGGGGTCTTTATCGATACCAAGAACATTCTATGCATCTAAGATTCACCTGAACACACCAATGTAGCAGTGATCACTTCTTAAACTAAAATATGTTTTAGGAGCATTAACATCATTTTCTAGTTTAAAATTTGTATCAGGACAGGATGTTAAGATACAGTTTTATGTTTATGATGTTGAATAATTGCAAGGCATTATCTCCTAATTATATACAATGCAATTTGCATCAAAGTGTCACAAACAGTGATACAGGATTACAATAATACAAGGATTATACATTCACTGTCATCCAGGATTTGCAAAAAGACACAGTATTAAGAGGATGTGGCTCGAGCCTGTGTAATTACCTGATTTTACCCTGAAATGACATATATTAGATAAGCTATCTCTCTCTCTCTCTTTGTGTGTATGTGTGTGTGTGTGTGTGTTACCTACTCCTCACGACACTGTGGTCAATCAAACCAGCCTCTGTTGCTGTGGCCTGGCTGCAACCCCATTTGGTTTTACCCACCCACACATGTCACACACACACACACACACACACACACACACACACACACACACACACACACACACACACACACACACACACAGCCTCTGCAGCCTTGTAAACCCACGTGGTGTTGTTTCCAGCAGCAGTAATATTTTATGAGGGTTTGGAGAGGGGAATACTGGCTGCTCAGGTCACGACATGGGGTTACCCAGTGTGTCTGTATGTGAGCAGAAAGAATCATAATTTTGTTCAGGAATAGCAGGTTCTGTCTGATTTCACATGAGCAGCAACCGACATTATATTTTCAAATACACTTTTCAAATACCCAAATATACTTAAGTACATGGTAGTTAAGGGCTGACACGTGTTTTCTTTTCCTGCTAGTCAAAAATTGCTATCCAATTTAAAAAATTTATTGAGACTTGAACTTGTTTGAGATTTTTTTTGTTTTTTTTTTTGCTGCAGTTACATTACTGATGCACAGTAATACAGCTAAAAGCACACACAGATGTTGAAGTCTGCTGATGAAATGGATTCAAACTCTGGTGAGAAATCTGACATCTGTTATGTGAGCCGTATCGGGAGAGCCTTTTAAATGTTTTTTTTTTTTTAATTCAACAATGTCCATCTTTAGTTTACCTACATCTTTGGGTTTCCTTACACCAAAGCTCAAGAATGAAACCAAACAGTGAAAAGCATGCACGTTATTTTTGAGTTTCTAAAGATGCACTGATGGGACAAATGTTTTCTCAACTATAAATGAACTTACAATAATTCAATCTAATTCTGATGTTTGGAAGAAAGAGCTAATGAAATCATGAGAACACCAAGAGCATGAGCAATGTGCCTCTTAAGATGATCGAATATGAGCTAAACTTCACAATACTGAGATGTTTGTGTGATGGAAACAGAATATTAGATTACCGCCAAAAAAGAGCCCATCAGAAGCTACTGCCAGCTGTGATCCTTAAATGTCTCAAGCTCAGCTCCAAAAAGGCATAATATTAGATTTTCTTTCTCTGAATTCCCTGCCCTTGTTCCCTCTTTCTTTCTTTTTTCCCCCTGTTTTACGACAGGCCGTAAAAGTCAGAGCCAAAACCTGCTGGATGCTTTTATATAGAAAACACTAAAATGGCAAACAAGAGCTGATCACGAACATGGGTGAAAGGAAAGGAAAGGAAAGGAAAGGCAAAGCCAAAGGCAAAAGGAGGAGGTAGTGTTGGTTAAATAGCAAGAAATGCAGCTAAATATACTGTGAACCTCCTCTTCTAACAAACACACCACAAACAGGGAGTGTTGGAGACATAGGGCCTTTTGTAATGGACATTATGACTCACTTTGGTAGGAATCACTAATGTGAAGATGCCTGCAGCATGTTTTATTATAAATACTTTTATAGGTGTGGCTATATCATGGTCATTCTTTGACAAACATGCCAATAAACGTTAAAGAGTTTATTGCACAGAGCGTAATATCACAAGATTGCTATCTGAAGTGCGCCACTAACACAAAACATATCTACATGCACACTGAAAATACAACACATGGAAACATTTAGGAGTTCCACACTGTGAATATACATATACGACAGTGTTAGACAATGAAATCCCATTCACATATCTTTCTTCAGAATCAACAGATCTTATACTTGATCTCTTTACATGGCTTTTGAACATCTTCACATTGTGGAAAACAATTGAGAATTTCCTTTAGTCTAACATTTCAAAACTCATAATAATTCATCATAAAGAAACAAAAACTGAGAAGTTAAAATTAGCACCAATATGTCTTTTTTGTTGTTGCTTCTCAGGCTCAGGATAGAAACATCCCCCGGTAGCCACTGCACAAAATATCTTCACATTGAGGGTAATATAGTTAAATAAAAACAGACTTTGTAAAGTGATAAAAACAAACCTATGTGATTTTGTATTGAATCACAATATTAATGTGCACAATCTACAATAAGTACATGTGTGAATCCTAAATATGTCTGAGTGTTTTACGGTGCCATCAAAAGTATTGTATTTCCCAGAGCATAATATCTGACAAGAGATATGTGTCTGAACAGTGCAGCTGATTTTGCTTTTTGCAGCTCAGAAGAGAGAGACCTCTGCTGTTTGAAAGCACACTGGAGAAGCCCACTGGGATCTTGCATGCACATTCAGCCACACACATTAGTATTGCTGTCAGCTAAGTTACCTTTGGCTGTCATTTCTGAACACACATAGACTACATTTTAGTGTTCAACATTTAAAAAATTACAATATATTCATCATTTTCGCTTTCATAACAAGCTAAAAACAATCACAACAAGTGCTCATTACTGTATTTAATTAATTATTTTGCGCTTTTTTGCGGTATATATATATATATATATATACCGCAATCACTGTAGTGTTTTGTGAGTACCCTAAATTAGCCAAAGAAAATGAATAATAGCAAATAATAATAATACTTGTATTTGAAGAAAATATTTGTGGCAGGCAGTCTGCAACACTGGAAATACAGTCAGAGTGGACCCTCTGTCGTTAATTATCGCCTCTCTGACCCACAGCAGCAGCAACAGGTGTGGCTGCTCCGTCCTGTTTGTCCCTGCCCGGCCGCCGTCCCAGAGTTGCCTCCCAACAACACTGAACTGTCAGACTACTTCTGCTTTCACTGCGCTGCACTGATTTGAGCGGATTAAAAAAAATGCCATAGCTCGGTATTTCTGCCCTGACACTTGCACACGATTATCCGGACTGTTTCCGAGTTGCTGCTACACAAATCTCCACGACTTTGCCCCGACTTCAGACCAGCGGTTGGTAAGTTTAGTTAGCTTCTTTAGCAGCGATAGCATTAAGCTAGCCAACTTCAGTTTATCAGCTTTATCCGCAGTTACAGCGGTGACACACGACCTTCAAGTGATATTACAGTAAATCTGTTATGTGTAAAGAAGCTGACAGTGGCATACAAAGCAAAAAAAGTTGTAGCTGTTTGTGTTTTCACTTGGTGATAGCACGTATGTATATTTGCTAATTTATCAGGCTGGGTGAAAGCAACTAGCTTTGGAGGGATAAGAGGCTGAGTGTGCTACATGTTTCCACGCTTACAGAAACAGGTGAGTTATGTTTGGATAAGCTTTTTATATAGTATGAAGCATGAAACGATCCGGTTGTTGAGCTGCTGGGGCATGTCAGCAATGTAATTACAAATATTACAAATACAATAAGAATTAACAGAAACCTACCTTGGTTCCGAAATTAAATTTATAAAATTGTGAAAGTTCATTTTTGAATAGTTTGAATAATTCTCTTTGTGTTTTATTCTTTTTGTTGATTTGAGCAGCATCCACCAGCCCATTCCTTTAGTTAGTTTTCCTCAGTTGATGTAATTTTGCACATTTCTTTCAATCGTTACGTAATAAACAGTTTTATTTTTACCAACTATTAGTTTATGTTGCTTCCCTTCTCCCCCAGAGCCGGGGGTTCGTAACATTAACAGTATGAGGATTTAAAAGCTAGCAAGTGGACCATTTGTCATTCATGCTGACAGTGTCTCTAGTATACATGTGTTAAGTAGAGATAAAAACATTAGAGGTATATGTTGTCATTATATCAGACTGATGTTTCATGCAATAACACTACAGTGGAGAATGCTTAAAATGTTGTAATTTTTATATATTACACAGTTATATCTTTTCTGCATGGACATGTAAAAGTTACATCAATTACTAGGTGACTAAATATTCGCTGTGATGGTATTTGATGATGGTTTTGCAGCATACTGGAACAAAATAAAAACAGATCTTGTACGGCAGAAAATCAGTTTGATAACACGCTGTGGAAAACATTTTGCACTGCTTTCGTCTGCATTGCATTTATATTATCAAACATAATGAGGAATGGGGATTTTTCCAACCCAGAGCCCGAACAAACTGATACAAAAACTTTTGTGTGTATTGTACATGCTAGACTTAATGCCATGTCAAGTAATAGACTGTGTCTGTGTTTGTTGTTTGGGCAAACAGATGTTTAACAGGACAGGAGCCAGATGAACTAATGAGGTATCAAAGCAACTTAGAGGATTGGTTTATTTGGTGTGAACAGAAGAAAGACTTCGAAAACATGGTATTGAAGATGCCTTCAGTGTACTGGGGAGTGGAGAGCCTGAAATGATGGAGAACCGAGAGGAAAGGTAAACACATGGAAACAAACTTTCAAGATTTCCCCTGTCTTACACACATGTTCTACAGTTGAGCTTGGATTGACCAGTAAAAGTAGTAAAAATCCTGCATCAGTCAGACTGCTACTATTTAGGTGTCCAATTCAATATGACTGTTGTGCACACTGTGATTGTTCAGTCATTTACAGATTTGTTCATCTGCATGCCAGGGCCTGCAGTTGCTGAACAAACATTTTTTGGTTGACAGCTGAATGAGATGGAGCTTAATGCATCTTTCACTCATGCTTGTGGCACTAAACTATAACTAATCTCCAAACTAGATTGCCAGGTTGTTTCTGGGCCCAGCTGCTGGTCTCCAGGTTAAAAGTTTAGCGCTGGGGTTCAGCTTGGTTTAAGTTTAGACAGAGTGTGTTCAAGCTAACAGGTGGTCACATCTTAATCCAAAGCCTGTTTCAGGTTATAATAGTTATGTCTACATGCGTTTTTGCAGCCCTGGAGATGATCAGGCGCTCACACCACCAGAGCGAGGACTTCTCCACATCTGGCATTCAGCGGGCCGCAATGAGCAGCTCTGCCCAGAGAGAGTGTTGCTGTCCAGGCCTGTTGTTCAGGTCTCCCTGGGAGAACACCATGGTCTCCTGCTGGCTCAGGGTGAGTGTGTGTTTTACCTCTTTCAGACATGCACCGGGTTCCATTAATCTGATGAAAACTAAAGGGGTGGGCTGCATTTCTGAATCCACACTGTAGTCGCTCATCTGTAAGTAACTCTGGCAATCTTACTAGGTCGGACCTTGTAACATTTCCAAATTACTTTCAACAGGGCACAAGTGTGAACTGAGCCGTCAGATTAACAGACAGACATGCACAAGCAGCAGTAATTTGAGTTGTGTGAAGTGATTTACGTGAGGATTTGTCTACATCTCAGCATCGATAATTGTCCAAAGATATCACAGAGACTCTTAATACACAATTTGACTGCCAAAATCTCATCACCCCTTTTTACTCAATTTGCTCTACAATTTCAAATCTATTAAGAAACAAAGTGAAATGTCCATAATAGTAAAACCTGAATAGTGTTCACTTAATTTCAGCTGCATTAAAGCGTTTCTACTCAGTTGTTACTCTGTTCCAGGTGGTCAGGTGTATTCATTTGGGGAGCTTTTATGGAGAGATCTGAGCATCCCGGTGTCTGCTCCGGTGCTGGAGGGCTCTCTTCTGGGGAAGACGGTGGTCCGTGTGACTGCTGGTGGCTTCCACTGCGGAGCACTGAGCGAGCAAGGCAACATCTACATGTGGGGGGAGAATACTGCAGGACAGTGTGGGCTGACAGAGAGGGGCACGGTCACAAATATCACAGGTTGGTTGACTTCTGTCTTAATGTGTCATCACTGTTTCTCCTCTGTATTTGTCCTTTCAGCCCACTGCTTGCCCTTCTTACTTCTGCCTTTCCTCAGTATGTCAATCCATACTTTATTCTTACTACTTACCTTTTTCTTTTTATTTCACTTCTATACTTAATTTGCCAATCTTTCTTCACTTCCTTCTGTTACTTTTATGCGTTGTTGAAAAGTTTGTTTTTTCAGGACAGTTCTGTTTCTGCTGTATCCCCTTTTATAAACGTACTTTTCCTTTCTCTTATGAAGACAAATATTACATTTGTTACCAGTTACATGTTTAGAAAACCTTATCTGAGCAGTTTCCAGTAGCTACATTGTTGATTGCAGATGTGATAAAAGTTGTTTAGTTTAGATTATTATAGTCAAAAAGAAGCTTCACTTCACATTTGCATTAGAATTATGATTATTTTGATGCAGCAGACATTGTACTGTTGCAGTTCCAGAGCCCTTCCCAGTCAGTGTGGTGGACAGTGAGGTTATTCCTCCAGTGGTGGTGCGGGTCGTGGATCTCGCCTGTGGACGAGAGCACACCCTGGCTCTGTCAGCCCAGAATGAGCTGTGGGCGTGGGGTAGTGGCTGCCAACTCGGCCTGGTCACCAGCACATTCCCTGTGTGGAGACCACAGAAGGTGATTTTGTAAGGCTTAATGAATTTTGCAACTTGTCTCTATCATGGATGTGAACACAAAGACTGAATATCCCTGCTTATAGAAAGACAGTGATTTTTTCTGTGTGTTCCCACGCAATCTCAAGGAATGTCAACTTTCGGATCTTAATCACATAAATATGTTATAAATTTGGTTCACGTGTTATTCCTTTTTCCAGTTTATCTTGCTGAACATACAAACTACTAACTGTTGAGTTTCCAATCTTTTGTTTTTCAACTGATGAGAGGAAAAATAAGGTCATATGGTGAAACTATTTTATGTGTCAAAGTGTGCATACATGTGAACAGCAGTCTAATTAGAAAATGTAAACTAATAGTACTTTTTAATTTTATTTCTGATATTTTCCGTTTATGCCCCAGGTGGAGCACTTGGCAGGCAGACATGTGATTCAGGTAGAATCTCGGATATTTTTATTGCCGCATTAAACAAGAACTGTTTTATTTCCAGTGTTAATGACTGTATTTAATTCCTACAGGTGGCTTGTGGTGCGTACCACAGCCTGGCCCTTGTTCGCAGTTTACCTCCTCAGGACTATAATACCCAGAATCCCCCTAAGAAGAAGGAGCGGGGCCAGTCACCTCATTACTCACTGACAGAGAAGGAGGAGCTGCTTACAGCTGATGATGCTCACTACTGTCCGCTTGGGGTGGAGCTGACTGAAGCCTTGAAAAATGAGGTAAATACAGTCTTACTGGAAAAAGCTTAATAACTGGTGCTGAATACCATATTGAAAAAGTAGATACACTCATTGTAAGAAAGTAGTGTGACAATTGTCACTATGTGTTATACCTGTAAAACAAAACATCATGAACTCTCAAAGATGAAGGCCGTACCTCTGATTATCTGCAGTCGTTACAATGACACATGTCAAGGTCTTGGATATGCTAGACAGTAAGTAAACAGTCGCTTTTTGTCGTCAGAGTCTTGGGATGCAGGAGAAATAGGCAGATGTAAAGACCTTATTAAGGGCCAAATCGTTATGTTCAGGCAATAGGGGCAGAGCATCTCTGAAATGGCAAAGCTTGTGGGGTCTTCCTGCTCAGCAATGGGGAGAACTTAGCAACAGTGACGTGAGGAGGGGCAACCCAGGAACAGGTGACAGATTGTGTTTGGTCCTCAGTGGCTCCAGCTCACAACCTACAGGACTGGAGGGATCTGCTGCTAGTGTCTTAGTCTCAGATCTCACAGGGCACCTTCAGAGATCTTGCCAAGGCAGATCAAAACTGTTTTGGCAACATCCAAATGACCAGTAGTATATTATCCAGAGGTTATGATGTTTTGGCTCATCAGTGAACAGTATTTCCAGCCTCAACATCCCTCTGTAACCAGAACTATATAATTGCAGCTTCTAGAGGCTGTAAAAATGTTTCAAGTTGACTTATAAACCAGAGATTTCCATGATCTGGAACCACAGCTATTAGCCGTTTCAGTCCTCTTTATTTTGCATTCACAGACTTCTCCCAGAAGACGAGGGCACAGACAAAGGCTTGATCCTGGGGGAATATCAGCTGGCAGCAGCCCTGGCTCTGGAGTCGGTTCATGCTCTTTTTCTGAAGATGGCAAAACTAACACTAAACAGTACAGTATTATACTTACTTTTTTCTTTTTTTATCCATTAATCTTTACATTTATCCATTACATTTTTTCTTAGATATCTCTCTTTTCCCCTTCACTCCTTTGCAAAACCACAGGAGGAATCTTCCAGCTAGCGCCAATCTTGAGCCCGAAGGACACTCTATAACCCAAACTGATTACAGCCCTAAAGCCCACTCACTGTCAGGCTGGAGGGCCAACAAGAACTCAGCCTTGAGTGATGAGCTGGAGCTTCAGAACCTCCTTGAGAAACTCTCTGGTCAGTCGTTGGAGGCGCATCACACTACGTGGACAGGAGATACTGACTCACTGAGCAGCCACACTTCAGGTTGGTAATATTGGTTGCTTCTTCCTTTGTTTGCCTCTGATGTATTATTAATTCGTATCTTTTTCCCAGGTTTTTTTTGGTTGGTTGCTGTTGTGTTTTAATTGTTCTTTCGTTTGTTCTTTTGTTTGATTCATTGTTTATTACTTTGTTCTATGCAGATTCAGTATTAAATCTGTTTTCTTTCTCCTTCTACTCATAATGTTTTCTTCATCCTCCTCCATCACTGTATCCAGATGACAGCTGTGTTTCCTCAACTCCTTCCAGTGATCTGTTGACTTCCAGTTACAAAGAAGATTCATCTATTCGGAGACAAACCAATAAGTATGACTAACTTGAGTTAACAGTGAAGCCATTGGTTTTATTTTAAGTTATGCAGTTAATCAGTGTTTCAATAATGTCATTGTAAGAAATTGTTGCACAAAACTACTAAAATAGCAGAAAAAGATTTATAGTGATACTTTTATAAATCTTATTTTATTTTATTAAAATGATTCCACTTGACCCCACTGTGCAAATACCCAGAAGTTGAACTTAGCTTAAAGCATTTGGAATAATAATTGCCTGCTAATGCAGATACCCTCTCTGAAAACTAAGTTATGCTGATTTATTCCCATACCAATAAGATTCTGACCTGTGTATTAGCAGCTTGATCTTTGAGCTTCTGCCTTACAGTAACAGTGGACCATCAGGGCCGTACTCCTCTTCCCCAGTGTGTTTGGAAGAAGTGCGGCTGTGTCTAGAGAAGGAGAAGCTGGCTCTGCAGGGTCAGAAGAGCTCCAGCCTCACAAATATACACCAGAAGGGAAAATCAGCAGCAAGCAGGAGACGCTCACTTCCTGGAACGCCCACCCACGGTAGGAATGGTGAAGTGTGAACAGCTTAACTGTACTTCAGGGAAATACGTTTATTTACTTTCTTCCTGAGAGTTAGATGAGAAGATCGATACCCTTAGCCCTAAATACGCAGCCAGGAGACTGTTAGCTTAGCTTATCATCAAGACCAGAAGAAGCTGTTCACCAAGAAATAGTTATAGCATGTAACTCCCTGAAAAATCACAACTTGTAGTCTTTACAGTTCCTTTTGTATTTAACAAACAAGTTACAGCATGTTATTCAGAGGTGCTGGTAGGAATGTGTTAGAACTGTGCACAGGATTAATTAGGATTTTTATCAGTAGTTGTACTGTTCTGCATTATTATTCATGAACCTGTGCTGCCACAGACTGTACCAGTGCACTCTGCTACTGGTGTTTGTTAAAAATATCAGCAGGATCACTGAAATGCATTCTTCTGTAAAGTGGCAGCCTGGTGAAGAGGAATATAAATGTTATCTACAACAGAAATACACAATGCAGGTTCTGCCCATGTTTGCATTTCTCTTTGATGCTCTGAACAATAATGGATTCTTCAAAACTGGACTTTATCAGATCAGATAAACTGTTAAATAAACCAAGATCACAGCCTGCGCAAACTCACATGTCTGAATCGTTGTTATCTTGTCATAGCAGTATTTGCTTTCTTGAGATAACATGATGATAAGGCAGTTATCAGGAAAAAATTTAAATGACTTCACATTATAAAATCAGAAAGTCCTTTAATCACAGTATGATTTATGTTGCATCTGCCAGAAGGACCTTTCTTGTAACATAGTTAACCATTTAGTATCTCGTCACTCAACACGTCCACAGGGGAATTTATGAAATACTTTGGTAGTGCCACAAAGGCTGGCACAGGGCAGAGTTTGACATTCAGGAAAATCAGTAATGAGCAAACACATCAGACTAACTTCTTGTTTTCTGGTTTTCCACAAGTTTCTGGAATGTAAAAATGAAAGTTTCACATCAGGCAAACACAGATCTGAAAACCACTCCCTCAAGACTTTCCAGTTTTTGCACAAAAATCCTCATGTATGCATTAGGTATTGAACCACAGTTAACAGTCTTTTTCACTCATCATGTTGTTGTTGTGACCTCCTGCTCTTTGCCCAATTATCTCAACTCAACAGCTTCACCCAGCTCACTCCTGGTTATTTTGGAGATGTAAAGTTTTTTACAAGTTGGTTCCAGAGAAGTTCTCTAAGCCGCTAGGGTGTGTTCATACCAAGCCTGCTGGGCGCAGTTTATTTGTGTTTGACTGTGAAGTATAAATAATTTTGGCTGATGAGAGCACTGTAGTGTGAACTCTGATTCTGTTTGCAGAGAACAACTTACAAGAGTTGTGTTATACATCTTAAAATGTCTTACTGTTGTTGCTTGTGAGACATAAAACTCAAAATACTCAACGTTACCCGCACGTAAGGATTTGGGATATTTTTAAATAACACTGTCACCTTGTCTTTAGTTTTATATTATCTGTATTCCCTTCAGGGTCTCCTCGGAGACGGCGCCCGTGTGCCTGCAGGCCGTCCTCTGGTCGAGCTAAGGCTGAATCACCAGAGGATGCAGGCGATGGGCTGCCATCTCTGGAGACAGAGGTGTGGAGCTGGGGCCGCGGCTCTGAGGGACAGCTTGGTCATGGAGACCAGCTCGCCAGGTCTCCCACACACATATATGCACTCCTATAATATAACCACGTTGTATACATATATTTTTAAATGCTTAAAAAAATGAAATTTGTGAAATTCTTGCAGCTGGTTTTGGGGGTGAAGTTCTGCTGGCTCTATGTGAAAACGGATTCTTAGTCATTTTGTGATAAAATACTTTTGAAATGCCCTCATATGTGCAAAGTCACAAGCAATAAATTACACGCACAAGACCACACTTAACTGTGTGTTTGTGTGTCCAGGCTCCAGCCGTTGTGTATCAAATCTTTAACGGGTGAGGAAGTGATAAGAGTTGCTGCAGGGTCACATCATTCACTGGCTCTCACTGCTCAGTGCCAGGTAACAAACACACAACACCCCCCCACACACAAACACATACACAGCATCACAATTAAGAGTCCTCCCATACAGTTAATACTGTATGGGAAGACTCTCTTTACTGACACCTGTTCCTGATGCTATTCTCATTAGATGTGAGATTTGACTACAGTGTTCTCATTATCAAGGCTTAAGAGTCAAGTTGTCTTTACAAACAGAAGAGCATGAGGATGAACATATACAAACAGCAGCTGTCCTTGTGTGTTGCAGGTGTATTCATGGGGCAGCAACATGTGTGGACAGCTTGGTCATGTCAACAGTCCTGTCACCGTGCCTCAGCAGGCGAAGGTAATTTTCTGGTCATTCATAGTTAATTTTTGCATTTCACACTTTTAGTGAAAGATTTATATATTACCACTAATGTTTGTTTTTAGTCGCATATGATTGGAAATTTAAATACACATCAGGGCCAACATGGTACATTTCCAACAACACAAAAAAGTAAATGTCCTAATGTTGCACTGGCTTTTGTTTCTGGTGGACCGCTATAGCTGTCTGATGGCCTCCGCGTTTGGAGCTTGTCAGCCGGTCAGAGCCACTCTCTACTCCTGGCTGATGGAGACTGTGTCCAACCAGTGCTGTTGTACTGTGGCCAGCAGCAAGAGCCAATGTCAGTGCAGAGTGAAAGGGGACAACAGAGTCGGAACCAGAGGTCACCCAGCAGGGCCGAGAATTATACTGTCAGACCCACCCTGCTGCCCTTCTGCATTGAGGTTTGTGTCAAAAACACAACTAAGGATTGACAGTAAGGATGATGATGGGTGGAGCATATTTTTTTGACATATTTTTCATTGATGCTTAAGATACACACAAGTAAGCTTATGAAGTTATTTGTATGGTAATGGAAGAAGTCTATCTTCAGAAAGCAGACACAGACAGTCACTTCTGAAATGAAATGACAGCTGTTATTTCTAAATCTGGTGAACAAAAGGGGGGAAAAATCAGAGAAAGCTGAGAACACAGATGGAGCATTAAAAACAAAGTACTTTATTGATCCCAAGGGAAATTACAAAACAATGGAGAAATTAACCAAAATATTACAATAACAGATAAATAAAAACACAACATACACAGTCAAATCACCAAAGAGATTTTAAACTCTGAAATGCGTGGTAGACAAGTGTTTTGAATCCAGCATTATTTGTGGATGCAGTTTAGCAAAAGAATATAAGTAGAAATGAAAGTGCTGTTCCCATTCTTACCTTAACTTTATCCACACCTACATCTTCCTTTACTTTAACTATGTTTATTTGTAACCTTAACAATTAAATATTGCTTCTTCTGTGTCTGTGTGTAGATGGGTTACATTAGCAATGTGTGCAGTGGTGGTCAGAGCTGTGCAGTGCTGACAGACCACAACGTCATGGGTTTTATCTCTGCTATCCATGAGCTGGCCTCCAGAGAGAGACAGTTTTACTGCTGGTTGAGCAGCGTCAGGAACGTCCTCCTCACTCCGCTGCGTAACAGAGGTGGGAGGGTCTCTATAACACAACGTTTGGGAGATAACACAAGCATGATTAGAGCATCTGATAGTGAATACATCAACGTATGCTTGTATGTATCAGTGTTTGTGTGTGTCTCATCTACAGAGAGTGTGTGTCCGGCGTTAGGTGAGCAGTGCACTCATCTCTTCTTCTCTCTCTGTGAGAGTTTTGTTCACCTGAGCACCCTGATTGGTCGACATGCCACGTCACTCAGCTACTTCCTGCATGATGTGCAAGGTCGTGATGTCACTACTCTTCCCTTACTGACGCACACTGAGTTTTTCCTGGACACTTACAAAAAGTAAGGTTGTTGTCACAAAAAGACATACTATATTTTCCTCCTTCCTTCCATCCTTATATTTTTCTATAATTATACTGTTTTAAAATTAAATCAGATCATGACCCGAGCTGTACCCTTTGAAATAGTGCATGGGTAATTTTAAATTGATTGTCTTGCTCATTTTTCTTTTCTTTACTTTTGCTATTTTTGCTTTTTTTCTTTTATATTAAATTGCAGCAATTTTCATGCCTTCTTTTGTAATTTCTTGTTCCATTGTTAAAATAAATTGTCAATATCATTCAGTTTTAGCATCTAAAGCAGGGAGCTTTAGATGTTTTTAAGTCTCTTGTGATGTTTTGTTTTTTCTTCTCATTAGTTTTCCCACCCCTCTTCTTTTCTTGTTGTAGATTAACTGTTTGTTTTTTTAGTGAAACTGTACCATTTTCTCATGCAATACAAATCACTTGGAAAAACTGTGGCTGGAAATAACTATGTATGTGTTTTTAAACTTTAGAAACTACAAATAAGTCTTGGTTAAATCACAGCTTTTATTTTGTTTTTAGATTATTTGCCTCAGTCTTAAAATTGCTCATCAAGAACTCCACTTGTGTAACAACAGATGTCTCTTGCTTGAGCTGTACTGTATATTAGTATATGATACTGTATTATAGTATATGACTGAATATGTTTCTTACAAAACTTGTTCTTTTAGTTCCACCATTCATGCAGTTAGTGATCTTATGCAGGTTTAAGAAACAAACCGGGAAGGTAGGACAATATTTTTACAGCAAGTTTAACTAAAGCTTCCAACATTTTTGTTGACATCAGACAGAGCAGGAAAGGGCTGATGGAATGTCTTTAAACATGTTTTCATTAGTAAGAATACCTCTGATGTAAGATAGAGTGTACAAGCTGTTTTTAACAGGGACTTAAAAGTTCACTTGACGTTGTTATACTGTATTTGAATTAAAAGAAAACTGCTAATTAAAATCCCTCGCTCTCTGTCTAACTCTCTAGGTATTGTTCTGCAGTTGGTGACTTCCAAGTAATGGGCGGCTTCCAATCACTTCATAAACTCTCACTGTGAGCTTTTTTGTTTTTATTTTTTTTAAATCACTGAAGTAGCACTGCTCGTTTCACTTGGCCTTGCCCCAGAGAAAACACAGACTCCTCATTTGCATTAATGAGACCTCAGCAGGGTTCCAGCAGCAGTGTAAATTAATTGGCACCAAATTAGAATTAGCAAATTAGCAGTGTAAGGTACACTGTTGATGTTGATGATCATGGTCATACTAAATACTCAGTTATTCTGTATTTTATTCCTCAAAGCCAACTATAAGAGTGTGTCATCCCATACACGTGATGATGATGATAATTAAGTCCTACGCGTGTCTTTGTCTTTCTGTGTCTTTCTCTGTGTTTCTGTCCAGTGAGTGTTTAGGCTCCCAGAGGACTCAGCTCTCTCAGCTGTGTGTTTCAGACCAGTCTGTCAGTGGGGATTTTGATCTGGTGTCATTGTTGTACTGGCCACTGCAGCAGCTCCACCAGTACAGCCGAGTCCTGCTCAAATTAGCGTCCTGCTATGATGTGGTGAGGATGAAGCGCTCTTCTCTTTTCATGCCTCGTTTGTCTTTGTGCTGTTTCGCTCAAACACTAGTTTGATCTTTCTTCTTTTTCTCTTCCACTTTCTTCTTTTTCCCTCTTTTGTTTTTTTTTCTCATAATTTACTGGTATCACTGGCTATGAGATGCTGCCCCATAATTGTCTCTCCCTCTTTGTCTCTCCATAGTTAACTGTAGAGTATCAGTCACTCCATCAGGGCTGTGGTCAATGTGAGTCTCTGTCTTCATCCCTGTTGAGAAGAAAAAAGGAGGCTGAAACCACCTTCGTCTTCTGGAAGACCCACTCTGGCAAAACCACTGTGAGCACACCTCCAAGATGTTATTTTAACCTGCAGTTTCTCTTTTGTGACAAACTAATGCAGCTGATGCTTTAAACACTATGCTCTTCTCTGGAGTCTCAAACCACAGCAGCAACTGTGCTTATTTCAATACTGAGTCCTAACAGGATTCCTGGCAGGACGCTCTGTGTTCTCCTTTTCAAGCGAAGTTTATTCACAACGAGAGTTTCTTTGCTCTGGACAGCATCAATAAAGCATTTCTGTGATCCCAACTGTCTACTGACCCCATCAACAAGCTTTACCAGTCAAACACTCTAGATCAGGAGTTCCTGAACTTTTTAGTCACTAATCCCCAAAGCAATGTTGTTCCCCCACTATCCCTGCATGTACCTGAAGCATACAAATGTAACACACAACACACATGCACTAATTGCCCTATCCAAACACAGACATATCAATAACACAACAACCTAACGACCAGATAGTAATTTATGATATATTCCAGCAGAATATATCAGGCATCAGTTAATACAGATTATGGAGACATAATCTGTATTAACTGTAGTACAGAGTAAACATATGGTATGTAGGAGCAGCAGTTTAGTTTAGTTATCAGTAAAATATGTTATTTCTAATTGTTTTTAGATTTTACTTGATTTCTGGAAATAATCTTGAAACCTCCCAATCCAATTTTGGAAATCATCCCTTCAGATTACCTTTACAGTTATTGGTGAAAGGTTGGTGTCATATTGTAATAACTGAAATGTCTGCGTGTTTTTCTGTTCTTCAGGAGGTTCTGCGTCTCCCGCGGCGTCGTGTGGTGTGTGAAAGCAGCAACAGATCTCTGACTCTTCAGAATGCAGGGCGCTTCTCCAATCACTGGTTCATACTGTTCAATGACGCACTGGTGCACACACAGGTACACAGACACACATATACAGACACAGAAAGTATGTGCATATTTAGACAAATTAAGATATTTTCTTCATGGTAGACACCATGCAGTCTGTCCATGCTTAAGCTGATACCTAATAAGATATGCCAGTAGGAGGGGGGAGCAAAGCATGATGGATCTTTTTAAAAGCCTTTAAAATTAACATTTGCACATCAATACAAGCTGTTTAAATACCAGAAAACCCCCACAAGATCTTTGTTATGTCTGATCCAGATCAGACATAGCTTCCACTGGATCTGTGTGTTTCTCCACATTTAGTAATATTTGCAGATGAAATTCACATGTGTACGTTGTGTTTTTCATTCACTCAGGGTACCATTCCCTCTCAAAGCTTTGTAAGTATGCCTGGCATTAATTTACCTAATGTCACCTCCAACCAGTTTACTGTAAACTTGAACTGCAGCAGCGTAGGTGTGCTGGTCTTTGTTCAGTGCTTCTCCTCAGACATTCTGAATGGGATTTGAAGACAAATAAATAAATGTAACACAGGACTTAAATCCAAAACCCTATCGCATTTATCTATGTCTCCTTTATCTACCGATTCAGATAATTCCAGTTTGTTCAGCAGAGGTCTGGAGCTTGTTATATGCCAGTTCTTCAGTTATTAGTTTCACTTAGCTAAGACTACTGCAACTAATAATAATTTTTAAAAACTCCCAGAATACTGTTATTCTGGGGCATTTCTAATCATTTGTCTACTGCATGTATACAAATGATTGCAGAATCAATAATAAATGTTGGTCTTGGTAATATTATGGCCTTTAGCTGTGCAGATGTCCTGTGTTAACATTTATTTTATGCATGTTCTTCTGATGGCTAATTCTGCCCAAGCTGAACTTCAGCTGTTGCCAAACGAGCTGCTGTGTGTGATTTGGGTTTAGAAGTATTTCCAACATTAGTTAGTGGAAAAAAACAGATGAGCTCATAGTGGCAGTAGCTCATAGCATGCAAGATGCGTCTCACTGCTGGATTTTAGCTTTAAATGCATCTGATCCACGAGATACTGTAACATCACAGGCTCCAAACAAGAAGACATTACTGTCACAGATTGGTGTCTGACAACTTCTTCAGATTTGGAAGATAAAATTTTTACTGTTACCTTGTCCTGTTTGTGTGTCTGCCTCACTACTTGGGTTTGTTTTAGCATAGAACAGTTTGCTGTGGAGACTCCCAGCTACCTACTTAGGTTTTGCCTTCCTCTGTTTGGTGTGGTGTGTTAATAGATGGTGATGAAACCTGTCCACTCTCTGTCTCTCTCTGTGGTTTTGGGTTCATGTCCTTTATTATGAATTACAACATTGACATAGTGTTGATACTGTATTTTGTGTGCATTTGCCTTCTTAATTTTCTAGTTCAGTTTTGTTCAGCAAAATCAGACAATATGAAATTTAAATGAGGTGAGCAGAAGTTTTACATGTTTATGTGCATAACCGGTAAATAAAACATTAAAAGGCAGGCTTGGTTCTTCCTGGTTTCAGTATATAGTGAAAATCACTTCACCACTCAAGTTAATTTTTTGAATGTATGCTGTGGAAAATAAGCATAATACAACATAATGTAGCACAAAGTTGAGTTTTGTTGAGTGTCTTCTAGTTCAGTTTTATTTACTTTGAATATAAAAACACAACTGATGTGAAAAAATAATTAACTACCATGAAGCTTAAAAGGCTGTGGAGGAAGCTATTGTCAAATGAAGTTTTTGTAATGGAATCAGGAAATGGTGCACAGTGACAGTTATCTCACTAAACATTTTCTGATCCCACGCACACATAAAACTGAAATTACACTGGCAATGTGTTGTGGAACTTCCCTAATTTACAAGCACATAGGAAACCATAGTTATGCATTAAGAGAAGCCAATCTACGGTCATCAGCCTCTTTCACATGAACAGTCTGGATGTGGTCATTTCTGTAAATGTGAGTTTTGTAACCTCAGATAGCACGATCTTACTTAATGTGGGAATTGCAGAGAAATCGCGAAGAAATTTGCTGCTGTTTCTCTTTCTGTTTGCTTTGTGTGTCTGCAGTTCTCCACACATCACGTCTATCCTCTGACTTGTTTGTGGGTGAAACCAGTTACTGAAGACAGCAGCGGACTGTGAGTTTGTTGTTGTAGAAATCCAAACTATGAACACCAGAGCTAATATGACTGTTGCAAATAAAATGTAGTGGATGTGATAGTAAAACCAGTAAAACACTGGTGCCTAAGATGATTAATAATGAACATAAGACATGGTGCTCACTACATCAAATCAATTTTGCAGTGCTATAGCGTCAACACAAACATGGACACAATGTGATGTCTGAAGGGATCTTTTCTAATCCTGCATTTTGAATTTAGCATTTGGAAAGTCCATAGTAGGTTATTAAATTGGCTGTAGATGGAGCTGTGGCTGGTCAGCCAACAAACAAGAAAGCATGACACATGCCACTCTTTAAATCATGATATAGATGTACTGCAAACATTTTCCCCAGAGGCCCATACTACTGGAGTAAAATTAGTGCTTAAAAGCCTAAATTTATTTCTTTAATCAACATTTATTTGCCTTTTTTGAGCTTATCATCTAGTGGCATGTGGATTCACTGCATCCTGAGACACATTTTTTTTGCTTTCTGTTTGGCAAATACCTGTAGCAACTCTGGAACAGCAGTCTTTATAGCATTCAGGGAGTGATGGTCAATGTTTGTATCCCATATAGTATTTAATCATGGGATTTACTATGATTAGACATTGTAGCGCAACCAGCCTGCTTGTTGTTTGTGCCTTGGCACATCTTAATATGTTATTTAGCATTTTTGTGAAAACCTTTCATACAAATACAGATAATTATTGTGATGCTGTTGCATATTTTCAGCTATGCCATCAAAATAACGTGTCCAGAGGAAAGTTTCACCCTGGTGGCCTCCACACCACAGGAAAAGGTACATTTATGTTTTCTACACTTATCACACACTTACTGTAGCTTTGTGTACAAAAGCAGTTAGTATTGTGAAAATGTTTAAAATTGTTTGACATAGAACCCTGGTGGCTCCTCTTCCCTAAAAAGTTTACTTATGCTTTGTGCAATTTTTTCTCTGCAGAACAAGTGGCTACGATCTCTTAACCAGGCGGTGGATCAGGTGTTGGGCGGTGGAGGTCAGGGGTCATCGCCTGGGGTCACAGCAATGTCTCGCACTGCCTCCTACACTTTCACAGGAGATGAGCGATTCAAGGATGCTCAGTACACTGGGAGCTGGCTTGCAGGCCGAGTTCATGGCAGGTTAGGGAGCATATTTGTTTTTTTGTATGTAGGTTCACTGTGCCCTGAAGAATGTTTGTTTATTTATATATATTTGTTTGTTCATAAAATGTATGAATAATACATATCATGCATATCTTAGTGTTGGCATTGCTTTTTGGCATTTCCTTGAAACTTTTAGAGCATGTTGAAAGTGTTCCCTGTTTATACTTGTGGTACCACACAGTAATTATATGCAACATGAAGAACCACTGGCAGAATATACTCAGTTTCAGGATGTGGACAGTGCTTTTAGTTCTGCCATCAAATATCACGTCAGTAGACATTTGTGGGGCAAAGTGGAACAGAGTGCATGAATGAACAATCAAAGTATATGTGGCTATTTAAAGAGCCACATAGAGTAAAAACAAGCTAAATAGAAGTAGTTAAATAGTAATATATATTTTGCTTTACAGAGGAACCATGAAGTGGCCTGATGGACGGATTTACACTGGGAACTTTAAGAACGGCCTGGAAGATGGGTCAGTACATTAACCTGGCGTAGTAAAGAGTTAAGAACTGGTTACTGTGTGATTTTGGTGTTTGCTAATATGAAACCTCTTCTCCCTTTTAGAAAGACATGGTTGAAGTTAAAAAAAAAAATTCTTACGAAAACAGAAGTTAGTGATTGTAACTGACTTATAATGTACTCTGGTTATATTTCAGAATCTCTGAAATCAGATGGTTTTTGCTAACTACGACTGTGTTACTAATGAGCAGCGATAAAAGTGTTGTTTTCACATTTCTGTATAACTGTTTTTTTTTCTAGTTATGGAGAGTGTGTGATACCTAACAAAGTGCTGAACAAACCAGACACCTACCAAGGACAATGGAGAGAGGGCAAGATCCATGGTTTCGGCAAGTACAAGTCAGTGCTCTGTTATTTTCAGTCTATTTAGTTACATAGAGAACACAGGACATATGACCCGTACTTAAACTGTACATACCAATAGAGAGGTTGTGTCCTCGTCACCAAAGCCCCATTGTAAATCAAAGACATGTCTGTTGTTAAGTAGCGGCACTTGACACCGAGTCTCAAAGGTAAAAGCAGTGGTCAGTGATTAAGTAGTGAGTTTGGTCACAAGTCAACAAAATTGTATCTGGACTAATACATCACGTCTCCACAGCATTTTGTTTTGAGTGGCTACTATCTGTTTGTGTGTATTCATGTCTGTGTTGTCAGGTATGCCAGTGGTGAGGTGTATGAGGGCTGTTTCTGTGATGGGCAGCGCCACGGTTATGGCATGCTGAGCTCCGGTAAACTAGCCAGGACTTCCTCCAGCGTTTTCATTGGCCACTGGGTCCACGACAGGAAGACAGGATACGGAGTCTTTGATGACATCACCAGGTCTGAATAATGGCTCTGAATTTACCCAAAAATATCCTCCTCCTCAGACACTCTTTAAAAGTTGGAAGTCTAGAAGTGCGAGCTATGGAACACACTCCTTTAGATAAGACACAGGGAATATTTCCTTTACGATTTCTTGGTTTCCTTTAAGCTTGCAGAAGCACAGTATCCCACACCGTCTTACAATATCAGGGAGAAACACTTGAGAGAAAAAGGGATCATGTTATTACAAAACATTAAGCAAATTTTCATGCGACAGCAAAGATTTAAAAAATTCCTGGAGAATGAATTGTATCGCCCTCCTAAAAGTAAAAAAATGATTTTAAAATTTTATTAGAACGTTAGCACTTTGTTAAAGTATCATTAAAGATAGATTTGTTGATCAGCAAATACTTTTTTAGAATTAATTTCTATGACCAACAATAATTTTAGTTGTCAGTCTGAAGCATTTCACTGTAACCTTATTGAAAAAGATTTCTGCAGGTGACAGTTTCTCAAATAGTAATATGTTTTTTTTGCCTGTGAATGAATTTTATTATTAAAGACTTGCTGCTATTTTTAATTACTAATCTCATTTGTTTTTCCCAGAGGTGAGAAGTACATGGGACTGTGGCAGGACGACCAGCGGCATGGCAGCTCTGTGGTCGTCACCCAGTACGGTGTTTACTATGAAGGGACTTTCAGAGAGAACAAGATGAGTGTAAGTGCAACCTGAAGGATTTACCTGCTTACTGATCACAACTGTCTGTAGAGAATTGCTTTACAGACATTTTGATGAGATAGTCTGTATGACACCTAAATGGTGTGTATATGTAATTATATATTTACCGTGTCTACTGTGTACCAATTACATCTAACTAAAAGAAAATGTTCACTAATATGCTTTTCAACATGCGGGCACAGACCGCTCTGGATTAAATAAATATCGATAAACAAACCCTCAAACAAGAAAGTTAGTTGTGTGAACTATTAAAATGTATAGTTGTCTTTATACTAAACAAATATCAGTAAATGCATTATAGTTAAACAATTAAATTAATATTGTTTCAAAAAAAGTGTTTACCATAATAAACGCAAAACCTTTAACTTCAAATGATAAACTAAAGACTAAATGAAATGTCATTAGCCACTTTAATTTAATTGTTAATGTCCACAAAAATGATAAAACACCAAATGTATTTTCCACTGAAATTCCTGCATATCCTCAAAATGTTTTCATCCAGCATTAAAAGTGACTATATATCTATAATAGTTTTGACTGGAATATGTTGGGGTCGGTTTTATTACATGCTCAACAACTATTGCCCCTCTGTAGTGAAGAAAAATTCTCCCTCATTTTTCTTCTGAAGCCTGTTGCTAATATTGATGTTGATGCTACCTTTTCCTGTCCCAAATGTCCAACCTGCCTTAACAGAAGCTACTGTGGAAAACCCAATCTGAGACCTGTGGCTTCTTGTAGTCAGTGAATCACCTGCCCACATAGATCTGGGATTTTTTATAAAATGTAAGTTGTAGACAAACTCTTTGTGCGTCTATAATTGTTTGATGGAGTGTGTCTTTTCTGGCAGGGTCCAGGTTTGTTGGTTTCTGAGGACGACACCATTCTTAATGGGGAGTTTTCTGATGACTGGACTGTCAACGGGAAGGTTGGAGTTATCTGTGTCCTTCTATCCATGTGGTGTTTTTTTGTTTGCTTTGTTTTTTGTGGCCACATGGGTCAATGTCTAATGGTGTACAGTTTTAAGATGATGTCATGTTAATATTAGCAATGCAAATTACTTGCTTGTCTCTAGTCACCAAAACAAAAAAAGCACACCAGTGGATCTATAAGTCACTGAAAGTAATTTCATACACATTCATCACTCGTCTTCAGGGTGTTTTGTCCCTGGCTAACGGTGATTGTCTGGACGGCCTGTTCAGTGGAGAGTGGAGCACTGGGCTGAAAGTGGTTGGAATGTACACCAAGCCAGGCATTTATGAAACTGAAAACAAAGAGAGAAACAGCCTGCAGTAAGTGTCACTTTTTTATGGAATTATATCTTGAGCTGATCTTCGGTGTGTGTGTTTGTGTGTGTGTGTGTGTCAATTTTGTTTGTGATGTTTCTGTCTTTGATATTTGCTGTATTTTTATTTGCTTCATATGCCATGGTGTGTCTTAATCCATTGTGAGTAATATTGGCAGGCTGATGGGATATTTAGGTGTTGAAGTTGGGGTAGGCAGTAATTTTTGGTTTCCCTGGGCAAAAATACACAATAACCTTTCAGCATGTAGTAATTCTAAGTTATTTTAATTTTAAATAATTGTAAGGAAACTAGACTTCTGCACCTCCATTTGGCTCTGTTTCTAGCTTTAGAAAATTTAGTTTGTGACAGGAGACTTTTGCCAATTAAAAGTCTTTCCCCAGAGAGAGTGCTGCTGTTTGCTGTTGTATAAATGCATGTGCATGTCCCAGTTGAAAGCAGAAAATTCTCCTGGAAAGGTTCTATTCCAACAGTGGTACCAACTGAATATACTTCAGAGCAACTTAAATAACAGAGGACAGATGTATCTCACCTTAGACTCAACTATAGCAGCTAAAGGTAAAGTTTAGCTACATAAAAACCTGGGTGATGTGATAAACTGCTGGGCTTCTTAATGGCAGTTGCCCCTGGTCTTGTATACGTGTGTGAAGTGCGTACTCATCTGGTGGGAGGAGTTTAGGAAGGAAACCGGAGAGCAACAGGAGGAGGGCTGTGTTTTCAAATTTAGTTTTTTGCCTTTTCCAGAATTCTTTTCACCTCAGCTTTACAACAGACTTGAGATAATGTAGTGTTAATGTTGTGTTTGGTATTTTAATAAATATGAAAATGTGTGCATGTACAGCAGGCTGGGTCAGTACGTGGTGCCTGCAGGTCAGAGGTGGATCTGTGTGTTTGATGAGTGTTGGAGTCGACTGGGCTGTGAAGCTGCTGGTAAAGGAGACAGAACTACAGCCTGGGAGAACATCGCTGTTACTATAACAACTGCACGACGACAGAGGTAGACACACGTACAACACAGACTGACTACTCATTTTGGCAGTGTGCTTGTTTGGGCACTGTGCTGCCACTGATTAAGTATAAAATAAAATAATAGATTGTGCATTAAAGTCTCAGCTTTGATTTGAGTCGGTCTACGGCAATAGTGAAAAACGCTGTGTGGGAGATTGTTTAACACCAGGTGTATATCAGAGGTAACAGCAAGGTTAAACTTCACAAAATCATACAAAAAGAAACTGTTAGAGCTCTAAACAAAGTTTAATGGACAGATAAATGAAAACCATCCTTTGGCAGGGTCATAGAAAGAAAAAAGGAACAGTTGATGATCCAAAGCACCACCTCATCTGTCAAACGTGGCGGTTGTGGCAGTTAAACTGCCACACTGGTATTTATGGATGCGTGTTGAAAGGGTTATATATGCCACACAGATAAAATTATGTAAACCTTTTCAAAATAAAGCTGAGACTTTAATGTAATGTTTATTTTAAGTTGAATGTGCTGAAGCTACATGCCTGAAGAACAGCGATGTAAGTTTCCAAATGCTTGGAGTTTGTACAAAGGCACTAATCCTGTCTAATATATACAGTTGTCAACTTAAATAAATGAATGTCTGTCTGTCTGTGTGTGTGTGTGTGTGTGTGTGTGTGTTTGCAGCCCAGACCTCAGCAGGTCTCATAGCAAAGTACTGGAGAGTTTGGAGTTTATTCCGCAGCATGGAGAACCAGTCACCACTGCAAACTATGACAACATACGAAGATACCTCATCAAGGTACAAGCAACTGTGAGACTAATGGTCTGTGTGTACACATGTAAAAATTAATCTCTCTGTGTGTCTATGTCTTTGTCCCAATATACACACTGAATTGCATCAGTGAGGGTAGACTGAAAAACAGAAACACCTCTCTGTGTAATTTAATACATTTGGTAAATGAGAAAAGGTGAAAGTGGACCCTCCGTAAGTGACTGATACTAGAAGTACCTCGACAAATGTAGATACGGCCCTGGTCCTAGACTTACATGTTGTAATATTTAATTGTTCATCTTTGTGTTTGTGTGTGTGTGGCCTTGGTTGATGTCAGGCATGTGAGACGCCCCATCACCCTCTAGGCTGGCTGGTGGAGACATTGGTGACGGCCTACAGGATGACTTACGTCGGCGTGGGATCAAACCGCAGGCTGCTCAGGCAGGCTGTCTTAGAAGTCCAGGCCTACCTCACACATTTCTACAGCATCGTCAGGTAGATTCAGTTTTTGTAGAGCCCTCAGGTTGACTCCTTGTCAACCTGCTTATTTAAGACTGAGACTAGAGAAACTCAACTGGCTTCTCATAAATGTCTGCTTAGGAGGGCTGTACATTTAGTTGACAACTCTCAGGACTTTTCTTTGCTCTACATTTGTAGTGTGGCTTTAAAATTTATATGAACATGTGAAAAAGAAACCTCCCTTCTGTTTTTCCCCAACAACGCTGAAGTCTAACATGTTTGTGTTAACATCAAAACAAAGGGAAGACATTCAAAATAAATTAAATAAAGAAGTGTTGTGTATTTAAATATAAATATGGTTTACCTAGCTGAAAAAATATAGTTACTGAAGTTGCTAAGTTACTAAATATCAGCCTAATTTCTTTTGCACAGATTTCTTTTTCCAGGGTTACCAGATGATGGCGGTATGATCCCACAACCTCCTACCTCTCCAACCAGAAGCTCTAGCAAAGCAGAGCAGGGGTGAGTGTCAACACCTGTAAATATTATATGAAGAGAAGGCAGACCCATGTGAGTAGATACAGCAATTAGATTACAAGATGATTTAATCCAAACAAGACACATTCAGATCAGTGAGAATCTTTATGTCCTTCTCTCCTCCTCCTCCTCCTCCTTCACCTTGTTGTCCAGCAGTGTTGTGGTGGTGAGCTGCTCCTCTCTGCTTCTCCCTCTGCTGCTCCCTCGACTCTATCCTCCTCTCTTTACTCTGTACTGCCTGCAGGAGGAGCAGGATGAGGCCCAGTACTGGGAGCGCATCCTCCGACTCAACAAACAGCCTGACCAGTCACTGCTCAGCTTTCTGGGAGTGCAGGAGTAAGTGTGCACATGCAGCAATACTCACTGAATGATGTTAAGTTTACTACTTTAGTTATTGGTAACCTTCTTCTTAATACACAAGAAGCTTCCTTACTTTGAAGATAATATTTCACTGATTTATCTGACCTTTGTTTGTTTTTTTATTATGTTTTGCAGTACTTATACTTTTTCTCTCTTGTAGGAAGTTCTGGCCGCTCTGGATGTCAATTCTGGGGGAGAAAAAGCAGGTTGGATACGATTTTTTTTTCCTCATATACCTTTTCTCAATTTTTGTATCTCCATGTCCAGTCCCATCTTCCACTAATTCCCACACATTTTGTTTTACGTTAAAATGTGCTGTGTGTATTTACCATTGAAGCCTCTATGTTGTCCTCTGTAACTCGTTTCTCTTTACATTCATCACAGATTGTGTCCAGCAGTAAAGATGCCTGTTTTGTTTCTTCTGTAGAGACACTCCAACAGATCAGGTAGCTGTCATGATGCGACTTCGAAGGACAAGTCATAATTAGTAATGTCACTAAATAAGACATGACCTGATGCAGACCCTTGGAGTAAATCAGTTAAATAGATGTTATTGAAATGTGTCCTCCTCTGCACACAGCACCACATTCACTCCGTCAGACAAACTTTTGGTCATTCAGAAGACGTTTGAGGAGCTGACCCTGGAGGTAAAACCTATGCTGGATGGTAATTTCCTCTGGTGCATGGATGATCTGTTCCCGCTCTTCCTTTATGTGGTGCTCAGAGCGAGGTGCGTTATCTTACACACACACATACTTTGTTAGTAGATGTACAAGTAGAAGTAGGTGCCTTCTTGTCTCACTCTTGCTGTTGTTCATATAACATGTTTGGATTCATGCTCATAGTTAAAAAGGTATTGAATTTTTGGAAGCACATTGGTTGCAGGCAAATTTAACACTCACTACTAAGTAGACAGATGAGAAATGTCTTCAGTTTGGTTGATATCAATGACACTTTGACTGAGGAGCTTCTGTATCATAACATGAAGCTCAGAGTGACACTGCAGGCTGGTGACTGTACCTGTTGTATTTTTGCTCCTCTGCTGTTCAGGATCAGGAATCTGGGAGCTGAAGTCAATCTGATAGAAGATTTGATGGATCCCAACATTCAGCACGGAGAGATGGGACTGATGTTCACAACACTGAAGGTGAGAACAAACACACACACACACACACAAACACACACACAGACACAGTAACACATTTGCATTGGTGACAATCACATTTCAAGAAATCCTTACTTTTAAATTATTTTACTGCATACTCGTGCAATCTTTTGTGTATATATATAATTTCTCTGTCATTCTTTAAAGTAAATCTGATGGTGTCAGTGGACTCAGTGTCCTCATTTAGGTTCCCACCAAGAATCTAGAGCACAAGAACATTTCCTTACTTTGTTTTTAAAGTTGACAAACACTAAGAACCCCCATACTAATGTCAGTACTAGGAGACCTTCTTCTTTTGTGTTTGACCGTTCTCTCAGAGCTTCAAACTCCACCCCTAAAGCTTTGGAAAGTACTTCCCCCACAGCAGGCACTTCTTTAGCATCTGGAACTAACATACATATAATATGATCACTGTGTTCCAAATTGCCTACTTCTTATTTTTACTTTCGGTGCGCACTGATGCATGCCCAGTTGGTTATTACTTAGTCATATTATTGCACCTTAAACTTTCACCGCCTTGCTCATTTATCCGTGGCAGTCTGTAGTGCAGTATGGGCTGTCCTCTGTGCACTCTCTCAGTGTGTTTATACTCATGCGAGGCATTGTGACATATGGGAAGCATCTTCCGCTGTGCAGAGGATTGTGGGTCAGAATGGCCAGAAAAACATACTGACTCGCATACTGCAAAATACAACCAGATGTTGCAGGACATCCTGGTATTTTTGGCATACTATATTTGAGATACTATGTATTGGGACATGTAAATCTTTTTCTGGCACATTATAGAGTTTGGTAATATTGATACTGGAACTTGTCGGGTCCCTTGTTTCTCTGGTTGACGTGCATGTTTGGTTGCTTGGTTCATTGAGAAGTTCTGGGTTCACTTGGAATGTTCTTCTGGTGGAAATTTCTATTTGTCGTACGTTTTCACAGAGCTTCAACGTACTCTGTACAAACTGCTGGTTTTGCTTTTATATTGTCATTCCAAAAACTCATGTAGTTCAGGTATTCTCCAAAAATGATCTTGATCTGGACACAACTGGCTATGCCTCAGTTATTTTGATTATTTATTCACTGATTCTTAACACTAGTTGACCCAACTAGTGCAGTTCTTAAGCATATCCACGTGGCTCTCCTGCAGGCCTGCTACATCCAGATCCAGCAGGAGTCAACTGTATAAGAGCTGACAGGAAGTGACTGTACAGACTCAGGATGTGAAAACAGCAGTGAACAAATCCAGTCAAACCACCAGTTTTGTTGCTGGTGGCTGCTGGGAAGCTGCACTGACACCGCTCAGAAGGAGGAGAGAGAGCTACTCCTTCACCTTCTGCTGAACACAGGAACAGGATGTCTGACACGTCGCGCACTGTGGATCCTTCTGGTATGTTTCTCCACAGCGGAGGTCACTGTTCATAGGAAAGTAGCATATCGCCCTCTTCTGGACATATTAGAAAACTGCATTATCGTTTTCATTTTACTTTGTAATACATCGGCTCAGTTTCTATTTCTCAGTTTAGGAAAATCCAGCAAAACTATTTATTGAACTTTTTATTTGCAAAGGTGCAATATACATTATTTCACAGTTTTTCCCTGAAGGGGAATTTATTCAGAATATTCATTGAAGACCCAGTGAGATGTTGTTATGCATATTTTCTGTTTCATCTGCTTTCTGTGGAAACTTGCAGACACTCTTGGCAAAGGTAGCTAACTGCGTTACTGAAACATGACCATATTTTAAGGGGAAGGTCAGGGACTCATAAATGATACAATAGTGTCAATATTTCTCTAAGTGCCAAAATCTCCTCAAAGGGAACTTAAAGGTTTTTGAAATTGCAGTTGCTGTTTCATTTCACAGAATTTTAATGCAGTGAAACCAACCAGGAGATGTGATCACAAATATGTTTTTAACAGCAGATTATGGCTTAAAGGTAGAGCCAGGGATACTAATCCAACAGGTAATATCTCCTCACAGTCAACTAGCTGTCTGTTCTGTGTGTGTGAAAAGTAATCCAGTGTTTATATACAGGCCTGTCTCTGTAAACTGGAAACAAACAAGGTGGCTCCACACAAGCATGTCTTGGGCAAAAGGGGGGCAGTAGGAGTGAGAGGGACAGTAAATCAGGCAAGTACTAACCATTTCAATATGCTGACCAGCTTCGTCAGAATCCCAGACTCCACATACACTTTTTAAAATATGACTATTTAAAGCAGCCCATAGTGCAGGTACATAGTGAAACTGCTCACAGCCGTTGACAGCGTATGGTAGCTACAGTTTTATTAATATTTTCAGTGGCTGGTTGTCGAGACAGAAACTGACAGAAATGTGTGCTTTTGGCTTTGTAGAACAGATTTTTTTTGCACTTGAGCTTGGTTTTAGCGCCTTTTTTTTTTTTTAGCATTTTACAGAGCAGTTTCAGTGCTGAAATTCCTTCAGTTTTCACTGATCCCTGAACACCTGCAGTAGAACACAGTTTAGCACAGCTGGATTAAACTGAGCCTCCAAACACAGATCAGATCTTCAGCTCATCTGTCAGCAGCTGCAGCAGCTGGACAGCAAACTGGGTGTGAGGGTCTCCTTTTTCAACTAAATGAAACTAATGGTGAACACAACTTGCAATTACCCAGGTTTATGAGTTTAATTGTTTTTATGAAAACAGCAAAATGTTTAAGGGACTGTTTCAGCTGTGGTTTGATATTTCTTCCTTAGAAATCAAAGCAAAATGAACCAAATCCTCCAGATCAGAACGCTGTAGGCCGTGAAAAGGGAAAAAAGCCTCTTTTTTCATTAAGAGCATAGCTGTGCTGGTTAGGGAACTAGAATTTGCATATCACTTTCTAATTTCTTGAACGTAGTCTTTTGGGTGCGGAAAGTTTGTTCAAAAATCACACTAAACAGACTTTAGGTTTTTACACTCCTGTACTGCAAACTTAACCAGCAGTGAAGCTGATTGTCTCAGGTGGGACAGAAACATGACTGAATATATGTAAAGAGCTAATGGTGATTAGCTCAGCTTAAAAGAAACTCGATTTCCTCTGTTAATATTTTTATTGTTTGTTATTTTGTGTCATGTGTTTGTGTACACACGAATGAGCATTTTAGGAACAAATCTGACAAGGAACACTTCAGTGTAATTCATGATTCATGTTGAAGAGTGTCTGAAAACAAACACACATTCCCTCTGTGTGGCATCCTTAAAGGAATACTCCGGGAATTTTGTCGTTCTGCTTTTGTCTGCTTGTTTGTGAGCAGAAATATTTTTAAAAATTGAAATCAACTTCTGCACTTACTTAAATTAAAAGAATGTGTACATGCATATCATGAATGTCTATCACTGTGTGTGTTTTAATGCAGATCAAGATTTTGTACATTAATGGCATAAATCATCCTGATCTTACTAGAAGATTTCCCACAGACCTGCATAGATATTAAGAATCCCACCAGCAGAGGTTCTGATGTAATATGTACTAAATAAAGACACATCCATTAAAAAAAGTCTACTGAGAGCTGTAGTGTGTTTGGATGTAAACTCGGTGTCATAAAGTGACATAATTAGTTTTTTTGAGCAGCTGCACTGCCGTAATGTTGCTGACTGTTGATGAATGGAGCGTGAACAGAGTGTAAAAGACTCAGGATGAAATGCGACAGAAAAAACTTGCCAAAATTATGATTGAGGTACTTTGAATTCAGATGTTTTTATCTTGCAGTATCTACCATCTCTGCATTACTGAACTGCGTTTGTACTGTATTTATTGTCACACGAGTTAAAGCAGAATGTCTCCCTTCAGAATCTGTATATGTTGGTAAAGTCACTTAAATATTTTTCTTTCTTGTTGCTGTGTAAACCGCTGCAGTGTTGTGTGCTACAGATGTAACATGGAGCTTACAGAGACAAAAACATTGGATGGACTTCTCTGACCTCCATTTATAGCAAGTCCAAGGACAGCACTGATGTTTTACATGTCTTAGCCTAATATGAACACACCACCTGTTGCTTTCAGGGCTGGTACATATGTTTCATCTCATTCTCCATTCTGTTGGCTTGTACGTTGATTGTCTTCCTTTCAGGCAAGTGCTAGTTTGAGGGCATTTCAGAAAGATGTAAAAAATAAGACTTTACAGACTTCAGATGTGCATTACAGTGGATGTTTTGCTACCTTCATTCATCCATTACATTATTGTTATATACTGTGCACTGAAGCAGTTGTGAGCGATTCTGAAAAGTCCCTTTCGGTGCATTTGTTGTTATGAAATAAACAGCAACCAGCAGCTGCCTGAGAGAAAGAAAACAGCAGAGAGGAAATGGTCAGTAGCTGTGTGAAGTGTGTGTCAGGAGATGAAGCATATAAAACATGTTACAGTCTTTAATAAAACTCCAGAAGGTTTCAGGACTAGAAGGCTGCTTTTTAAGGTGATTATTTTTCTAACCAGGTTTATATTTTTGTAACTTTGTAACTTTATGGACAGAGATGATTAAGAGAACTGATTGCAGAGTGTTAAGTAGTTTTGATGGATTAATGCATTGAGATAGAAAATTGATATTTGTTTAATTTTTTTAAAAAGGGGCAATAATTTTTTTCTTCATTCTGGAAATGCCTCCCAAAGGATATTATTTCTGTTGTTTCTCGGCTTCAAGGATCAGATTGTCCACATCAACTACTACTGAGGCCTTTTTTTAATAGAAGACATGCTGGTTTGTCACAGTAGCAAGATGGCAGGTCTAATTAATAACTCTTCTCCATCGTCTGTTCATGTTCTCAGATTGTTCCAAACCTCCATTTTCATCAAAATGTAGCTACAAATAAACAATACTTCTGTCTTAACTCTGTCTGCTGTGATCCATGTTGGACATACCAAACTGTGTACAGGGACAACAGTCAAAAGAGACGTGTGCTAGTAAGGAGTCAAATCAGTCAGCTGGTGGGACGTGATAAAGAACAGCTGAGCTTTTTGTACATCTGATTCATGAGACAGGTGTGTTGCGGAGATCCAAATGGAGAAAGCAATATTTATTATTATTATTATTATTAATCAGCTTAATTTACTAATGTAACATTTTGATTATATCTATTCTTAAATATATGTGTGTTGATGCTGTATGGATTTTTTGAGCCCTTGATTGTATTAACATATTTTATTGAGGAGGATCTTAAGTGAATTTGTTATTGATATTTTTTCCTATTTGTCATGTTAAATATAATCTGCTAAATATATGGAGGCCTGTAGAATCTATTTACTTGTTGTTGTATGAAAGGTTTTATTTATTATAATTGATGCCTTTTTTCTACTTACTAAATGTATCCCAGCACTCATCTAGAAAATTTAACCTGCAAAATTCTGTAGGGCGTATTTTTTGGGAAAAAGCTGTTTGACATTTCTGGGCTTAAAGCATTCATTCATCTTGCTATTTGATGTTGACAATTTTGGGTTCCTTTTATAATTGCACTCTGGCCCTGGAATATTTAAGACTTGCAGACTAACAGCCACTTCCTTGTTAAGATGGCCTCTCTTTGTTCCAAACCGTTTGCCTGATGAAGGTCTTGCACCAAAATTTCAATAAAGGGTCTATGGTAGTAGAACATGAGTGGCTGAATGTTCACAAACACCAGGAACCAGTAAAACAGCAGCAGCATATCAAAAACTAACAGTGACATGCAACTTAATGTGCCACTAACAGCCAGTTGTACACCTCAGCTCACTATTAGACAACAAATGGATTTATGAAATGATTTGTGACTTGCTTTTCCAGTGGTGGATCTGTTTCTAAATCCATGAAGTCCTTCATCCATCCTTATTTCAACTGTTCAGTTACTTTTCAGTTAAAAGACTCACATGATGTAAACATACTGTAGATATCTTAGTATCTGAAAGCTGTGTGCCTATTTTTAAACGATGGCCTTTTCTATAATTCAAGAAAATACAGAGACACTGTCATATTCTGCTCTCTTAAAGCTCTGCATGTTTTCCCGTGTTGCCTGTTCTCTTCCTTTATTTTCCTCTGGATTTCTCCTCACCCAATTATTTCCTTCTACACGTTTTATTTTGCTTTTCCTTTCAACTCTGTACAAATCATACAGCCAGAGTGTTTCAGGTTCAGGTGAGGAAGAAACTCCAGCATCCTCAAACAGGCCAAATGTCTAATGAGTGACATATCTAGTCCACAGCTTGGACTAATTATTTGGGTAATTGCACAAAATGGACACAAGAGGGAACCGGCGTGTGGTGCTGGGCAGATGGACAGAGGGCTTTTCAGAGGAGACAGCTGCCAGTTTCTAATGGAGGTAAAGAGACGACATCCATCAAACACAAGCTTTGCAGGCCATAAAACTGAAATAAGCTAATAGGGGCTAAAGAGCTGCATGTACAGCTGGAGAGAAGGTTGATGATTCTGAAGGATCTCAATGACACACTAACACAAATCAGTTGATTCAGCATGAACATAAGAAATGCTGATTAATGCAGCTCTCACTACAGTTCACAAGTAGTCTCAGGTCTTTTTTAACACTGGTTGACTGAAGTACGCACACAAACACTTCAGTACGAGTCAAAAAACCTGAAGCTAAGCTCTCCCAGTGTCCCAGAGAAGCATCCTGATCCTCTGCAGTGTTCCAGCTGTGTTCTTCCTTCACCTGCTGCAGATCAGTTTCACCTGCAGGAGCCGATCGGACCAACAAAACCTGGCTGATGACACAGCTGACTGTGGACACATTGTTAACAAGGTTGACACCTGCATGTTGTAACAATGATCAGGTGTCTTTTTCATCAATAATATATGATGTCGTTACTCAACTAATGACTTCACCTGCATATGTGTAACAAACAGTGTGAGTGTGTGTGTCCCGAACATTTACTGATGTCAGTTCAGTGTCTGTCTGAGCAGCACGTGAATTGAATTCAGTCTAATATTGTACATTTGAGTTTTACATCCGGAGTTTCTAGTGGTTTGATTTAATTAAACTGACCAGTGATGGAACATTGTGTTAGATGCTAATGTAATGTTCTAAAATGTCGACTCATTGCCGTCTGCAAAGAAAAGCAAAACTCCAAAATCAATTATAGCAGGAGCAGCATTTGATTCGGGCAGTAAGTGAGTAAATCTGAGCTATTCTCTTGTAATTTATGCTGAGAAGCAAACGCTTCATGATTAAAATCTTGTGATTTTCCTTCGACTTACAAAACTGTTAGCCAGTGTCTCATGAAAGGACAAGTGACCACTGTTAGACAACTGTTCTTTTGTCTGCCGCCCTCCGGCCTTTTGCTTTTATGTATTTTTTAATGGGAAATGAGTTCTGATTATACAAACCACCATATATGTGTTTCTGTCTGTGCCTTCATTCACGGCACAAACTGTAGAGCTCAGTGTTCATTTGGGGAGGTGCAATTTTTTTTTTTAAACGCCCCACCTTTGATCACGAACTCCAGTCAGAAAATGAACTATGTCTGCTGAATGGTGATATAACAAACATCACTTGTTTCCACTTCCCAGTCTCAGTGACCTGCAGCCAGGTGTGAAGGCCTCAGGTAGTTCAAGGCAACACAGGAACTCCAGAGTGTTTCAAAAACATCAAACCTGCTGGCTTTTGTTTTGGAAAGACTTGAGCAAAAGAGACCTTGGAAGCTGTTTTCAGTAGATGTGGCTGACCTTTAGGAGCTCAGGCAGACCTGCAGCACAACACACACTTATGCTTGGGACGCATTTAGACGTTTTATCTGCAGTGAAGGTCGAAAGACACAAAAACCACTAGAGCATTCTTTAACATTCACCCGTCTTTGCCTCCAGACCGAAAGCCTGGAAGTATTTTGTTTGGTGGATTCTTACAGTGTGCAGCACATTGTGATTCATCAAGTAGCTCCGAGACGACAGAATGAGTACCGTGTTACTAACAAACTGTCGCTACTGGCATCTTAAGATAGTTTAACTCCAAGGTTTTCCTGCTTTAGATGATGATTCAGAACGGACCGATGCCATTCAGACCATGAACCATGATCTCCCCCAACACTGACCGAGTCCCTAATCATAACTTTACTGTAAGTGAATGTTATGCTGCAGGATCGGATATTTTGAGAGAAAAAAAAGCAATAAAGCATATGCAAAGACAGTTTATTTGTTATTTAACAGAAATCTTTAAAGGCTAAAGAAATGTTTTAGAAGGAGATGTCAGAATGTCAAAATGGGACAGAACTCTTCCCAGTGAGGTTTGATTTAATGCTGTAATAACAATATGATACTTTCACTTTTGGTACATAGAGATTCACCATTCATCATTCATCATCATGCAGAGTTTGAACTTGGCCCATCTTTGGCAGGTTAGTGTCACGGTGTTAAAGTCAGGGTTAAAGAAAAGTACTGGGACTTTGAAACTACAGCAAACATGAAGGAATTAGAAAAGACGGCTTGTTTGAACTTGATTTCTCTTTAAAGTTGACATTCCTAAAAATGAGTGACTGACATGAAAATACAAGCTTCAGTAGCTGCACTGAAAGCACCAAGCAAATATGATCACAATGACTGAGCTGCCATAGTTCTTCAGGACGTCTGTGTCCAACATCGGCAGCTTTGAACAGACTCAAAGAGTTCAGGAAAATCTAGATATTATTCAACATGGACTGACTGATCCAGACTGATCTCAAAGACGACTCAATATTATGTTTCTGTGGAGGCGGCTACAGTTTCTTGTTCTTTATGACAGAACCACCTCCCAAACTGAATGATCGCTAAAGTCTGCAAATGATAGTTTTAAAGGTTTTTTTTCACCCAAATACAACTTTCTATCCTGCTATCTACCTTTGTTGCTAAGAGTTGCACACTGAGCCAAGACCAGTTGTTAGCCAACGCCACAGTTTGCATCAGGTAAACTGTCAGCTTATTGCCAGCAGTTCTTGTGCTTGTCTCTTGGTTTTTTGCTAAGCTAACGGAGCTAACGCGTCTGCTTTGGATACTGTATACATTCAAAGTACACATATGTTTATAGGAAGCAATGGGTGTTTTTTTCAAAGTGATGAAGAATGCAGAAGAAATGTGCATGTTTGGGTGTAAATTCTTTGTGTAGTTTTGATTTTCTTTTGAATCTGCATTGGCATAGAGGTTAAATATTAACTTTAAAAGCTGCATTTTAATGCAAACAATTTACTGACTGTAGTATGGGTCTGTAGGAGCATTCTTTAAATTTGTATTTGCTGTGTTTTCAGTATCATTTTGTAGATCATAAACCATAATATTTAAATTCAGGCTGTAATTAGATAGAGTATCTAACATCTAGGTTCTTAACTTTAATATTCAATTTAATCAGGTACATTTGTATAACAAATAATACTGTAGGGCCTTAACTTTAGTATTTCTTAGATAAATATGTCAACTTAATCTTATTTCTTTGACTCTTATCTCAATGCCTGCTGTTTAACAATAATAACTAAGCTTGACTCAGTCCTTCTGTTAGGTGTAATGGAGTTTAAGCAACGCAAATCTGAAAACTACCATATAGGTTTTCTGCTATAATAGTCTATTGCAGAATGAATGATGCTTGCTCATAGAATATATGGGTCTGTGTGATTCTTGCTGTGTCACTGAGTGCTGACGTCCGGCCTGTCTGCAGAGAGCTGAAGGCCGTCAGAGATGCAGGTCACACGGTTCAGGTTGGCAGAGCTTCCAACACACACACACACATTTTGGTTGTGTGCCCATATCTCAGCTGTGTTTGAGGTTATAGAGGAGGGGAGAAAGTACGGCGGAAGAGAGACGGACAGTCAGAGCCCAGCAGAGAATACAAAGCAAGAGGAGAGGTCAGAAAGAGACATGGAGTCTCATCACTTTAGCCCTCTGACTTCTCCTGCTCAGGTCCTTCCTATCAGCAACATGTTGCTGGCAGCAGGACAGAAACACAATCTGAGACTCCTGACTCAAACAAAACCCTGTTCCTTTACTGTGACTAAATGTTACTATTTCCAAATGCCTACAATTCACAGGTGACCACACTGACCACATCATGCATCTAATCCCAGCTAACATTTCTGACATTAACTTAGTATATTTGCAGAATATAACACACAGTACAAATAAATGCCAACATAAATGTTTAGTTAAAGCCTGTGATGGCACATTGAATGGTTAACATTTGCAAGTCGACTGTCTCTCCGTCTTCGGTGTTTGTGTTTCTTGGTGCTGCCATAGTTACACTGTTCATCCTTACAGGCACAAACAGAAGTGTAGCTGGTTGTAGTGTCCATGTTGACAGGTGTCTGAGTTACCACTGGTTCTGTTTGTTGTTTCTTTGGTGCATTTTTCTTCTGAATCATCATGTCTGCCTTTTTGCTCAAAGCTTCCCTCTCCGTCTTTTCTTGGAGGAAGACTTTCTTCAGCTTTTCCAACTCCTCCTTTTCTGCTTGAAGCGCCTTCCTTTCCTCACACATGGCCTCCTTCTCAGCTCTGAAGGCTTTCGTCCTCTTACATTTAGCCTTAAGTTTTTTCCAGAAGGCTTTTCTGTCTTTCTTGATGCTTTCCTTCTCCTGCTGGAAAGCCTCCCTCATCTTCTGGATGCCAGCCTTCTCCTGAATGTAGGCCTTCCTCATCATGGCCATCTCTTCCTTCTCTATCTTGAAGGACTTCCTGTCTTCACTCATGGCGTCATCCTCGGCATTGAAAGCCTTCCTTCTCATGCGCTGGACCCTGACTTCCAACTGGAAAGCCTCCCTCATCTTCTGCATGTCTGCCTGTTCTTGAGTGAAGGTCTTTCTCATCATTTCCATGTCTTCCTTTTCCAGGTTCAAGGCTCTCCTCTCCTCCAACATGGCATCTTTCTCAGAATTAAAGGCCTTTTTTCTTCTCTGTTTTGCCTTGAGTTCTCTCTTTAAGGCCTTTCTTTCTGTTTCTATCTTTTGTTCCTCCAAGAGGAAGTCATTTGTCATCTCTTTCATTTCAGCCTGCTCTCTTTGAAAGACTTCTCTCTCTCTGCTCATTTGCTGCTTCTCCATCTCCAGCTCCTCTTTCTTCCTATTTATGAGTGCTTCCACATGCAAAAGTTTACTGTATATTTCCACAACAGAGAGTATTTTAGCCTCAGCATCCATCAGGCCCTGCAGCCCATCTTCCTCCACTATGAGATGAATCTTCTCACCTCTGCTGATCTGGATGGGCTGCAACGATGGCATCTCTCTGGTTATCTCAGGGTTGAGGTGATCATATTTACCTTCAGTGGTCGTTTCCTGGTACAAAGAAACATTTTTATACATCATCAAAAGATATTACAAAAATTAATTCAAACTACAAAAGTGTGTGACACCACAAAGAGCCTTATATTTGTCACCTTTCCTGCTCTTCAACTGTGCATGAACACTGAGGAAATACATCAGGGATCATGTGCAGCAGTTTTACCCCCTGTGGTACATTTAACTGTCAGAAATATTTTTCCTGTGCATCCTCTCAAGGATGTAATGTAATTAATGTAATGTAATAAGATGTATTTGAAAACCAATATTTACTGGCAAGTGATGTTATGAGCTAACTGAATGCAGCCAGTTTACTAACTGTAATATTGTGGCTGTCTTGTGTAAATTCTTGTGTTGTTATGTAACTGAGTTTAAGCCACACACATTTTCAAAAGTAATTGAAAGACTAACTTTGACTCTCTCCAAATTGTTAGCTCACACCTCGCAGCTCCTAACAGGCTAACTATTGGCATATTGCCTTAAATACTGCTGTGGCTAGGCTAACAGAGCTAAGTCCTAGAGCTGACATTTACACCTACTTTGGATACTTTCTATATTCAAAACAAGCATATTTCCCAAAATTCTGTTTCAAAGTATTAAAAATGTAGAAAAAAGAAAACTAAACATTTTGAGCATAACTGGTTCCCCCACTTTTGATTTTCTACAGGTTACCTTAGTGGCTCCATACTCTTGGTTTTTTGCTAAGGCTAAGAGAGCTAAGTCACAGAGATGACCCATACCACTGTTTTAAATATTGCATTTATTTAAAGTAAGTGTTTTCTTTGAATGTTATATATTTGTGTGTGTGTGTATTTAAGTATGTATACAGTTGTATACTTTCAGTTGACTTCAAATTCAATTTTAAATATTAGTTTTGACTTACTCTCCACACAGCAAAACAATGTTTTTGTGTTTGTAGTTTTGTCTCAGTGAACTTTTAAAGACCTAAAGCAGAGATTTCCCTTCAAGTGTGACATAGGAAGACAGACACCTAAACTGTCTGTTAATCCACATGGCTTCATGTTTAACATTCTTTTTCTATTTGTTATTTTTTGAAAACCTGTTTTGAATCCCTTCAAATTGTTAGCATTTAGCTCACAGCTAGTAACACGTAGCAAAAATGATTGGGGTTGTCTTCTTCTTCTTCTTCTTCTTCTTCTTCTTCTTCTTCTTCTTCTTCTTCTTTTTCTTCTTCTTCTTTTGTTAAGTGCCAAATTCTGAATGTCTTTAAATTGTTAGACTAGACCTCACACAAATAGCTAACTACAAGCTAACAAAAGCTAATAGCCTATAGTTAGCTCTTCCCTACTTCTGTCTCTTTGTTTATTGCCAGGCTAACAGAGCTAAGTCACAGAGCTAATCCATATACTGGTTTTAAATACTGTGTATATTAAAGGAAAGCATTTTTTTTTTCTTTGTTTCATTTTACAATCACTATGACAGTCAGCCTTAACCACAGTGATCAGTTGATTTAAACATGACCTCCTATTTTTCTCCAAGCCTCTCAATGCTACACTAGTTTCTGTCAAGGGTATTTACCACTGTATGAGGTGGGTCCAGGAAATGTTCCATCACTGAAGACTATGAATTACAAGTGCAATACGTTTTTAGCTTCTCGGGGTCTCAGGAAGATCAATTATCAGCGCTCAGTGTACTGAAATGAAAGTTCTGTATCTCAGCATCGTGGTACGTTAAGTTTTTCCAATTCTGAGTAACTATGATGCAAAACAAAACAAAAAGCGATTGTTTTTAACCAACTGTCAAATGCTCCCCTTCATAAAAGTTATTAAGAGTTTAGTGTTAAGTTAGATTTAGTCAAACAAGCTTGATCAATCTTATCCAAAACTCAAACCTAACACTGTGATTGTGATTCATGTCATAGTAAAACAGATTCAGAGCAGCCATTATTCTCATCCCTTCTTCATATGAGCATGTACTGACATGTTCTGACTGTTTCACTCTTTGTCACTTTCCTCAGCCTTGCGTATTTATCGTCAATGTGGCTCTATTTGCCCCCATCAAGATCCCTAATACAGTGAGGAAAATGATTTTTCCATTATGAATGCATTATGCATTGTGATGTTACTACATACATGAAGTTTAAGTACTGTTGCTGATTCACTTTATTTCACCTCTTTCTATAGATGAAGTTGATTCAGATGTGCAAAGTTAACTTGAGAAAGTTGAAAACTTGGTTTATTTCTCAAAACCTGAAACTTGTAATAAAATAAAGATGTAGAATATTAAATGTATTTGTGTCTCTAAGTATATTAACTGAAGTTTTTAATAAGTACATCAGTACACATTTGAGGTAGGCCTACTCATATTTTACTAGAGTCTTTACTTTTGTGACAGTTTCTGCTTCTACTGTATTTCATCTCAGAGGAAATACTGCACTTTTCATTCCACAACAGAAGACAGAGGGTAGCCTTCAGTGTTGGTGGCTTAACAACAGTGGACACGTATCATCAACATTTTCACACACTGGCTGCTCCAGTGTCAGAAAATGTTTCTCTCAATGCACTGAAATCGAGACAATAAACAAAAGTCAATTTGTCTAAAGGAGAGAAAGAATCGGTAAGACGGGATAACGACGTCAGACAAATGAGAAAGAGAGAAAGAACGAGTCTTCTGTATTCAAACCACTGAGCTGCAAAAGCCAAAAACCAACAAAAAACATGAAAAATGATGATTCCTCATCTCCCCTGTGCTGATTCTGAGTCTTTCTCTGTCCTTCGTCTTGTCCAACAGGATCCAGTAACAGGGATTGAATAGAGGAGAGAGTTGAAGGGGGACACGGGGGATTATGGGCTCTTGACCCAGTTACCTGTCGTTACTAAACACTGGCATGAGACTGGCACGCTGGTCTTGGCCAGACATCCAGCCACCAGTGTATAAATCTGCCATCAGCACTCATTCATCCAGAAACACTTTCCATCTTACTGAAATAAGTGGAGGCTCTTTCTTTCCACTGAACTCCCATGTGGGAACATGTACTTTCAGGTAAATCATTAAGTGTTTTTGGTGCAGAAATCCAGTGAACTGAAGCTGCCAATGAAGTCGGTTCTGTCCATATATGTGCATCTAGGCATAATTCCATTTTACCATCTCAAATTAAGTAGTCTCACTCAAACAATGGGCGAAAGATGTCAAGCTCATCATTCCTGATTAGACTCAGTCATTACGTCTAACGTGTAAAAGTGTGTAAAGGAAATAAAAGATTAGAAAGTGTTACAAATAAGAACAAATGAAGCTGAAACCCAGAGAGTAAACCAGAGCAGAGGGAGTCATTTACCAGCTGTATTAGAACAATAATCAAGAATGTGCAGAGGAGTGGGCTTGAAGTTGATGGTGAACCGGCCAGACTGGGATGGTTTGATGGAGCAGGCCGGACCTCAGTGATGTAGGCTGATTTCTGGAGAATGAATGAATTAAACAGACTGACGTGGAATTTGTGATGGCGGCATGGCGAATAAAGCAGGCAGCTTTAATGGAAGCTGGGGTTGTGGCACATCTGGCAGAGGGCGAGCGTGACCCTGAAACAGAGAGACAATGTAATTGGGTGATTAAAGAGTACAGACAACTGAAGCAGACAAACTTCATCTGGGAGTTGGTCTGTCATTAGTACCACGTTAGCGACTTAATTACCTGGCGGAAAATGAAGGTCAAAGCCAGGTTGATGCACTACTGCTCTGATTTGTAGGATAAAATTCAGGTGCACAGAAAATTGGACAGCAGGAGGGCATGAAACACCTCGCCCACATAAACATAAGTACTTATATGCAAATCCAGATGAGCAGTGACTGTAATACAACCAACCTTTGCATAAGGTATTGTGACATCCATTTCCTGTGGTGGTTCTGCATCTGTCAAATTTACGAAGCTGACAGACATCAGAAGAGGTGTGAAAAAGAGAGCTTACATGTTTGTCTCAAGCTGTCATTTTTCATTTGTAAAGGCTAATTGATGCTTTCCGCGTTCGTTCCCACAGGCTGATGAGTGGATTCTGGAGTCACATGCGGCTGTGTTCATGCTGCTACAACATGGATGCTCCAGTCTGCTATGTAGCCGGTTGCATTTCCCCTGATATTAAACAGAGAAAACACACAAGGACACAGCAGCTGCCTACAGATTATACTGTAAAACCATATCAGTGGTTATTTATGAGGTGTACCAAGCAGCGTGGGCAGACACAGCACAGGGTTTCTGGAGAAATAAGGACTTCCTACTGTGTTTGGGTGTTAGTAGACAAATCAAAGCCCCTCCACAGTCCTGTCAAACAACTAATTCAACCATAACTCTGTTAATGGTGAATTATCAAGGTGTGGAGGACAGAGAATCTCCTCGTACAGTTTCTTCTCCTTCCAAACATTTAGTTTAAGCACCACTTGTTTTCCCTGGCAAATGTGCAGTCACACACTCAAAAGTTTTGGGCTGCACACAAACAGTTCAAGTGGACCCTCAAAGACTGGGTGGATGATTTGCCTTAACTGCTTAATTCTGGGAAGCCTGAATGTGTGCGTCCTTATTCTCACATGTGCGATTCATTGTGTGAAAACGACAATGTCACGCAAAACATTAAGTGTTCTTATAAAGAAATCAGGGTAGCAGCGTACTGTGATTAACCAGGAAGAGGTTTCAAGTGTGGCCTTTCGAAACAGGCATAAACAAATTTGATCTCAGACATCCATCCTATCCAGTCACCAGTTATATAGCCATGTTTGATTCAAACACACCAACCACTTTACTCTCCACCACTGCTTATACAGCCTGTGAATGAAAAGCACATTGCAACACTTCAACCTTGACTGTTTAGTTTTAGTTTTTGTGCATTTTAATGGATGCTTGGTAACAGGGACAGTAATATAGAAGGAAAAAGGCTGGTACATAAAATTAACTGTACCTTTGTTGAACCATTTTTCAAACTTGCCTCAAAATAACACCCACATGCCTGTATGTTATTGGTCGCTGTCCTTCCTTCCGTCCACACTCTCTTTGCATTCTGCATAACAGGCTTTATATAAACAATCACAGTAGCCTTGTTGGTGGTCATAAAATATAATTTCTTTGCATTAGTCAGATCATGGCACTGCTTGGCCAGTATCTGATTTTATTTAAAAAAAGACGTGGTGACAGTGAATTATATATTCAAACACATTAAGTTTGTTTTGGACACATAGATGGAAGGATTTCTGCTGTAAGGACACTTTCTGCAGCTTTTTCCATCTGGGAGGACACAGTCTATCATCTGGGCTTGCAGGCATAGTTTGACATGCAAACTGGCAACTACTCACAGCCCTCCTTTCCTTTAACTACTTGATCTTGGTAGGTTTCCTGAAATAGGCTGCTTGCTTCAGGTACTTCCAAAGCATTTTTGTTGGGTTAAAAGTCTGGACTTTATCATTCCAAACTATTCTGTGGTAGAATGTCCTGTGTGTTTAAGGCCACTGGCTTTCTGCAAGACCCTGTTGGACTTCAGTTGACAGACAGAAATCCTGATATTTGCCTGGAATGTTAGCTGAAAAAGCAGAATTCATAGCTCCATCACTGATAACAAGACATCAAAAACTGCACATGAGGCTGCATGAAGAGATTCCCTGTCATCAACACCTTTATAATTCAATGGATAATTCAACGTTGCCCAAACACAGGAGGAAGCCCCAATTTCTCCTGTGCTTATGTCTGCCCACCATGCTCAGGAATAATCACTGACATGATGCTGCAGCCAAATCTGTAACTGCAGCTGTTTGCTTGTGTGTTTTCTGTGTTTGATATGAGGGGAGTTGCAGTTAGACCTGCTGTAATATGAAGAGATCTGCAGGTGCGTTCATGGTCCACTTATCGGCCTGTGCATCTTCAGTCTGCAGGTAATCTGTTGATGATCTGAACTTCAGAAGCATTCCCAGACTCTTCCCTAGCACTGCATTACCCCCATGACAACCACGAGTCAGACAAAGCTAGTGTGTGCTTTGTTTCTGGACTTTGACTTTTCTTGATTAAAGATGTCACAGTTACAGTTGACCCACGTGAGCATTTTCGTTTAAACGACTCAACTGAACTGAACTATTAACCAGCAAATTCCAACAGGGACTTCTTTGTTATACTATGAGTTGATGCACTGAGTTGAATGAAACTGAGTGTTTGTCTTTTCTTCATATGTACCGTAATATCCTTTGACAATTGATGTTATTGGATTAATTTACTTTGTGCGTGGTTGTGAGTTATTTATTTTACTGTGCTGAGGTAACACAGTCAGGGGTTTTGTGTGTACAGGAATGGAGTGGAGTTTGACAGGTAACTCAAGTCAAGTAGATTAAACTGTTGATTCATATCTGCACATTCTACATATCGAAGGCATTTAAAGTCACAAAGGGATTATTTCTATCAAATGGAGATGAGTTTTTGTGGTTTAATCAATGACTGCACAGGGACAAACGTGACAGCAAGTACAGTGTTGGGCAGTGGGAGATTACACTTATATTGATTTTTGATGCTAATATTTTTTGTTTGAAGCTATTGGTCGCTGGTATTTAATTCCAGTGCCATCTCATTTTTATTTTCTTGATGATTAGTTTGTTTAATTGTATTATTTAAAGTACGTTGGTGTTTGCTGAAGTTCTCGTCTTGTCACTTGTCAGACACAAGCAGCTAAAAGAAAGGAGAGTGACACTAAGAAGGGCTTTTGCCAGCTGGTCGGCCTGCATTAATTAGCTGTTCTCATGCCATGTTGTCACTGCAGCTACACTCAGCGACCAGTCACAGTGTTGTGTTTCACTCCCAGAGGACACATATACACGCAGGTGAAAACAAACGCACACACCCCAAAGCCATATGAGCTTCTGGGTAAGAGCCATGTTTGTGAGCAGCGTCATCTTCATCTTCAGCCACAGTCGCTCTCTGTCTGCCCAGGTGAAACCAAAGCAACTGAACATCACACGAAAGGAAACCTTAACATGAGCTGGCCGTAGGAGGAAATACATCGCTTTCCTCGAATAAATGTTGCATTATTCAGCCTGTTACTTGTTGAGCATTTCCAAAAGTACACAGAGCATATTTACTGTATGGTTTAATGTTTTCTTACCCTCCTCACAGCCAGTGGTTTTAGTTTAGCGGTCCTACTTGAGTCAACATCTGGAAATATGTTGCCATAGCATCTCAGATTTTATTATTTAAAATGGAGAAATTACACCGACGTATAGACTACATAGATCCCAATGCACACCAGTTTTTGTAGTCTTAAGAGCACATCTTTTTTTTGGCATGTCAAAATAGCAAAAAGTTGGAACCTTGACTTGTACTGCTTGCAACAGAGTTGTTCCTACTGACGTTAGAGGCCTCAAAAGTTGGTAAAATGTCGACCAGAGACTGAGTTTGGATTTATCCATATATATATACACTTACAGAAACTTTGTGCAGCAACAATGCCACCTTTGTTTGAAAATTTTGTTCTTTTTTCCATTTTCTAGGGCCAGTAATTAAGACTTTGACCCCTGCTAGATCCATGCAACCATTTGGATCTGCTGCAAAAAAATTTGTCTAAGTTGTCACCAAATTTCATGGCTGTGGGAGGTTTATTTCTGGAGATGTTGAACTCTTACAATGGCTGAATGGTGAAATTCTCAAAAATTTGCCAAAAATAATTTATAGAGCTTAGTTTCGGCTCCCAAAAAGCAAATCAGTATTGTGAACTAATCTGAGACGATGAAGCAACGCTGCTATCTCAAAGGACATAAACTGAGCCAGTGTGGAAAAACTTGTATTTGCACTTACAGCGACAGCTAGGTGTCGGGACCTGTTCACCCTCATGCATCCATTTATGAGAACATCCTGTTCTCATGTGTATATTGCAGTGTAGTTCTTATTGTGCAACTTTTCTTTGCCTGTCTGACTAAATGGACATGAGGGTGACTAAAATAAATACTGCATTTCAACAGAGCAAAATGTCTCTTTGAATGTGTTTACCATCACAGTGATTCAGACACAGCAGGGTTACATCAGTTGATGTTTAAAAATCTGACTTTAGAACATCCTTCAACACACCAGAGAAGACAGTTTGCACAGTTTGTCTCTGTTAACAGCTGCCAAACCAAATGCAGGTGATTTCATGAAACAAACTAAACAAAGTTTTCCGAGTTGTGTTCATCCATCTGAAACAGGTTTGGAGTCTCTGCAGGAAGCACCGGGTGGACACACCGCAACAGAGGCAGAGTGATGATGTCGTTTACTGTGCCAACATGTTGTGTTGCTACAGTAAACTGTGAGTTTGTATGTGTTCGTGCAACCTGTGACTTTCTCGTTCCATCTCAATGCACCATGAGACATCTGGCACTGGTCATGTGATCATTACCTGTAGATTTTAGCCTGAAGATGTTCACCTGCCTCACGTCTCCAGTCCTGCACAGGAGGCCCTTTAAATTTAAGTGTCACAGTATGACTTAAATGTTCTCATCTCACTGTTTATTCTGCAACACAACAATCAATGTCAATCAATTTTTGAGTCTATTTTGTGTGACAGCAGCATATTTTGTTGTTGTTGTTCAGCCTCTGTGAGAAATGTTGAGTTCGATAATGTCTTTAGCACATGCAGATTTTTAATGCACAGTCTTGGATCCAGCTAGTGAATTTCTGAAGTGTGACTTCATTTCCTTGAAAACTGTCAACTGAGAGTTTCCAGGAAGGTGTAACACGCCAGTGCTCATTAATTAATAACACATGGCTCTTTCTGCCATGCAGGGTCCTGCTGAAAGGCTGTTTCCTACAGCATCCACGGAAATAAAACAACAGGAGAAGCAGTTTACATTCCTGTGCAGTGTCACCATCTCAACCAACACATCCACAATTAAATTCACTGGTGGAGGTCCTCCTTCACATCTGAATGAGGAATGTTTGATTTAACTATTGTCTACACACTGCCTCACACACAAACAGCCAAGCTAAATATTACCTCAGAGGTGTCACCATTACAAAAGTGGCTGATGGTGAAGGAAAGGCCTCTCAGCTGGATTTCTCATTACACCATCACACTCTACTATGGTGTTGCTTAACACCTCAACAATATTAAAACCAAGAGCCCAGTTTGAAAAGAACAGTTTCTGCAGTGTGATTTAAAAAGAGCATCAGTAGTAAAGGCAGTTTTTTATGAATTAGAGGGTATCTTAATGTGATATGAAGTTACAAACATATACTGTGAAACCTTATATGTGCAAAACAGTGCAAAAGTGTCATGTCAAAGATACACTTACAAGCAGTTTTTAAAACTACTTGTTAAGTATGTTGTTCTAAGTATCATGGAGAACGTGCACAGTTTTTGCACAGTCCTTGTTGAGATCTGCCATCTGTTGCAGGACTTTATGATCTTCTTTAGGTGTCTGTTTGGACTCAGTGTCAAGCTGCAGAGTATATTTGGGACCAATCAGATGCCTTGATGATGGTTTCACGTGATGGATATGAATCTAAAAATCTGAAGTGCAGCAGTCTTTTGCACACTTCTGTGTTTACAGATGCCCCTCTGATGCTCTGAAGTTTAGAGACCCACAAACAGGCTGCTGCAGAGATTTTTCTGATCATTGGAATGATGCTACATGTTGATGGGCTGCGGAGGTTCCTGGAGGCTGCAGGGTCATAGAATGTTTTTGTCGCAGTTTGTTCATTCGGATTCAACAATCTGAATATTTTTGATATGCTCTAGCAGATAACAGTTTGGATGTCCACTTTAGTGTGAGACAGTTTTTCAAAACTTATCATGAACTCCAGTTGTTTTCATCAGATGAGTCATTCAGATTAACCACAAATCTTCTTCAGGTTGCAACATTTAATTTCATTCAGGAAGATCCTAATCAACCTTATTTTTGTCTTGGTAGTGACCAGTGTTGGGGTCCTTACTCAATAAAGTAATATATTACACATTACTTGTTTGTTTTCTAAACAATGCATTACTTTACTTATTTACTCTATTGGTTACACTAGTCCTTAGATTACTTCTGCGTTTCACTGCAGCACAACCTCAGATGCATTAAATAATTGCCAGTAATAATATAACATTAAACCTCAGATAGTTCCACATTTAAGACGATAAATGTTTCTGATCCCTCACCAGGGAAGTGTGCATGTTACAGCAGCTATACAGATGAGGCAAGACATGAATTAAAAAAATACAATGAGGCTAAAAATAAAGATACAATAAAGGCATAATAAAGACAATGTACAAGGGATAATGGATTTACATATGGGCATGTACAGGTCAAAATGTTACTGAGAGAAAAGACCAGTTTTAACATGATGTTAATGAACATGAAAAGCTGCAAAGAGAAAAGACAGTTTTACATTTTGTTCTTGGATTCTATGGGAGAAAACAGTGTTTCATGACGTTTCAGCATTTAAAGAGCTGTAGGGAGAAAAGCAGTATTAAGAGATAAGAAGAAGAAACAGTGTTAACATGTTGTTGCACTGGAAGAACAAAAACACAGCACAAATCCCTATCCTAATAAGAAGGACTTATACAAGAACTATTTTATGCTTATTTATAAAGTCTAACCACAAGGCCAACAGCAAAGTTGGTAAAAACCTGCCCCAAGAGCACTTTACTGAAACATATTGTGGCGAGAAGAAGGCTTGACTGCATCCTTATATAAGTAGTAACTGTGATACGATTTAGGAACAGTCAAGCATCACGTTAGTGCATTACAGACAAATGTAATGTGATTACAATAATGCGTTACTTCATAATGTGTATAGTGACTTTGTAAGCATTCACTCTAACAGTAAATTTGATTATACTCATATATAACAAACTTAATGAAGGCTACATCCAAAACAGTATGAGTCACGTCTGACATGTGGGCTTGTGTTCATAGTGTGGATGTGTCTTAGTGACAGTCTGTGCTGTAACAGGAGGAGGGTTTGTGAATGTCTATAAAGTCTTCATGCACCCAAACACAAGGCGATGACGTCGTCAGGGTAAACACTGTCCTCTGTGTTTCCTCTGCAGTTTCTCACCAACTGTGCAGCATCCAAACACAAGGCGAACTTCAGTTCACCACGCACACACACACCAGAGTCGGAGCTTCCTCCTACGTCATCATCTGGGAAAATGAAATAAATAGAGTCACAACCTCCTCACTTACTCTTGTTATTGCCGCGTGTTTCCCACAGAGTATCTGTGCTGCTACAGCTGTGGTCACACGGTGTTAATTAAAGCACAGACTTTTTACAGATCTCGCTGATTGATGACAGTTAGAATAATGAGGTACAGCACACAATGCACGCTGTGTAGTATTCATGCAGTGTTTCTAGGAAAAGGGGCTTTTCTTCCCTCCTCACAATGAGCTCCTGAAAGAAGCTCAAAGGTGAACATTCATCAAGGCTGTCAGAGGAGACATCTCAACAGCTGCATTCCATGAAATCAACTCGTTATTTTGAGGAAGATACACAGGGATGACTCTACTCTTCTCAAAACAAAGTGTTTCCATAGTGCAGAAACATAACCTGAATGGTTGTTTACCATGACATACTGTGAGAACATGGATTGCAGATGGTGTAGTTCTCTCAGATTTAAAAAAAAAATGCTACTATTAGTGGGTTAATGTTCGTGGATGGAATGTCAGGTTCATGTATGGAAAAAACTGACTTTACTTTAGTATTTGTCTGTGCTGAGAGTTTTATTATCATGTGTACAGGTTCTGAGATACTTAACCAGCATTAGAAAAACTAAATAAACATGGTACTCAATGAGACAATGTCCCATTTAATCCACAATGGAGCTACTATCTATGAAGTCCCTACACAAACTCATGTCAGTGTGTCCTGTCAGCTACACTGAAAAAGGCCAAATTTAGTTTAACTTCACTTTTACACAGAAATTTAGGGGTCAAAAACCTAATCTCACATGAAATCTAAATGGTTCTAAATCTAAATGCAAAGCTGTCATCAAGGTAAAGGCTAGTTTGAGGAATGTAAAGAATGAAACATATTTTGGTTTGGTAACTTTTTAGTTAACTAAATAATTCCATATATGTTATTTCATTGGTTAGATGTCCTCACTTTTGTTCTAAATTGTACAAAATAATACAATTGCAGCCACTCATTCAAGCCACCCTTGAATGAGTGGCTGCATTCAAGCTTTGATTGGGGCTGTATGTGTGTTGAAAATCACTTTTGTGACAAAATCCTCATCATTTTTCTTCTGGTAGAAGATCAAAATATTTTTGATGATTAATGATGACTCATCCGGAGCTCAAGGATGGTTATACAGCAAAATCTGAATATTCAGGGTGACTGGCTAATCTTACCAATATAAAGCCTCAGTTGACGGTGTTAAGAACAAATGTACAAACATTACTATCTTCCAGTGAGGTACTGCACATTTCACATTTCACACTTCACTTTTAAGCTTTATAATCACGTTATCTTTAGGTGTGTGTGTCTGACTCTGATCCAGCAACACTATAATGCATGAAGTGATAGAATTCACAAATGGAGGCCTCCCTGCACAATCACAGCCTTCTGCAGTTGGTTACTGGACACAACATATAGGCTTTAGTACTCTAAGTTAAGGTTTTAGACCAAATGATGACAAATTACAAAAGTTATGACATCTCAGTGTGTTGTCACTCCTCCAAAAGGCTCTTTGAGGGTTACGTCCTTAGGTTTAAGGTTAGAATCAGGTTTAGGTTAAAAGTAGTGTAAATAAAGGAAGAAAACAGCATAAAAGGATCTGTGTGTGTGCGTGCGTGTGTGTGTGTGTGTGCACGTCCTTGGCCTGCCAAGTGCTGACCCAGTTTTCCTGCTGTGGGTTGGCATCACCCGCGAGCAGCAGCCGGGTGCACAGAGACTCATTCACACAACTGCAAACACACACATACACACACACACACAAGAAGCAGAAACGCGATTGTGTTTGAATCTGTACATTAATGACTGTGTTGTGCCATAGAAACGTGCTGTGAGCTTTTTTTTTCTGTTTGTGTACAGGCATGTGTACGTGTTGTGTATATGTGTTGGCCTTGGCTGTCTGAAAGAGAGGCTCTGCACTCTGTAAACAGTCTTGAACTGGTCTGTGGCAAGAAGATGACGTTTTCCAGCATGTTTATCCAAATCATGCACATTTTCTCATAGTAAAAATAATCATAAATTGGTGCACATTAGTCCTTGGCTTTTGTTGAAGCATGCTGCCCGTGTAGTATGTTGTCAGATGCATGATTGCAAAAATATGTTCAGGTCTAAATTCAAGCTGAAATTTGCATAAACACACACACACTGTTATAATAGAATGTCTGTATAGAATAATTATGCTATTCTTGGCTTCAGTTTGTTTTGTGTGGTGAGTGAGTGTGTGTGCAGTGTGTGTATTTGTGTGTGCTTTTGCGTTTTCTTTTGCATATTCATGGTGGAATTTCTGGAAGAGGAATATTCAAATGATGCAGGGCGATCAAATATTCCACATTAAAATGCAAATTTTCCTTCCACAGAGGGCAGCCATCAGGGAGGACATGAACGTGAAAGAGAAAAAAAAAAGATTGTGATGTTCATACATCCAGTGAAATTTAATTAAAATGTTTTACTAGCAGTAGAAATGATGAAGGTTACATCCACATAACACCTATTATAAACCTGTATCTGTCGGTTTATGGTGCAGTTGTTTTATTATCAAGGATACAGTAAACCTATAAAAAAGTATTCACCCCCCTCGCTTTGCAAGTTTTCCACTTTTACTGCTTTTCAACATTGAATTGTGGTCAATTTACAACAAACAAGCAAAAAAAATCTTTCATGTCAAAACAAAAACATATTTCTACAAAGCAATGTAAAGTTTTTACAAATATAAAACACTAAATAAATGATTGCATAAATATTCACCCCTTGGCCATAATTACAGCACTGAGCCTGTGTGGATAAGTCTCAGTCAGCCTTGAACATCTGAACACTACAGTTTAACCCATTCTTCTTTGCAAAACTGCCAGATTAGACAGGGATCATGAGTGAAGTGTCCTTTTCAAGTTTAGAGACAAATTCTCAACTGGATTGAGGTCTGTGCTCTGAGTCAACCACTTCAGAATTCACCTTGTTGTCTTCAAACCACTTCTGTGTGGAGCTTCAGCTTTATTCTAGAGGTAATTTTCTTTCTGGAACATAAATCTTCTTCCAAGTCGTAGTTCTCTTGCAGACTGACTCAGTTTGTCCTCATGGAGTTCCCTATCTTTTCTGAATTCATTTTATCTTCTAGTCTTCCAGGGCATGCTGCCGAGAAGCATCCCCATATCATGATGCTGCCACCACCATGCTTCACAGTGGGGATGCTGTGTCTGTACAGTGTTTGGTGTCGACCAAACATAGTTTCTACTCTGATGACCAAAAAGGTCAATTTTGGCCTTGTGATAACAATGAACCTTCTTGCAGTTGACTGTAGAGTCAGTTCCAGTTGAATCTCCCAAATTCCCACTTGAATAGCCGATGCTCCTTCGCATTGAAAGGAGCATTTGCTCTACATCTGATCTGGATGTCTCCGAGGAGACTTCCCTTGGAGGTTTTCTGAGCACGTCCACCTGGGAGGAGATCCCGGAGTAGACCGAGAACTCGCTGGAGGGATTATGTATCTCGTCTGGCCTGGGAATGCCTCAGGATCCCCCAGGAAGAGCTGGAAAGTGCTGCCGGGGAAAGGGACGTCTGGAATGACCTGCTTCATCTGCTGCCTCCGCGACAAGACCCTGGATAAGCGGAAGAAAATGGATGGATGGATTTGACGCAAACTTTAAAAATGTCTTCAAAAACTCAAAGAAAAAAAAACGAACTCAACTTTGGCCATCCACCAGAGAGAAAGTCTTTTCTGTCTAGTTCTGTTTCATGTCAGCTGGTGTTGTTTCATGGTGTTCATTGGTAAAGTCAACAAAGGAATTGGTAACAGCTGATCAGTCATATAAGCTAAATGTTCTCTACGTCAGAACTAATTCAAAAATGATGTGTCTTTCCTCCTTAAGGTACATTTAATCTGTATTTTAAAAAAGTTAAAAGCCCCTCAAGGCTATGGTTTTCATTTCCCACACTAAAAAAAACAAAACCAAATACTGTTGCTCCTTTTAAATCTGTGTCTGATTTGTTTGGATGTATCATGATTAAGCTCAAATTCTGCAAAATCTTCATCAAAGAGTTCATATTATTATTATTATTTGTCACAATTGAGACACTGGCATATTTGACAGTAATTAAACCCATCAGCTGACATATATGAATGTCAGTCTGTGCTTCAGCCTTACAAAACCATCACTTTGTCCAGCTGTGAAGGTGAACACCTGAACGATTCTCACATGCTTCAGAAACTGCTGTCAGGGATGAACACCAACACAAAATGTGACTCTAATGTTCAGGTTTGTACGTCAACGTAATTGTACACTGTTAAAGTAAAATAGCGTGGGTGTAAAACTGTGACTCTACAGCAGAAGAATGATGGAATGAAGCAAGAACACAGTAAAACTTGTAGAGAAACAGGTGAGTGTAAAATACCGCTTTTAGAACAGGAAAAAGAAGAACACAAACACATCAATGAGGGACTGCTGGGACCACAAAAGTAGAGTTACTGCACAAGGAAGCACAAGGCTGCTGTTGTTGTGGAAAGAGAAATGGACATCAACTTACCCTGAGCTTAATTTCAACTAGTCTGTCACACAGAAACGCATTCATCTTATCACCCTGTGAGACTTTTCTTTGACTGCTTTCATTCACTAAACAATGTGTGGCCAGTAGAGACACTCTGACGTACAGAAAATGAGTTCGAAGTGTTTGAACTGTGCCTCATTTTGCTGTAACTAAGCCTTTTCCCTTGCTTCTGCATGTACACTTTGGGCTTGTCCCCACGTGTGAGCGCATGTGTGTGTGAGATGTGTCTGCACATCTTTGCCTTCACACACTCGCTGTAAGTGTGTACACGTGTGTGCACTCTGTCCTTGTTCTTGTGCTCTCTCGGGCTTTCAGGCTTGCAGTCATTGTGCTTCCTTTGTCTGTGGTTGCTTTGTTTTCCTAATGACTGGTCAGTGAAACAGCAGTGGTTAGCTGCTAAACCAGCACACCCGTTTTGTGTCTCAACATAGCGGGACAATATGAAGCGAGCTGGAGCTACATAACCAGCAGAAGACCCAAACAAAGAAGTGCTTGGAGCACTAATCGTCAGGACAAAGGGGAATAACCAACCCCACCATCACTAAAACCCCAAACCCATCACCTGCAGGGGCAGGAGAAAGGTTCTCCTGAAAAGAGATGCTTTGAATTGACAGGCCTTAGTAACAGCTTTTTTTTTTTAACCATTCTTATAATTAACTTAGCTCACATATTCATAAATAGCACTATTTTTCTATTTTGTGCACTCTTGTACATGAACCGCTAACTTACAATTTCTTGGCTACCTATTTTTCTTTGTTTGTTTCTTTTCTTGACCCTGCAGCTGTCTAACAGTTCTCTTCTGTTTGGGTGTGGTCTGTCATATACCTTTGTGCAATAGGGCCACTGTCCTGTCTTGTACATAAGTGACTTCATGCCAATCTCCAGTCAGAGGATGGCTTCTGGTTGAAATACATCACATTAACAGAAGTTTAAACCACTGTAAATCACTGATTAAAAAAATAATCTAATCCAGTATGTAACGCTTCTTTTACTTTCTGGCCGACACATTGGAAGTCATTTAATGCAATGAAGGATGTAACGTATTGCAGCCGTCTATGTGGGTGTCAGATCTGACAGATCACTAATACATTGTATTTCTCAAGCTTTGCATCTAAACCAAAGCAAAGCAGCTTCAAAGTTTCCTGTCAGTGATTAAACCCTTAAAATACATCCCCATGTATCAAAATGGTATATTTAGAGTATTTTTTCCCATAAAATAATAATAAAAATTGAAATAAGATGAAGTTTCCAGACAAAAAAAGCTTGAGAGATCAACTTACAATGAGATTCTTTGGAGGCGATTCCAGTAATGAAGTACAGGTGACTGGACACTTTATCTGACCACGGAGCTTAAATTTTCAGAACTGTAATTAGAATTTGGAATTTCATTTAGCAGACACTTTTATCTAAAGCAACACACATCTGAGAGTACACTGAAGGCGCACCATGACCGAGATTTGAACCATCAATCTCCCATGCGAAGGTGAGGGGTGTTAGTTACTGAGCTATCCAGCTATTTAAAACAATGATCACATCTTTGCACCCTGTTTTCTGTCATGACAGCAATGTTTCACTCACATTTCAGCACCTTCACCTGATGAGTACCTGTTGTTGAAAGAGGGATGAGTGAGAGGAAGTGACACTGAGTCTGAGTCATCACAGTGTCTGTCATGAGCTGGATTATGTGTGCGGTCATCACTGGAGCAGATTACTGTTGTTGAGAGTGAACCTGCGATGTAAGACCGAAGTCTGAAAAGCGAGTGTAAACCAGGGACTGAGACTGAAGAAACAGAGAGTGGAGGCATGAGTGAATTCTCATGAGATGATCAGTGTATACGTCCATCCATATGTGGTGTTTTAATGCATGTGTGTGTGTTTATGTAACAATCCGGTTTCAGGGGATCCTTTTAGACCACAGGACCTTAAAAGAAACCACAGGAGTCTAATTTTAGTTCAGGGTTCTGGTCTAGATGAATGTTTATAACACTGAACGTCACAGTCTGGTGAAATCCCTGCTCCAAGGAATGCCAATATTCCTCGCCACCTCCGCACATATTCCTTTTTTAACACCAATTTTAACATCAGTCACTGTCAGTGACTCTGTTGTGCATCTCTAACAAAGCTGTACTTCTGCTCTTTGTGAAGCTGATTTCTCGAAATGTCATGGTGATTCAGAAGATTTGGAAAACCAAACAAGAAAGCTTGAGGCTACATGAACAGTAATACATTTTCATTTTAAAACACATAACCTCTGCTGCATCAACATCCACACTCCTCCAGTGTTTTAGGACCCCTGAAACTAAGACTTGTTGAAATGCTATTGACCCCGTTTTAGTTTGAAAACTCCACAAGAGCCTTTTGGAAATGATGATGCAAACACCCACGTTTGCTTTCTGATTGGTCTTGATGGTGAAAATGACTTTTAATTACAAAAGCAGAGGGTGTGTGTTTTAATGCTAATGAGGATAAGATCATAAGCAAGTTGAGAAAACCCATCAGTGTAATTACAGAGCCACTTTATTTACACAGTCTACCTTGCTGAGGTCGTGCATGAAGAAAAATCTAAAACCAAAACCTTTATGGTTCATCAGGTTGGAGATGCAGTGCCTATAAAAGTATTCACCATCCTTGGAAGTTTGCCTCTCTTATTGCTTTTATGGTCAATTTAATTCAGCTTTTTTAGACAAGAGCTAACAAAAAAGACTCTTTCATGTCAAATTGAAAACAGATTAGCACAAAGTGATGTCAATTAATTAGAATATAAAATGTTTTTTAAAAAAATTAAGTGTTAAAATGACTCACATAATTCAACACAGGCACAGTCAATTAGTGCTACAAGTCACACAATTAGTGAAATGGAGATCATCTGAGTGCAGTGAATGCATCTCAAGTGACTGTAGTAAAATGCTACTTGTATATGGAAGGTCCAGTCCCTGGTGAATCAGTACTTCTGCCTATGACTACATCATGAAGGCAAAGAACACTCCAGGGAATTCAGTAAAATGCTTTTTGAAAAGCACAAGTCAGAAGATGCATACAAGAACATTTCAAGTACAGTTAAATCCATCATTAAGAAATGAAAGAAATATAACACGTGTAAATCTACCTAGAGCAGGTCATCTTCAAAAACTGAGTGACTACAAGAAAGAGACTAGAGAGAGAGTCCACTCAGACACTGATGACTCCTCTGAAGAAGTTACAAGCAGATTCAGCGGCTGAGATGGGAGAGACTGTGCATACACCAACTATTGCTTGTTCTTCACCGGTCAAAGCTTTATAAAAGTGTGGCAAACAAAACTTTGAGTCTTTGTTTAATTGTATTTACCAGAGGGCATATGGAAGACTCTGAAGTCAACCAGAAGAAGGTTCTTTGGTCTGACTGGAGGTAAATTAAGCCATCAGGCCATCAGGCCATCAGACTAGAGGCTATATTTGGTTGACACTTAACCCTACATCATCACAAACACACCCACTGTGAAGCAAGGTGGTGGCAGCATCATGATGTGGGAATCCCTTGTGGCAACAGGTCCCAGAAGTCCCGTAAAGCAAATCCTGGAGGACAACTTTCTCTAAGAAAACTGCAACTTGGTAGACGATCTGTTTTCCAGTAAGACAATGATCTGAAGCATACAGCCACAGCTAAACAGAAACAGTTTAAAGACAACAAGGGGAATGTTCTGGAGTGACTGAGTCAGAGCACAGACTTCAGTCTAATTGAATGTGTCTGGTTGGGCTTAAAGAGAGCAGTTTGTTCAAGATCCCCGTGCAAGCTGACAGTTCTGCAAGAAAGAAGGGGGTAAAATTGCAGTGCCCAGATGTGCAAGACTGATTGAGACCCATCCACACAGTCTCAATGCTCAACCAAATACTAACTTGAAGAGGGTGAGTACTTGTGTTGTGACTTATTTTACGTTTTATATTTTTAAAAAATTGATACAACTGTGTAGAAATCTGTTCCGTCTTTCACATAAAATAGTATTTTTGTAGATTCTCGTCAAAAAAGCGTAATTGAATTATCGATGATTCCAGGTTGAAAAGTAATAAAAGGAGAAAACTTCCTAGGGCAGGGGTCACTAACTGGCGGACCGCGGTCCGGATCCGGACCCAGACGCCGTCTTATACGGACCCGGACCCAGACGCCGTCTTATATAGTCCGGACTTCTAAAAATTAACAGGATTTAAATTTGACGAGTCGCTTCTATTTTACCGGCGCAGCTTTTCCAGTGTTTACGGCATTAGTTTGTCAGCTCAGGAAATACACAGACCAATTACATACGAGTTCAGCCATCCCACGTGACGCTACTCCGCCAATGAAGTCTCTGTATTACAGGCGCTAAACATCGCTGTTCGGTCAAAACACTGGCAGGGCAAGCTGCAGCTCAGTTCTCCCATTGAGCAGCAGGGGATCGAAGGGGAGTGATAGAAGACAAGAAAAAATGTAAAAATGTTCGATTGCTTAACTTTTTTTCAGATGAAGGTATTGTTAAAGATGTATATAAGTTGGTCATGTTGGTCAGGCATTATTTTTTCACATTCTGCACTTTATTTTCAGATGTACAGTTACATCGAAAGTTATTTATTAATAAATGTTGTCTAAATGTTTTTGAATCGTACTGAATTCATTTGATTTGACGGTCAGCTATTGATTACACGCAGACGCTAATAGAACTACTATGTTACATCAACAAATATCACACTAATTCAGTTAGACATTATGATGTTCCGGACCTTTGCTTTAATAAATCATCTCTGACTGGACCTCTTTGAATTGTAGTTGCATACCCCTGTCCTAGGGGTTCGAATTTCTGACAAAAAATACAGGACATTGTAGGCCTGGTTCAGAAGAAGCTTTACATCCATTCAGGACCTTTTCTTGCAGAGTATCCTGTGGCTGATGTTTCAGTGCAGAAGTGAACATAATCAGCAACTGAGCTTTTCTCTTGAGCTTTGAGATTGAGGAATCTGATTCATTAGAATCTGGCAGAGATGTAACATGATGTAATGGTAATAGGTGGGCTGAAAAATATTATTAGTGACAAAGAGCGTTCAGAATATTTGTCAAGCTGCTTACAATCCATCCTGTTTCAATTTTAGAGCAAAGAAAGCAATTTTCTTCTTCGAACATGCCCATATTTCATTTTCAAAATTGCTTTTAGAAGGTTTTTGTTCATCACCACAACCTCCCATAAGGGGCTCACTGAGAAAGAAAACAAGGTCATGTTGGTCCAGTTTTTTCTCATTGGACAGTTTCCACTTTCCTCTCTGTCAATGATGATGTGTCCTGGATGATCAGAGGGGATATCAGCTGATACTGATCTGACCTTGTGTCAGGTGGAGAATGGGCACATTTCTAAAAATAAAACTTTAATTATAAACAACACTACTTTTCTGTATGTGATACTTAAAAGCAGATTGACAGTAAGATCACAAAATCCATCAACTACTCAATGTGCCAAAGGTGAACAGTTAAACCTGATTTAAAAATTTTAGACAAACCCAGTGAAACAAGCCAAAAGCACAACATGTTTAGTAAATCAAACAACAACAAAGCCAGTTAAATGTGATCACGTTCTCAAATTTGTCTTTGCTCCATTTTGCGTTTAGCTTCGTTTTTATCTGTTTTTACATTATGTGTTTATTTTTTTTCTATCTATAGGCCTACAGTTTCATTGGCTGACATTATCATCTGTGTTTGACGAGTGTGTGTTGGTAGTGGCAGGAGAATACGAACACACACACACGTTCACATCTCAAGGCAGTTCCCGAGTCTGGCATTCAAAGTGGGTCACATAGCTGTAGAGGGTGGGGGAGCATAACAATCTCCTCCACCCTGTCAGGGGATAGCTGAACCAGTTGAGGTAAACTGATCAACTGATGTGTTGCCAGCATTTACTCTGCTCCTCTTAGTTTTTTCTTTGTTTTGGTAAAAATTAATCAAATAGTGCACTGCTGATGCTTTGGGTTTTGGATTTGGAAAATGTGAAAATTAAACTATATATTAATGAAAAACTGGATTCTCTGCAAATCTTCCAGCAAAAATGCAGCTGGATCAGGTGCTACTCAGCTCGAGGACAGCAATTTTCCAGAGAAAAAGAGGGGACTGGAGCACATTGATTAATTCACATCAGCATTTCAACACGGCTGTGTCTTCATCAGAGCCAAAGTGGAGAAAGATATGAGGCAAACACATATAGTCCACATTCAGTATTTAAAAATAGCTTTTGCACAATTCACAGCTGTGAAATCATCCGTCTGCTCCAGTCCCCTTTAGTTCTCTGGAAAGGAACAAAAAAATAAGTCTTTATGTGTTGTACATGAATCTACTTTTTCCATTTTACTCCCCCACCCCCCCTTCTAATTCTGTATGTTTCCTCCTCCTTATTTCATTCCGAGACATCCCTCTTTTACACAAATAACCCACACGTTAAAGTTTGTGAGATGTTCTCTTCAAAGAATGCAGCCAAACATTAACCTGAACCAAGTGACTGAGTTTGCCAAAAGAACACTGAGTGCCGTCAGTCAAAATGACGTCCATATCACCGGATTAATCACTCTTTCCTTCCTGTCCTCGACTCACTCCAGGTCCAGGAGGAAGCTTAGAGGCAGACAAAGGATTTTTATTAGAAATCAGACCATTTGTGTCCTCTTAGTCTTGAAATATATAGCATATAATGCATTTTGAATGGATTATTATTGGAAAAATAGGTCAAAAATCACAGTTTATTATTTCAAAATATGTCACTTAATGTGTAAATCATGGTTTAAATACAGACACACATTTACATCCATGACTAATGAGATATGAGAGCCTTGGTGGATGCTAATACTGACTTTTTGTAATGATTAGGAAGGATAAAAACAAGATTCTTTTCTGTTGTCTGATGTTGACAAAAGTGTAACAGACTGCATAATGTGACCTTTAAACATTATGAGAAAGACTCTGCTGAAAGTTATATGAGAAAATGAATGTGTTCATGTCTGTACACTAATTATACAGCTGCAACTGATCCATAAAGCATGAGTAAATGATTTATTAGCCACAATTAAAGTGTTTCATTACCGCTTATAAACCTTTAATAAACGGTGCCTTACCATAAAGTGGCACAGTGAATTTCTTACCATTCCTCCAGTGGCCAAATGCCAGCTTTGGAATTCACAGATGCAGTTAATAGTAAATATCTGTGCAGGCCGGTTTCCTTCTTTGGGAGTGGACCTGCTTGTACTGCCAACGTATATTACTGTGTTTGTGAGAAAAACATACAGCTGGATGCTTTCCTGACTGTTACCTCTCATTCATCACAGCAGCACTGAGGGATTCAGAGAGTGAGCAGCTAAACCGAGGCAATGAGATTGAACGTCCCTGTTTGCTGACATGAAATAGACTGAGCATAAGTGAGCCACTGGTGTGTTGCAGTGTGTATTACGTTTGGGGCTGGGTGTGTGTGAGTTACTGTATGTGAAATGACACATGGGGCTCTGTCTGGCAGCATCAAGGAAAAGTGGGAGTGGGCCAGCGGGGACGTAAATGAGCCAGGCGATCAAAAGGAAAGAAGGGGGGCTTGTTTTGGGGTGTAATGAGTTTCAACCCGGCGACCCGCCTATATGTTTTCATACAGGGCTCATTCTGTTCGTGTCACACCCTCACACGCAGACATCAAATATTTCCTTCCCTCCTCCTCCGCTCCATCCCCGGCTCTCTTTACCTGAATTCATCTCTCACGTTTCAGGTTTATTTTGCTTGGGTTAACTACTGTTTACCCTCCTCTCGTGAGGTGGTTGAAGTACATGTTTGTGCTCTGCAGGGTGCTTTTGGACTATAATTAGGGTAGCAGGTTTGAGGTAAACAAGCCAGAATTTAGGTCACATATCCTCAGTGTTATGGGCTACTGTGGGTGGGGTTTCCTTACACTGGAGATGCTTTGAAGGGACAATAGAGCGTGTCTATTTCAAAATCTCCTTTAAATTGTACCTTTTATGCGTCCATCTGCTTTTGTGTTTTGTATTTGTGCGTGAATGTTATCTTTAATTGGGATCGCTGATGCAATGCAGACACCTCAGGTATTTCCCTTGTTAAAGCCAGCTACAGCTGCTGAATCACGTGCGTCCTCATGTTAACCCGTCTTCCTGCCATCCTGCATACTTTTTGCATAATTATTGCCTAGAGGAGCTGCAAACTGGCTCTCCACTCCTACCTGCATGTTATTTGGGCTGACACAGAGCTGGAACATGTAGGTCACGCAGTGTTTCTGTTATCTTCATGTGTAAGTCTAAAAGCACAGTGTCTGAACAGGTGGAGCACTTTTCTGCACGTCTGGTCTGCATTTAGCCTGATAGGATTCTGCGTTTTAATATGAATGCTTCACATACTTAGCATTGTTTGTTTCGTTGTAGCCAGCTCAGTGATTTTCCATGATATTCTTGTGGTGTGTCTGATCACATCTTATGGTATCTGTTTATTGTCACTGCCATGTCTGCAGAAGATGGTGCCAGTGACAGAGAAAACATGTTTTCCATGTTTTTGGCTCTGCTGGGAAACATTGCAACATTAAGGAAAGCTGTAAAGAGTAATTTATAAGGGGAAAAGCAGAGAGAAAAAACAAATGCACTGGCTGGAAACTTACAGCATATGTAAGTATTTTTTCATTAAAGCCTCAATGGACAAAGAAAGTACTAAAACTAAGCATCAGAAGATTAAAAAAACTCCACTAGCTTTAGCTACCTACACTAACAGAGACATTTTTCACAATGTTTTGCTGCATTTATTTACGTGAATTTCTTATGTGTAATTTTGAAGCAGATGTCATAGTAAAAGGTTTTCCATTAATGCTTGATTATATTGTGAAGTTTTGATGTCTCTCATGTAAGACTCTGAAATGACATTATGCTTATTAGTGTGGGATTCAAACATTCGCACATCTTAGTTTTAAAAAGCCAAGAAAAAGCATTTTTTTATTGTCCCGGCATCCAGCTCTGCTTTCACTTTCTTTCATCCGCTACTTTGTTCTTGGTTCACTGATACTCTTCTTCCCTTCAGCACGACTCAGGTCCTCTCTCTCTCTCTCTTGCAGACAATGGAGACCCCCGGGATGGGAAAGAGAGAAGCTTCAAATCCAGGTCATGCATTGATGGTGACTTTGAACGCGCAAGGACATTTGATCTGCAGCCTCAACCTCTATTTACTTCCTCACAGCACTTCCACTGAGGAGAGATGATAAAAAATGTTTTCAGGAGAAGTTTGCACACTGACAGTATTTTCCTGGACACAGCAGCTGCAGTCCTGTCGTCAGGACGGTGAGGTTGACATTTATGCTACACCTGCACCTGAAGAAAGACTTAAAAGCAAAACATGCTCATTAATTACAGCTGGCATCTCCTTCTATAGACTGTAACTAATATTTCCTGTCAAACTGCAATAAAACACTGAGGCAGCTGTGGTCACCTGGATTTTTCTGGATTTTTACAGTGTTGTGTCACCTGTTCAAGGTCAGGAAGCGGGCAGGTGATATCTCTGCAGACCCCTCACACCCCCGCACAAACTCTTTAAACTCCTTCCGTCCGGTAGGCGCTACAGAACACTGTACGCCAAAACCTCCAGACATGGAGACAGTTTCTTCCCCCAGACTGTTACCCTGATGAACTCTCACTAGTCTCAGAGACTCGGGAACCACTGTGCAATAACCCACACTGATGCATGTTTGCACCACTTTGTACCACACTACCTCCATAACGCTGCCAATTTGCACACAAACTGCAAATACTGTATATACTGCCATTGATGGATGTTTATGTTTATATTTATATTGCTTTATTGTTCTTCATTTTTTTAGTACTCAGTTATCTTGTTTTTGTCTTTTGGCTTTTTTTCCCCCGTACTGTACATAGAGAGCAAAGATACACTGCAGTCAAATTCCTTGTTTGTGTGTACAAACTTGGCCAAAAAAGCTGATTCTGATTCTGGTGTTGTCATTTACCTAAACAGTTAATTACTGTATAACTAATTGCAGCATTTTTCAATAATTTACTGTATTTTTACAGTAAATAAATAAGTTTTCAACAATACTTGTAACTGCAGTTGCCTGTAAAATCCATTTTCTTCTTTTAAAATGCATGAACGCCACTCTGAATTGAACACTTGTACCATAATAACAATGTATCTTTGATCTTTATGATTGAGAGTTAAGGTCTACCAACTCTGTTTAGCATTAAAAAATGGAGAAAGGAGAAGGCAATTTGCATTTTTATGGGCTGAGAACATTTATTCAAAGCATAAATGTAAAAATGATAATTTAATAAATAATACTAATAGTGTAAATATATTTTGGAAAGCAAGGGAAAAAATAAGACTGAATGTAAAACTAAACAAAAAAAAAAACATAAAAAATTGGTTAAAGTGGCCCATCTCCCAGTATCAGTGTAAAACTTGCTGCCTAAATTAAGTCTCTACTCTAGACAGTGCTTTGAAAACTTTTCCCTCACTGTCAGTTTTCACAGTAGCCTGCTGGTACTGGTCATTCGTGCTTTTGGCTTTTAAAAAAAAGGGACTTAACCATATTTTGGGAAAACAGTACACTAACAGTAACATTTGACTGTATTTGTAAAGTAATTTATGACAATTTTTTTGATGAACAAATAGTTAAAGGCAGGCTGATATCATACATTGTTGTTTTTCTCTCTGTAAGTGTAAAATAAATAAGATAGAATTTGTTAACTCATGATCTTCAGAGGTGCGTGTGGGTGACTTCTGCATCCTGGCTCTTTCTAATAGTCTTTTTCCATAGACTTGAGACAGATAACGACTCTCTCATCTCACTGCTGTTGGAAAGAAAGTGAAATACACTTATTTTGCTAAATGAAGCAACAGCAGCTTGCAGATAAAGTTAATAATCATCCATCTTTGTTGCTGTAATCATCATTGTGCTGCAGACCTGGGACTGAAAGCAGAGTTTGCACAAACAGAGTAAGTCAAACAAAATGAACCCACTGTCAGAATGATAACTGCTGAAAACATGGGCTCACATTAGAAAGAGAAAACCTGCAATAAGAAAAGATGTGATTAGGAGAACTAGTCATTTAGGGAGACAACATTAGGGAGACACCCATCCATCAGCGTAAGCTCTACCAACAGCATGATGCCTTCTGTTGAAGCTGTCTTCATCTGTGTCATCAGTGTGCAGTCAGTCGAGCAGCTGGTCATCTAACAGAACTGAAGGTAACACTTTGTTGTGTTAATATCAGTGTAGCACACTTGCCAGTCTCTTTACATACAGTCCATGGTTCACACTTAATTATAATGCGGCTGTTTAGGCTGGTCCGTCTGCCTCTTCCTCTCTCCACTGGTGGAGTTTGCTCGTGTGTCCCTCCCCAAGCAAACCCTTTGATTCAGTTGCTAGGCAACCTCTGCTCTGCCTCTGCCCTCCTTTCACTCTGAGCAGCAGCTCGCTCGTCATGTCAGAGTCGCTGAATGATGTAAGTAAGCTGTAACTGAAACAAAAACACTCTAAGTGAAGCCAGGCTGCTATTGAGCATGTTATTCTGAGTTGGTAATCATCGTTAATTAGTGTAACATGGACACACCAGGCTGCTGTTAGCAAGTCACATGCGAAAGAAGTGGCAGCATTTCAACCTGACCTGAACTGATCCTGTAGAGAGGCAGTTACCGTTCTCTTGTATTCAGAGATAATTTAAGATGCTCTGGAGGCTGGAGTCTCATGGCTTTAAAAGTGGCCCCAACTGTGTTTACTGTAGTGTGGAACAAGTGCTATCTCACATCAAGTGTAGCTCACAAAACCCCATTCACTCTGATCTCTCTTATTCATTCACCAACAGCCTGTGGGACCACTTTCTACTCTTCATGAGGTGTAAATATTTGCCAGAGAGAACAACAATATAATACAGCCAGTATTGTGGAGGATAAAAACCAGCAGCCTGATCGTAAAAACTAACCCTCTCTCACGGAATAATCCTGCAATAAATAATATTCCCGAAGCCTATAATGTTGAATTTTTGTTGAAACTTTGCGATGCTGAACATTTTAACTTCTGCAGTGGTTGGATTTACTGCATGGCAATTAGCAACTGAGTGCATTTACCATCAACAGGCACTTGAATCTCATGTTTATAGATAGGTTGTAATTTATCCTCTTTATGCTGAGGGATACATGAATAAAACACATCGGAGCACACAAAAAACATTGATTTTAAAATGCTAAATAAGCAGCAAGGCTGAGCATTTCCACCTTGAAACTGCAGTGTACCGTGGCAGATTCGGCTTATAGGGGATTTCGACAGAACAAACCTAATAGGATGCAAATGCTAAACAATTTCTTTGATCAGTAGTTGGCCACTTTAACAATAATCGATTTAAATACACTGGACTTTTGCCACCTGGCATCAAAACTCTGTGCTACAAAAAAAATCCACAATGTGTTCTCTGACCGTTAAACTGTATGAACTTTCTGCCTTATTGGTTAATACATTTTCAGTTGATTAAATCATTAATAGAAATTATTAGATTGACAAATAATCATTATCCCTAAAACCTAATAAACCTGTCCTGTCAGCTCGCAAAGTTCTGTATCATTATTCTTCCTCAGAATCAGTTTCTGCGTTGAGCATGTGTGGCTGAATTACTCCAATATTACAGCTTGCCTGTGTGTAGTGTGGAGTAATTTCAGCTTTTGAACAGAGTTGTAGGTGAGCTGGTGTGCTGAGCTGCAGCAAACAGCAGAGGGGCAAGCGCAGATAGAGATGAGGACCTCATAGATCCAATTCAGTTCAATTTCATTTTTAAGGCATCTCAAGGCATTTCACAGAGTAAGGACAAGACCTCACTATATTATTGAAAGAAACCTAACAAATCCAAATAATTCCCTCTGAGCAAGCTCTTGGAAAAAGTTGGAAAGAAAAAAATCTCCTTAAATAGAATGAAACTTTCCTCAGAACCAGGCCCAGGGAAGGCAGCCATCTGCCTCGGCTGGTTGGGGTGAGGGTGAAGGCGAAGGGGAGATCTGCACATTCTAGAGGAATCGATGGTGTGGAATTGCATGTAAGACATTATAAGGCAGGAGGGAATTGTTTTCATGGAAAACTGGCTGCACTTTATTATCAAGCAAAGAATGTACCTTCTGTGTTTTCTTAAAATAGGAACAAGTAGGATTGTTGTGGTGGAACATTTGCACACAGTTGGATGAGCACGGTAAATAAGATGAATAATTCACTGAGGAAAATAAAAACAAGGCTGCCTAACTGCAGGATCCAAAATTTCTGTGTAGTAGGCTGCTGCCTGGAGGATGTTGTTTCTGTAGTGAAGAAGGTTTTCAAGATGATAACATGCAGATAGCAGAAGGGGAGGGGAAGTAGCTTGACATGAGTGGCCAATGGTAAGCTTGTACCCACAGTCTACATCTGGTGAGTCAGACTAGGTTTTAATTAGGGGGAAAAAAAGATGAGATGCCATTTCAGAAAAAACACAAAAATTGTATTTCTCATCTCATTTATATATCATAACAGTAAATTTATCTTTTACACTCTTTTATTATTTCACTTAAATTTAACTCAAGCAGCATCCTTAGCCTGTTTCTTGAACTGATGTCTGCAGTTGTTTTTTCTTGTATAGTCTTTTCTGAATGTTCCTGAATGCTACAACTTGGAACAATGTCAAATAACTTCTTTAAATTAAAAAAATGTAATCAATTGAAACCCATGACGGATGGATGGAGAGCTCCTCTGGCCACTCTTCTCCTCCAGGTACCAAGTAGAGCTGTTGTGAAGGTCACCAACATACAGCCTGCAAGATCTTGTGATAGCCTTCAGAATAAAAGTATTGATAAACCTTTAAGTTGTTTCGAGAGTTCATGAAACAAAATAATAATACAAATTCAATTTCTGCACCTTGTGAAATACAACACATCATTTCGAGTGTGTTCTTAACATGCCATATCGGCTTGTGGACGTTTTCAAGCTCGTATTTTGAACGCAAACCCGACTCGTTTCCGGTTTGATCGTGCCGCAGCTGCGGTAGCTCGACGCGGGGTTGCTGTCGTCAGCCTGCAGCATCAGAAAATAACAGGCTAAACAGGCATTTATCCCGGGTTTTACCCTCGCTGTGGAAGATGGTGGCTAAACAGAGGATCCGCATGGCCAACGAGAAACACAGCAAGAACATCACTCAGAGAGGAAACGTGGCCAAGACGCTGGTGAGCTGTTCATTCATAGCGAGATGCCAGCATGACATTAGCCCAGATAGGTGACGCTCAGCCCGGTGAGAGCAGCAGCAGCAGCAGCAGGATGGTGGTGGTGGTGGTGGTGGTGGCAGCTGTCAGATGAAGGTAGAGCGTGGCTCAGGACCTCTACCGCTCCGAATATTCAGTAAACATCAGGATCCAGCGAGCTGAGCTGTTTGTTCTAATGTCATTATTCTAAGTGGACTGGTTACCGCCCTCAGCAGTGTAACTTGACGTTACTTCACTGAGTGAGTGAAAGGTGAACACACTGTCATATAGGAAGGAAAATAACTTAAACCAGTGCAGCTTCTTTTACTGAGGAGATATCAAGCTTAACAGTGGATAGATAGTAGGACTGCATCTAACAGTTACTTTAATTGTTGAGTATTTTCTAGATTAATCAGTTATCAGTTTGCAGAGGTGATCAGACCATCACTCACACTGGGGAGCCATAATGTCTTGCACAATTTATTTTTGCAAATCACTGCATGCCAAAAAGACATTTTTTGGTCATTAACTCTTCCCATTTGCTTATGCCTTCATATTCTGACTCACTGGATGTAGACTATGGGTTTATGCCTGCTAATCACCGCCCATTTCAGGCGACATTGTCCTTCCGTTCCACTTTCTGCATGTTACTGTTTACAAAATCCACTTTGCTACAGAAAACATCAACAGCAACCTCCGAGCAGCAACCTACACACTGCAAAGACTTGGATCATGCAGTAAGGCAGCCCCGTGAGTTATCCATTTTCATAATAGTGCTCACATCCCTGCACACCAGAACAATTCTGCTCATCACTATTTTACAGGGGCATCTTTCCTGCATCCTGGGCTGAATGCCACCCAATACGACTGGGGTTGGGTTAAAGACGTATGAACAAGTCAGTGTTTTTCTTACATAGAATGATAATGAGGTGCACATAAATTAAAAATCTGGAACAGTCGCTTAAAGTTCTGATTTTTTAATTGTTCATAAAGCTCATAAGATAAATGCAATTTCAATGACATGGGATACGTACATGTAAGACACCTATGTCAAAAGTGTCTTTTTCCTGCTTAGGACAACCACCTAGCTGAAACATCACACTGTGTCCAGCTTTTTCTCTCTTTTAGCTGCAGGTTCTGGATCAGCCTTGATTGGTTCAGCAGTTTGTTTCCAGAGTTCCTCTATAGGTTCCATCACTACAGTCTTAAAGAGTCTGTACAAGAGCTTCAACTAAATCCACAGCTAAACCGAAATCATACGCACTCCTTATTTATTTTATGAAAAACAAATGCATGTTCGTACTGTCTACACAAGTTTTTAACGACAATAATAAGAAATCTCTGAACTGCTACAAAATCAGTGTAAACATTTCCTGGTTGGTCAGAACTACTTTGTTGTATGTGATTGAAAAGGGGGTGGTTGCACTGTTAGAATGCATCTGTATGGAAACAACAGCCATAGTAAGAGGTTGTGTTAGAAATATAGTAGTTACTGGATGTAACTCCAGCTCTATGAGACATGCTTAACCCTCTAATGGGCTTCACTCTTGCTTGTGTGGAGTCTTAAGGCTTTTTTGTGGTTGTGGCCACCCTGGGACACCCCCTAGCTCCAGCCCTGCTTGTTTGGTCTATAGAATGTTAGGAAATGGTGAAAAAATGTCAATGACTGTTTCTTAAAGCCCAAGACAACATCCTCAAATGTCTTGTTTTATTCACAACCCAAAGATATTTAGTTTACTGGCATAGAAGAGGAAGACACCCGAAAATATAAAACTTTGAGAAGTTTAAATCAGAGAACCTGACTTATTACTCAAACTGATTCATCAGTAATCAGCGGTCACTAATTATTTTAATCATTGATAACTAACTGATTGGTTGTTGCAGCTCTGATGTGTAGATATCCAGATGAAATGATCAATTGATCAGTCAGCACATGATCAGTAGTGATTTCTTAGTCTTGATAGCAAATTGATGATCTTTTATTGTTTTAAGACAAACTGGATGATTTAATAAGTTACCTGGGAAACAAGCACTGACTGATCAAAAAAGCAAACACAGATTATTTGATCATGAATTAGTCAATAATTAAACAAACCTTTCTTGCAGCCTCTTCTATTATTTATTAACTTCGATTCATCAATTAATCTATTAACTGTTAGACAAAAAATGAAGCCACTATTGTTTCTTCAGCCTATTAATCGTTTATCAAGAACAACTGTCCAACACTGACTTTTCAGCTTCTTCAGAATTAACTTTTTTTTATTGTAAATTAAATCTTTTGGTTTTGTCCTGCGGTTTAGGCTCTGGGAAACTGGAACCGACATTGTTCACTATTGTCTGACAGTTTACATTGTGAAAATTTACATTTCCATCCCATCATCTGTGTTGGCTTGAAAGTTAGGATTTAAAGCTCATTCTTGAGCTGAAGTTGACAAAAGAAACTCACCACAAGGTTCATTTAGGAGGTATTTCAATAACTGTTTCCAGGATCAAGCAAGGAAGACTCAAAAGCTCCAGATCTGCTGGTATTTTTAAAGTCAGCTTCACCGAATACAATCACAACTCTTCATGCATGGCTTAATCTGTGACTGGAAGAGGTTTTTCCACCCATCCTCTCTTTTCTCCTGCTTTGTTTATATCATCCCTGAGCCACTGTCTGTGAAGTTTCCCCTGCAGCAGCACACAAACATGCAACATGTCCAAACAGATGATATCAGCTGAGGCTGACGGCTGCTGAAGAAATCCTTCCACTGACAGTGTGAAAAACTGCTAACCTCTCACTTTATAATTAGACACTGGGGTTTGCACACACAGGGTTGTTGTGGTGGATATTTTGATGAGCAGCAGTCTCATCTCATCTGGTTAGTTTTGGCAAAACAGGATAGGTGATGATTGTGGGTTTAAAGGCAGAAAGCGTGACCAAAAGAAGATGAGGAGCAACAACCACCTGAGCAGCAGTGCAGGAAATGGGAAACCTCTTTGTAGTTTTATTTTTGCTCCGCAGCATCATGCACAGTTCTATGTGGCAGTGATATTCATGCACAATCTGTGTGTTTGTTTCCCATAGCGACCACAAGAGGAGAAGTATCCTGTGGGTCCCTGGCTGCTCGCCCTCTTTGTATTTGTTGTGTGTGGATCAGGTACAAACCTTTTACATCTACCGAAGAGCGTGTTTGTTTTCATCGTGTTTAGCCCACAAGATGAGATCTTGATTCATAGAGACTCACAGCAGTCGCTGTTTTTAGAAAGGCATGCTTTATTCATTCATCAGTGCTGTGGGAAAAAGAAAGAACTTTTTTTCAGTGTCTGTGCCTTTGGTATTTTTCATGTGCTGGCAAAATGGGAGACTTTCAACTGTTTTGCTTCCATAATATGTCTTCTCTTAGATTAGTGGAAAGAAAACATTTTTTAATGTGTTCATTTTAAGATCTTTTTTTGTTTTTTGTGTCTGTATATTCCTTTTACCTTGCATATCTTCGAAGGCTTCTCAGCCAGAAATCTTCACTTCAGTAGCACTTAGATACACCATGCATATTCTGGAGGTTTCCACAGACGGTTTAGTTCCTGTATTTTTCATAGCCTGATATAGAGAACATTCAATTCCTAAAAGCATTTCTAAAAATGATTTTTTTTAAATAGTATTTTACAGTATTTTCTGAAAAGAAAACCTTTAACTCTAACACATCAACAAAATGTTCGATATTTAGATTTCGGTTTTTTTAAATATGTGCAAATTGGTGTATATTTAGTGAGATACTGCCTCATTTGCATATTTAAACATATAACATCAGAAAAATTGTAAATACCAAAGATAATTGTCTCAATATAAGTAATCAGCTGAAAGATTTAGTTGAAATTTTTACCCATCTCATCTGTAGCGTGTGCCTAACGACCAATGTTTAGGTCCTTTAATACATCATAATAATACATTTTTTAACATATTGAGTAAAAAAAGGTTCAAAATTTAAAATAAGATCATAAAAGGTGTTCTTTTTTATTTGTGTCTGATTTACACAAATGTCCCAGGAAGTCATGATAGTGACACTGAGGGTGTTATCAGGACCCTGACATTGAAGGAATTCGGACAAAGTTCATTTACTGCTGTGACACGTCAAAAATGTTCTCTGTGAGAACACCTACATCTTTGCTTCTGTATGTTGGTGGGGAAACTGGTCATGTTTATGAACAACACAAACCAAAACCAAAAAAATGAAAGACACTAACGTGGTCTGACAAGCTGGTCTTTGTGCTCTCAGCCATATTTCAGATCATCCAGAGCATCCGTATGGGGATGTGATTCAGAAGGAGACTCTGGACCCCTGTCCTCCCTCCTCATGCCCTCACTGAGCCTGGCTAGCCCACTCCTGCACACTCGCGACCCCCTCCAGCCCCTTCCAGAGGCCCAGAGACTGATGCCAGACCTCGGAGAAAGAAGCTTCCCCGTCCGCCGCCTCCACCAGCCCACCCACCCTCCTCTACGGACATCTCCCTGCCCTCGATCAGCGTTTACAGTGTTGCAGTCTGTGGTACTGACAGCTTTTCTATGGACAGTCTAAAACCACGCCGGCTGGAGAACAATGTGTGTTTCATTATTCACTTGGCACCTGTGTGTGTGTGTGTGAGTGTGTGTCTGAAGGTGTGAGACTGTGCGGCCAGTGATTCCTGCTAACAATGTGCCATATCTGTCTATTTCACTGTTGGTCTGTGCTGTGTGAGAAGAATGTTTTTTCAAATAAATGTTGAGCATTTAGACAGCGCGCCCTTTTAATTCTGCTTTTGCAGACCCCAGTTGTTAACAGCGTGTGCACTCACTCACACACTATGTGCTGGTGTGTTTTTTTTGTGTGTGTGACAGATTAGGAGAGCCTTTCTGACAGGGAGCTCCAGGTTGGAGTTGTACGGTGGCCCTGAAGTGCAAACCGCATCAACAAATCACTAAATACAACAACAAGTTAAAAAACACAACAGCAAATTAAAAAAAACACAACAAAAAATTCAAAAACACAACAAAAAATTCTAAAAGCACAACAACACTAACTACTGGTGGGCCTGAAGTGCAAAACTCTACAACATTAACCAAACCGGAAGAGTTGGGTACCAGTGGGCAACATGAGACGCGCTGATTGGACGGCACCATTTGGCTTTTGAAGCGGAAGTTATTCTGCCTGTAGTGGCCGCTTCTCAATACCAAGTACACTAAGTACGTAATTGCATACTTGGTAGTATGGCCTCGTAAGTACTCTGGAGGACGCATCTTAGTGAATGTGCAATTGGAACAGCAGCATACTTGATGACGTCACCACCTCAGCTCATCTGCTCGGATTATTTTTACTGTTAAAAAACAACAAAATGTATTAAGATATAATAACACATCCCTGCCTCTTTACATTTTAACATAAAAACAATTATGTCACATATTTTGAAGTTTGTAAGATCACTCTACAATCTTTATTTAATGTTTTATAGATGCTGTTTTTTTGACAGCTGTAGTTTGTGATGCAGTTGAACTGAACCGTCTCATTCTCAGATCCACAAAAACTTCTCAGAAACTGAAGAATGACTAAACTTGCTGAGCAGAGCATGTAATGTAGGACTGTTTTATACAACCACGTGTTTTATCTGAATACACCTCATGAACAGGGATGGATGGGGTTTACAGCTTTAAGATTAGCATTGCTAAAATAGATTAGCCTTCATTCTACATACATACCTGCTGCTGGTCCTCAGACATCCACCCATTAATTCTGGCTTCAACAATTCATATCAAACAAGTCATATTTAGAATACAGTTGAAAAGATATTTAATTATTTCATTTGAGTTAAGAGATTTCATTTTATACCAGGACTAAAGTCTCTTACAAAACATATACACAGATGAAAACATGATGCCTCTCCTCCTCCTGATGTTCTTTAGTGGAGCTGATCAGCCTTTAGTTTCCATTATCAGCATTATGTTGGTGCAGGTGCTGCTGCAGAAGGTCCACAGATGGAGCTGCTGATGTTCTGTCTGTGGAGTCTGCGGCAATCAGTGAAGATCTGGGTTTGTTCAGGTGTCCCTCCAATAGAATAATGCTTAAACGTTAGTTTTAATGCACAGTAACTGTCATAAAAATAGAAGAAAGTTGTACTACATGTAATGAAAACAAGCAAATAATTCAGAAGCACAAAGTCAGCGATCGAGTACAACATTAAATAACAATATAAAAATGATGAACAATAAAAAATACACTGTGAGGCCAAAGTGTGGCCGTAAATAAAATGTAAAACTATCTATATCCCCGTTCAACCGCTACAGAACTGTCAGAGCCAGCGGCAGATGTCAGAAAGTCTAGCCGAGATAAGGCTGCTCTTGGTGGGCTGCTGTGAGCGCTGACCTCCAGGTCGTTGCTGTCTAACTGGGACACTCACAATTCCAAAATCACTGGAGTAAATTTTTAAGCAGGCTTGATTTTGATAAAATGACCACAGATTTGAAGTTTATACAACCACTTCCTCGCCTCAAGTTATCGTAAAACTGCATTTTGTATCATAATAACAGTAGTATTTTAAAAAAAACTTGTATTACCTTTAAAAGTTTTCTCCTACAGGCAGAATAACTCCCTCAAAAGCCGAACGGCGCCGTCGAATCAGCGACGTCTCATGTTGCCCACTGGTACCTCTTCCGGTTTGGTTAATGTTGTAGAGTTTTGCACTTCAAGCCCACCAGTAGTTAGTGTTGTTGTGCTTTTTTTTTAAATTATTATTTATTATTGTGTTCTTTAACTTGCTGTGTTTTTGATTTTGCTATTGTGTTTAGTGATTTGTTGATGTGGTTTGCACTTCAGGGCCACCATAGAGTTGCCAACACCATGCAGTGGAAATACAGTAGTGTGGATTCACATAACAGTAACACCTAAGAATGACTCAGTCAGCAAATTTACAATAATAATAATGAAATAGAATCTAGATTATATGTACAGACACATTTAACTGGGATACAGAAGAAATTTGATAAGCTTCTAGCTTCTTTTGTTTAGTGAATACACTCAATCTAATAAGAATAACAGAGAACATGGGAATCATATTAGTGCACAAGCACATGATGGGCAGATGTCTGACTCGTAGATATGTAGGGTTTCTCTGCAGGAGTGGCTGGCTTTTTTTTTAATCTTTGCATAAAATCTGGGTTATTTAATGGAAGAAATGACTGAATCATCACCATGCAGTTTACTTCTTACTCTACACTCACTACTACATTTATAACAAACCACTGAGCAACTAATCATCCGCCTTGAGATAACTGCAACTCTCCTGCTTTACACGCACACAGCACAGAAATGTGATCATATGATGATGCTGAATGCTTCAAATGCCATCTGAGGTATGTTTATCAGCTCCCCATGAAGAAGACGTTTTAGCAGTAGCTTGTGTACAAGATCTTGCAGCCCTGAACTGAAAAGAGTGCATTAAAATCAGGTATCAGCCAGTCATTTCTAGTGTTATTATGGTCTCCCACCAACCCAAACTATTATATATATGTTTTCCCCAGAGATGGAGGGTATTTCTGGTGTTGAGTGGGATTACTGAGGGATTTAGCAGTCAACAGAGAATAACAGATTTATTTATAACAGTAAAAAACGGGTTTTCCCATCGTCTATATTAAGGTGCAGCTGAGACACCTACAAGACGTCTCAAGGAATTCCCTTTAAACAAGCACTGCATTTAAACTGTGTGAATATGCATTCATCATTTAAAAGTCCATGCATACATTGTCTGTTATTCTCCTAATCAACACCCGTTAAAATATTTCTTAATGCTACTTTAGCAACTGGAAGTAATTTAATGTACCAAAACTGAATCTCACCTATGAGTTGTGCCAAGTTACAGAGAATATTCAGAGGAGATTTAATCGGGGTTTCAGAATGCGCACAACTGATTATTTTTGTTTTTGAAAACTTAAATCAGAAAATGTCACCCTCATTGCTAACACGAAGGTTAAGCCACGTAGCAGGCAGTTATTAACCTTGAATCGATAACACCCTGAAGCAGAGGGGAATTCAGCTGTAGACCTATTTGACACACAAAGCAAGCATGACTCCACGAGTGACTGGCTTCTCCGAAATATAAATCAGCATACGGAGGCTTGGCTCACACTTGCGTGACTGCACCCACTGCGCAGGACGACTCAAGAAAGAGATGGTGACCAGGTTGTTATTCTTCCTTAAGCATGTTTATTGAAAGTTGTGAAGTGCAGCTGTCAAGTGCAATTGTGGTATGTATGTTACAATATCTCATCCGGTCTTTGCGGAAACATGCACAGAACATGAGCATACAACTGATACACTGAATGAAAAAGAAATAACATGTCCAGAGTTTGTATTGTTTTTCTTTTTGAAGGTTGAGTTTTAAGATACTGTTCATCCAAAAGTACTTCACTGTCAAAAAAAGGTGCAATACTCCAGAAAGAAAAAGAAAGTTAAGTGAGAATGGTTTTACAGTCGAAGAGTTAATGTTGCAGTAAGGGGTTTGGACAACACTGTTGGCTGCGTTGTTGTCAGTTAAATAACCTAAACTCCTGTCAATCCACAGTCCTGAAAATACAGCATTAAAAATAGATGACACAGACTGGGCAAGACCAGCGCGTTCCTTGCTCATCTGCATCAATCTGTGTGACCTAGATAGCATCTGTTGTTTTTCCTCTTCTCCTCACTATTTTACATGGTACTTACACTGTACAGAAATATACATCGTCTTCTGCCCGTCAAACTCTTAAGAAAAAAAGAAAATGCAGCTTAGCCCAAAGTCTCAACCCTGTCAAATAAGGTTTAAATTACATGCCACTGCAGGGTTGAGAGAACAGCAATGATGAGCTTTGTCAAGGGCAAAATGAGGAGCTTGAAATACTGAAAATAGATTATCATCATCTCCATAAGAAACCATGGTTTGTTCATCCCATCAACCCACAGTTGAAGTAACATCATCAATGCTGCCAAGTGTTGTTCAAAATACCCTCCCGCCCGCTTCCCAACCCACCCACCCCGACTCCCCCATTCCAGATGGGGACTTTGTCATGATAATAATTGCTCACATTCTTCATTTGTCACTCTGAAAAGGCTTTTTCTCTCTCTCAAGTCTCTGGACCTGCAACTTTAGGATCTAGCCTTGAGAGAGAAACGCGTATTTACATCATTCAGCAAAATAGGTAACAACCAATACAATCCTCCTCCCTCCTACCGCTCCATCTCCACCGTCAGTATAATCGACATCACTTAAAATCCAGACGCAGGCACAGTGATTTTTTTTTAAATCTAAAGTTAAGTATACTGTCGCCACTGATAAGGTGTTTTGTTTCTTCTTGGTAAGACATTCTAGTTGATGACCAAGGGTTATTTGGCAAATGTTCAATGATTAATCCTCCACTGAAAACATGAAAACAACCCTCCCATACAGCATCTCAAGATTGTCTCCCTCCACTGTGCTGTAAAGCACAGCATTGCTTGTCCCGCCTGCTGCATCCTTCTGAGATAAATATGTGCAAATTCTTGTCTTGACAGCGAAACCTCCTGCTGTAGAAGGCAAAGTTTGGCTCTGCAGCTGTAGCAGAACTTAAAAACTTTTAGTCAGTCAGTCAGTCAATGTGTGCAGGCCAGGCTACGCCGAGGGGCCGGAGCTGTGTGAGGCGGGCTGGGCGAGGGTGGCGCTGCTTGGGGGTCCCGGTGTGGCAGCTGTAGGAGGGGCAGGCGGAGAACCGGTCTGAACCTGGGCCTGGAACTGGGCCATCTGTTCTGGGCTGGCCAGTGTCTTGAGCAGCGTGTTCTCCTGCTCCAGCTGGGAGTTGCGCTCGATCAGCTCTTTGATCTGCTCCTTTAGGACCTCCACCTCCTCACGCACAGCGTACATCAGGTGACTCTTCACCAGGTCCTAAAACAGACAGAGGTACCATTTCATGACTGGAATCCATTAACAATATCACATTAATAAAACGTTTGGTACCAACTCTGAAGTTTGTTGCATATTGGGTCTTAGCTCCAAAGCTGGAAAACTGCACAGATGTGTTGACAAAATACACAGTTGCATCTATTACAAATGTGTTAAATCTTGCATCTAAAACAGGAAAACTTTAAAGAAAGGGAAGTTTGATTACAATATATTTGGGCGTATTCAGTGGGAATAAGCAAACAATTAGAAGAGCCTAACCTTGTTACCTATTACAACACAAAGCAGTCAATTATTTAGTCTTAAACTTGGATTATACGTTGCTTTGCTCTTTATGTCAGCCCAACCACATGCAACTAAAGAACAACACAAATGGAAACATTCACATGTTGTGTCACTAAAAACACAGCTAGTCATTATGTCATACAACTTATGAAATTAGCATTTCATAAGAAAACAGACAACTTCATGTACTTTAATAATTAACATAGCGCTACAAACATCTCCAGTGCTGGAATATATTACGTAGAAATTAATATGGGATTGAAACGCAACAACTGATACAAAGTAATAGCAAAATGACTGTAGCCTCAAAATATTAAACTAAATTAGCATGAAGACGCGAATGGAAACAGAGCTTTAAAATACACGCTCTGCCAGTGTAATCTGGTGATAATACAATAAGCAGATGATAAAGAGAAAACGTGAGGGACAATATTCCCAGGCTGCTACGTCATTAAATCGGCCCACACTTTAGCGTCAGCCAATCAGAGGCCGAGATATTTATAACCAGGCGTGTCAGTCTTCCAGTTTGCCTAGCAACAGAGCTGACAGCAGCGACAACACAGACGGTGAAACAGAAAACAAAACCTGGCTGGCTCTCTGGGAAATACAGCGCTCAATTACAGTAATGTCTTTTATGATACTGTGTGACCCAACATATTTAGTGCTGTTTGTAAAGAGAAGAATATTGAAAGCACCGCAATATTGTCTTGACTTGCAGCGGTTAGTTTTCAGGTAGCTGTAGAGGAAGCTAGATTTAAGCTAAAGTACTTACACATTAGCATAAACAAAAGTCTGATCATATCATAATTTAAATGAATGGTTTTATAAGTTTCCTATATTTTACTCTACAGTTTCATAGCCAGAGATGTAAAAAAATACGTATTTAACTACAATATGATGAAACTTTAGATATGTAACAGTAACAGATGGCAAATTCATCAAAACAAGTCCTCTATCTGCCAACACTCACCTGATTCAGTGCTATTTTTAGACAACCATCACTTCAGGGGTTTGAATGGAGTAAAGGCCACTGTAGTAGCTAGTTAACGTGTTAGAAACTAGTTGAAGACTCACCATTGCTTGTTCAATCTTGTTGTCGATGGCCACAACACTGGCTCCCGACGAACTGCAAGAGAAGAGGAGAGACATGAACACATTTTAAACCGCTCCGTAGACTGGAATGTAAAAAGATGGAGAAGCGCAGCCACCGCAAAGGCAGGATTTCTCCCTTTATAGTAATTTCGTCTCGTTACAGGAAACATCCGGATATTTCTATAAAATCAACCGCCTGCTTTTCACCGCGGAACAATTCCTCTTTTCCTGGAAAGCGTTAACGGCAGTGTGGGGCGAGCACAAAGACAGCGTAGCATCCAGCGGCTGAGCACAGAGGTGACATTACCGAGCCGAGCCCTGGAGGCAGCAGTTACCTATTGTCGAGCTTGATGTGGGAGCTCTCCGCGCTCAGTAGCGACGACAGGAACGAGATGGAGAAATTTCTCAGCTGGCAGACGCCTAGATCCATAGCCACGGTGTAGCACTGCGTATTCATGCTGTTCATGCTTTTACAGTCAAGCAGCTCCGTGTCCCGACTCGACCTCCAACACGATCACCTCAGCGAGAAACATCCACACCTATTCTGTCCGGTAAACGCTCTTGCACCGACCGCAGCGGCACAGATACAATCCAAGGTCAGCTCATCTCGGCGGTACACAAGGATCTGCAGCTCGGGACGAACCCGCATAATTTATCCAGCGACACACCGACACTCCGGCTGCTGATTGGCGGAGGAGGAGGCTGAATGAATAATTTATGCAGGAACGCCCCCACCTGCCGCTCAGCTGACCCGCTTTTTGCATAAAATATTCCGGCGACGGAGAGGAGGTGGATGAAACCGGGGAAAACCGGATGGGAAAGGAAGAAGAAAGGAGCTGTAGTACTGGAAAACAGGCCGAGGAAGGACCAGATTTAGTAACTGTTAAATTACTGCGACAGCACACATTAATCTGCTGCAGTTTCAATGAGAATGTGTCAGCTGCTAGTGCTGATTTTTTTTTTTAAACACAGGGACTTCCCATATCTTAACTTGAGAGATGTTATCCTGTTTTTATCTCAACAGCTATAAAATTAAGTGTTTTTCATCCCAGGGGAACACATACAGGGAATTTCTCTCACAATAAATCGGCATTATGGTGCAGATCTTATACAAACTGACATGAGGGAAGTTGCATTTATTCCCAGAATAACAGCAGACATAAACTGTTTCAAAGGCTTTGGTCACAAGCTGGGAATAGCACATGTAATTTTATGCTTTATTATGCATTATTTACCTAAATGTAAGGATTGTTAAAATATTTAAAATCACCACAGTATTTTTTTTACAACATAACCAAGATAAGAGTACACAATCACAGCTTTTATGGTTACCAAAACATTATAAACATTCCTGCATTCAGCACTGCCCACAACAAAAAAATCCAAACATCACATTTTCTCAAGTGAGGTGTGGGCAACTGTAGATTATATGGTTAATATAATCCTTATAATATACACTAAAAGCTCAAAATCAAGATGATAGGTAACAGATATCTTCAGATCAGACAGATATAAGCAATCATCTGTGTGAATCAGAATGTTTCAGATGGCTATCAGGTGTTTTCTTGTACATACTTGTTGCCCCCATGTGGCTCTGAGAAGTACTGCAGAGCTGTGAGGATGAGTCACAGTATCAGTAGGAAATCTGGACGAAAAAACAACCATTTGAATTTTTATACTGAGCTAAAAGAACTAAATTGTGAGGCTGAAAGTTGTTAATATTGCAGGGCACATATCCATCAATGCAAAGGTTGTCACATATAAGAAACCTTTGATACAATAAATGGGGACCTAATGCTCAGCATGGACAAACAAATAGCATGCACAGTCCAGCTGATTAAATTTCACCACTGGAAAACAGATGGGAAGACTTCGTCAATCGAATTCCACCAGTATTTGCAAGATACCCATATGACCCATTTAACTCGTGTTTGCCAAATGTCTGTTTTTGATGGAGGGGTGACGAAGGACAGCGTGGATCAGTGTGACTCAAACATGATCACACAACCAAAAAAAGGGCCTTCACAAAAACTTCACAGATGGGCTTGTCTCGGTCAGACAGATACACCTAAAATAACTCCTCCACACAGAAACTTTTAACTCAGACATCTACTAAACAACACCCTCTCCCACACATACACCTCCCTACGCTCTCTGAAAGGCCACTCTCACTCATTCCCTGTACTCCCAAAAGCCTCAAAATCTTTTGTACACGCTTGACATTCTTGCCTCTGATCACACCCATATTCACACTACGCAGGCCTCAGACCACAAGGTCACAGTAAAGACTTTGCAGGTCCAACCCTTAAGGTACTACTCTAACCTCAAGGGCCTCAATGATATAGTCACCTAAGACAAATAGGTCTAAGAATCTGTGGCATTATTTAGGAAAACAGGATTAAAAGTGTTCATCAGTTCATTTTTAACAACATACAAAACAAACATCAGATCAGTTTACATCTTAGAACAAGCAAGGCTGAGTACATCCTAAGTGATTTAGAAGTTAAGAAGTCATCTTTTAAGTGGGGACTTATGCTAATTTGGGTATCAACACAGTCCTGCCTGATTAAGCACCAGTACCATGAAGAGGGGCTCAAACATAGTGTCTTGTACCAATGTCAGCCTCCGTTCAACTTTGATCCCTGACACTTAAGCATCTATTAAGAAGCCAATACCTTAATAAGAAGCTTTAAGCCACTCTCATCCCTTCCGGTCTCGTCTTTGACTGGAAAAGGGTTTAGCCAATTATATACACCCAAATAGCAAGTACAACCGCAGCTCTTAAGGAATAAAATCCACGCATATACAAGCAAGCAAAGGGGCTTGGCAGGAGCTACACCTGGTTCTACTAGCCCAGAGAAAAAAACTGATTCTGTTCAGAGGAAAGGCATTTTAATAAGCCAGTGGCTTGTTTAGATTAGCAAAGTTTGTAAATGAACGTTTACAATGTTTGCAGAGTGTTTTTTCATTTACAGTCATTTAAAAGACCTTCCTTTCCATTGTAATATCACAGATGCAGATCACCTATTATACTTTGTGGAGATGCCAACATTCACAGGTATACTGCTTTATTTATTACAACACACTGCAGAGCTTTAAGAGTGTATACAATATCAGACTGTGTTATAGGTAGGTCAGCCGACTGATGACCTGCTGCTTTGCTGTAAAGCAACACTAGCCCAGTGACCTACTGAAGCAACTTAAGAGAAAAATTACGTATTAAGCCTTGTGCTGGCTCATGTTCTACTTTTATCCGACAGTAAATAATAGTGATGGGAATTTTAAATATAAGCGAGCACATATCTGCTTTCCAAAACAAATATGTGTTAAGTCTCTACACAATTTAAACATCTTTAGACAAATTCTTCTTCTGACAATATTAGAAATGCTTTTTAATATAATGGCGTCTAATATGACCCCCAAGAAATAACGTGTCTCAAAAGTGACCATGCTGTCAACTGATATCTCTCTGCATTTCGCTAAGGGAGAATTTACTGCAGGGCTGCATTTAACTGTGTTCCCTGCTTTGAACTAGTTTTCAGTGCACCTTTTTTAAGGAAAGCCTTTTCAAATGGAAAACACGTCATGACACAAGTCGTGATTCCTGTGACGCTGTAGTTGTTAAAAATCAGTCACATAACAATAAAAAAAGAAGGGCTTATCTTGTAAAGCAAAGACACCGTGGGCTGAATGTGTTGCTATACTACTACAAAAAAAGAGACAACTTCATGTGAGATGATGGACCAGATGGGCCAATGTGATAGCAAAAGAAATACTTAAAAAAGCCAAATATGGCAAGTGATACAGTGACGGAAAAAACATGCGGTGGGTTTAGTTACTAATAGTTCCCTGGAGATATTAGTAGGTGGCCCACATTTATATCACAGATGTCCATGCTGTATGTCATCTACTCTGTCTGCATATTTGTATATTTTTACTTTACATCAACACTCCTTCCAGTGTATTTACTATTACTAGATGCTAAAATGAAAAGAACTTACACTGCGAGCAAGTATTCCTTAATGCTAATGAAGCCCCTGAAGCCATGCGTGACTGAACAGAAAGGACAATATAGCCATGCAGCCTTTTGTGTGCAGCTACTGTAGTGATTGGCCCAGGCAGTGCTACAGTGTACAGACTCCTTGGGGATTCCCTCTCTCTTTTTTACCTTTTGAGATGCTGCTCCAGCTCCCAGAACAAAAGATCCACTGCCATCTCGTCATGGCTTTGCACTCGTATTCCCTGCACTCTCATGGAGCCGTCCGTCAGCAGGAACATAAACACTCCAAAGTAGCACAGCAGTGTGTCCCGAGCTTCTTTGTTTAGTGTTTTAAAACACCCCTCGTTCCTTCTTAAATTAGGCGAACAGATTTGGGTCACACCTATAGATGCATTAGCGAGTGCAGCTGCACAGTGAATTTAAAGCAGCATGCCAGGATACAATGATTGCATGTGTGTTCCTCATTTTTCCTCTGTCATCCATTTGTGTTTGAACAGCTGACTAGTGAGTGAATTACTGAATAAAGACAGTAACTGGGCGGGTAGTGACGTGTGATCATGTGATACTAGGAGTTACATAAACCATCAAGCGAGATTAGCATGTGGCTCAGTGATTTCCGTGCTCCTACACCACAAGTCTCTGCCCTTTGAAGTGCGAGACATGACCAAACAATAACATTTTGAGCCTCAACTCTTTAACATCAGTAATTCTAGCCTAGTCCTTTCCTATTCCAAATTAATCTGTATTTTTACTGCCCAACAACAAATATTTTTCTCTTTTGAATAACACAATTATAGAAGGAAATAAATGAATGAACATCTCCTGCCATTATTAGCTCTGACTAATGGGGGAAAAAATGGTACAGGTCATCCCAAAAGTCAGAGGTGACAGAGATTACCATTAAGCATACATATTTTCTTTGCCACACAGAGGCTGTCACAGTCACTCAGAGGTCAAAGTCATCAGGATCTTTGGCCTTCCCGTCAACACTACAAAAGAAACCCTGACACTTGAACTTGTTGGTTTTGTTGGCACGTTCAAAGTGACTCATGATTTTTCTAGCACTCTGGTGAGTTTGTATGCCAGTCGCCTGCATGATGGACAAGACACCCTTTGCTTTAGGGTCTTATCTTGTCATTTCTCATTGAAAAGCAGCCTTAAGATGGCTTAGTGCCTCAGCAGATACAAAACAACATGCACTCGCAGGGCCTCCATTGGCTTAGAGACGGCCGGCCAAGAAACAACTGGTAAAAGATGAGCACAATCCAGGGGATTTCACTTGTCCCAACAGACTCAACGTCCCTGGGGTGAATCAGTAGCACATGACTTCTGTGTGGGTCATACAATCCGACCACCACCTGCTTACAGTGTAGCTAACCAACCATTCGCCTAGGTCTCAAACACCTTGAATCAAACTCCAACTCTCACTTCCTATTTAGAAAATCAAATGTGTTGTAGACTCAGTGTCCCCTATTTGAGATTCAAAAGGCCTTGTAGAATCAGAATGAACTTTGAATCAACAAACATAACCACTTCTCAGACAAGGGCAAAGACAGTCTAAAAATACAGCCTTTTATGAGCAGCTAACATCACTAATGTTATATCACTGTGTTTTTGTTGGACCATTAGATAATTTTCAGGAGAAGCACATGGCTATTGTACAGTTGCTAACGTCACCAAAAGTGATGAAAGCAAAAACCGTCACCAGCATGATTGTGCTATTTCTGAAATGTACAATGTAGGCACTGATTTTATCTTCAGTTATAAAGTTGGCAAAACAAAATAACTTTGTTTTTGTAACTTACTAATCTGTCATAGTGAGCACTGGAAGGTGCTACTCCATAAAGTGCACAGATGAATATACACTATATTACCAAAGTATTTGCTCACCTGCCTTGACTCACATATGAACTTAAGTGCCATCCCATTCCTAACACATAGGGTTCAATATGATGTTGGTCCACCTTTTTCAGCTATTACAGCTTCAACTCTTCTGGGAAGGCTGTCCACAAGGTTGAGGAGTGTGTTCATGGGAATATTTGACCATTCTTCCAGAAGCGCATTGGTGAGGTCACACACTGATGTTGGTCGAGAAGGCCTGGCTCTCAGTCTCCGCTCTAATCAATCCCAAAAGTGTTCTATCGGGTTCAGGTCAGGACTCTGTGCAGGCCAGTCAAGTTCATCCACACCAGACTCTGTCATCCATGTCTGTATGGACCTTGCTTTGTGCACTGGTGAACAGTCATGTTGGAAGAGGAAGGGGCCCGCTCCAAACTGTTCCCACAAGGTCAGGAGCATAGAATTGTCCAAAACGTTTTGGTATCCTGAAGCATTCAAAGTTCCTTTCACTGGAACTAAGAGGCCAAGCCCGACTCCTGAAAAACAACCCCACACCATAATTCCTCCTCCACCAAATTTCACACTTGGCACAATGCAATCCGAAATGTACTGTTCTCCTGGCAACCTCCAAACCCAGACTGGTCCATCAGATTGCCAGATGGAAAAGCGTGATTCATCACTCCAGAGAATGCGTCTCCACTGCTCTATAGTCCAGTGGCGGCGTGCTTTACACCACTACATCCGGCGCTTCATATTGCACTTGGTGATGTACGGCTTGGATGCAGCTGCTCTGCCATGGAAACCCATTCCATGAAGCTCTCTGCGTACTGTACTTGGGCTAATCTGAAGGCCACATGAAGTTTGGAGCTCTGCAGCAATTGACTGTGCAGGAAGTTGGCGACCTCTTTGCACTATGCACCTCAGCATCCGCTGACCCTCTCCGTCAGTTTACGTGTCCTACCACTTCCTGGCCAGGTTGCTGTTGTTCCCAAACTCTTCCATTTTCTTATAATAAAGCTGACAGTTGACTGTGGAATATTTAGGAGCGAGGAAATGACTGGAATTGTTGCACAGTTCTTCCTATGACAGTTCTACGCTGGAATTCACTGAGCTCCTGAGAGCGACCCATTCTTTTACAAATGTTTGTCAAAACAGTCTGCATGCCTAGGTGCTTGATTTTATACACCTGTGGCCAGGCCAAGTGATTAGGACACCTGATTCTGATCATTTGGATGGGTGAGCAAATACTTTTGGTAATATAGTGTATATCAATAAGCCTAACACATTTCCTCAATCAGACAAACTATTCACATCGCATTTGCTAGTAACTGAGTACATAAATTACTTGTACCTGTGTTTATGGAGGTCATGAGAACTAATACTTCAGAATAAACTCTATGCCAACGGTCTGAAAACTAGGGCTGGTCCTGAATATTGGAATATTCAAATATTCGTTCGTTGTGGTGGTATTTCGGATAATAATTTCGATATCTAATAGTTGTGCACGGTGTATAGTCATATACGCAGCGCACGACTATGCGGCACGACTATTCGAGTAGTCAAGGATTATTGGATCCAAATATCTGGAGCACAGATTTGCTATTTGGACTAGCCCTACTGAAAACATGTTTTTCTGTAGTGCCAAAGGTACCATCAATGCAAGTGCAGATGCAGCAATAGGTCTGCTGCAACTTGAGAGAAAAACAAAAATGACCAAAGTGTTGTATGGAGATTGCATTTGAGTTGGATGACCAGAAGCCAGAATGTCAACAGTGTCATACAGCAATTGGAACCAAAGAAGAAAACACCTCAATTTAGTCAGTTGTCTTTATAGTAACAATATTTTGTCACAGTGTTCACATCTGGAATTGCTACGGTTATTGTTTGCAACAGCTGCCTCTGTGGTAGCAATGCTTCACAAACAGCGTTCACAAAGGGCAACATCAGCTTGAGCTTCAAACTTTAGCAGGCTACAGTCATTACTGATCAGTGTCAAATATAATGTTTGTGTGTGGCAACACACTATGAATGCAGCAGGTTTCTTACTAAATGAAAGAGTCTATGTGGAAATGCATTGTTTTATTACAATGGTATAAAGTTTGATATTGGGAACCGTCTAAAGTCTGAGGTATTGGTGCCAACCTCAAATTTCTAGTATCTTCACGTCTGATTTAGAAAAACAAATGCAGTTACCAAATTTCACCAAATCAATCTTTGAGCCTGACTTTGAGACAAAACAGGTGAAATCGTTGCAGCATCATCATGGTTAACTTTATAGCCACAATGATTACCTGCAAAGAAAGTTTCAACAAATGACATTAAGTCATCTTGAAACACTCTAAGTTCACTTGCTGGTTCAGTGTGAATGTGACCAGGCTCAACATTAACATTAATCTCCGCTTTTCAGCTTTAAAGCCTCAAAATTGTAGTTCGGCTTTGTTTGGAGCGACAAAACAAATCTATAAATATACTAATGAGAGTATGCATCCATGAGCTGGACCCTGTATTGGTGCATATTATCCACTAAACAAAACGTACATTGTAAAACACTACTACATCTATTGTTGCCTGCAAACATCAAGAGGTGTTAAACTCACAGCAAAGCCATTGTTTTAGAAAATAAGCTGTCAGAAGCCAAAATCATGACATGGAGGCTTATTTCAATGCTTTTTTTAAATACGATTACTGCTTTCCAAAGTTCCTGACCTGCATGACTGAAAAAACACACTTCATTTTAACAGTTTGTGTTATACAAAGACTCAACACTACATCATTAGTAGGATCTACTATCTAGTAATCTTCATTTTGACTACAATGAAAGAGGTGTTATATACAGGTTGTCTTTGTTTCTAAATACTCTTTTTTCATTATTTATTCATTTTAATGTTGATATGTCTAACAGGAAGAGAAATCGCAGTCAGGTCTACAGCGTTTCTGGGGTATTGCAAACTCTAAATGTTAATAAAAGGGGCCTGGCATGTCCCAGTGATGGAAAAAAGAGGCCTATTGAATTGTTGATTTGTAAAGGCTTTGGCTGAGCTGTAGTTTGATAGTGGAAAGCACACACACAGACTTTACCAGTAAGCCCTGGCAGTGGTTTTTCCATAGTCACACCCTGACTATGGAGAATGACAGAGAGCTACTGAGTGAGTCAGTCAGAGAGGCAGGGAGGAATGATGAGTAGCCATTTTGGCCTCCATACGTAAGAGAGAGAGGTGCTATTGGAACATTTGGGCTGACAGCAGCAAGTCCTTAGTCCTCACTCTATACGAAAGTCACACACGGGGGAGAGGCACAGGGAGAGAAGGAGGGAGAGAGTCAGCCAGAGACACAAGGGCTCGAATGTCCTAGATCCACCGCCTCAGCATTAGTACTGTCTCAATGAGTCATGGACCGAGGGAGAACAGAAAAGACAAGTACAAACAGACATGTTTCAAATATAGTTTGCCTGAGAGGGCATTCAAATTGATTTTTGATATCATGCTCCCGTTCCACTCGGTGTTTAAATAACCAGGTCAGATCAGTGTTTCTAAGCAATGTCACCTACATTGCTTTAAAAATACAGAGTGTGTGCGTACCACATGACACCAAATTCAATGATTCATGAGACCTTAACAAGAACATCTCAATACCCTTTATGGAATAAACAAATGCTCTTTAAGAGAACTAACTTTGGTAGCATTTACACACAATTTTCTTGCAATTCTTTTGAAATCCAACTGACCAGTAGATATCTGTAAATAACAAAGCAATGTACCATATAACATTATTTGCCAGCCCAAGTGCACATAAATACGGACAGTGCTGTCAAAGCCACCTCTGTGTAAGACTTATTACTAAATCAAGACCTGAACTCAAGACCGAGGCTAACAAAAAAAACAAGTACGCACAGTGCACAGTACTTATTATTTGTCATTCAAGGCATAAATCCAATCCTGTTGTTTCAGAATTATATATAATTATAAAAACACTTAAAGTAATATTGTGGTTGTACAGGTTTTAGGATTAGAAATGCATTAGTGGCGTTGTTTTTACTGAAGTACTGCAGTGGTGCAGTGCATTGAATTTTTCTTAATAATGTTATAACTTTGCTTGCAACAGAGTCCCGCTGTAAATCCAAGGAACCCTGTGGAACATGCTGATGCCAACTAAAATGTAAGGGACTTGTTTCATCTTTTCAATCTCAAGCAAATGTTTATGCTAAACATGTATTATCAAAGGAGACTAAATGACCCTAATGTTTTTCTGCAATCATGTCACTCGTTCGGCTTAGTCATCTTATGAGTTAACAAGCCTTAAGTAGAGATGTTATAGAAATAAAAGCACAATCCTGAGATTGTACCAATATTTACATCCCAACAACTTCACAAATATATAGAAATGTAACTATCTGCTCCTGAATAACCCACACTGCAGATGTTCACAACACAAGACCAAAAAAAGTTCACTTCATCACATAACACTGAGATAATCACGACAGAGGGCACAGTAGCAACATATGCACAAACACACACTGCTCCCTCTGGCTCTCTAAGACTTTCTTTCTTTTTTATAGATGCACATATCTGTTTTTAATTTAGCATAATCAATATTATTTGTTTACAGTGCTTCCATAATGCTGTTACCTTCAGGGAAAATGCATAGAGCATGCGGGTCCTTGTGGAGATTGGTCCAAAAATATATACAGCTACAAAATGAGGACAAAGCTAGACTCTGTAGATGACTAAACAACTGATTTTTTGTTTAAATATGTTAAATTCTGCAGCTTGATGTGATTTCTTATGAGTTTAGGCATCATTTCAAAACATAAAGCCCTCATCACAAAAATGAGGCTTTTTAAAACTAAGGCCTGTAGATACATTGTGATGTACTGACAGACAACAGACTTACACAAACATCTGTGTGGTGATGTAGCAGCCTCACAGGTGACATAAGAAATGAAAGAATGAATTACGGCAGGTGGACACTTGCTCCTGATCATTAATGCTGTCTATAATATGTGATCAGAAAAGACTCCTAAAGACAGGAAAAGCAACCTGTTTCAGAATAGGTTCCAAATCTCTCCCCATCTCACTCACACACAAAAGATCCATGTTACATAACTTGTGATGGGTGTGTGAGCAGCAGCTTCGAATAATGTGGAGTGAAACCTGGCATTAAAAGGATTAGCAGCCTGAGAACACACAGCGCCCTGAGCCCAGACAACACGGGACAGAAATAATGCTAACGGCAGCAATAAAGATGAGGATAAAAAGACTTCAAGGGAGAATGTACCAAGGCATGTCTCAACACAGAATCAACAATTGGATTCTTATACATAACCACAGTTGCATAAATTCACTATTGTTGATGCATCATTATGTGTTACAATTTTGTCATGCATTCCACTTCTAATGTGGATATGTCTGTATAACTAGAGGATACAAGAGTAATATGTATAATTACACAGGCTTAATTTTAATGACTGGATAACATCGACTTTGTATGTAACACATCGTGTTGGTAGTTTGAATTAAAATTAAGTGAACTAAAAATATATTTTTCTTACAGCAATGTTTATATATTCATCTGTCATGGGAATTGAAAGTCTTATAAAGCACTGAGGAATACTGTGAAACCAAGACTAAAATCAGAACAAGGTTTGCTTGTAGACACCTCAGGCGTTTTAGAGAAACCCATTCCAAATCAGCTACAAAAGTTTTAAGTTGTCGGTATTGATGGAACTACATCTTGGACGTTGCCCACATTTCAAGGTCTTAGCCCTCTGAACCCCAAGAGGTTTCCGAGAGATTCTTTTGCTCCAGTAACATTACTACTCTCTCTGGGTCAATTGTTCGATGCAGTATAAAGTCCTGCACCTCTATGGAAACAAGGACAAGCATTGCTAGATGCAAAGGAAACAAAAAAATGTCACAGGTGAGTAGTTCAAGGACTGTCAGAGAGTTCAAAATCCAACAATTACCTCCTCTAAAAAACTGTGTTATTTTTGGATTTTTTAAAAAAAGACAACATACCTTTCAAACCTGCAGGCAGGTTTTGGAGTTCAGAGCATTAAAGTCAAAACTAGTACTCACATTACCAAGACACAAACACCGTGAAAGCAGTTCTCAGTCTCCTCTCACTCACATCTCCTATTTTATTATCTTTTTGAGGCTTTGGCAAAAGTTTTGCCCCATCTGGCATTGAAGCTCTGAACACACCAACTCGATAGCAATGATCACTTGAATGGGCTGTAATTTTAATCGGCAATTAAAATTACATGTTGGGATGTGGCTATCTGCATGCTTTGTGTGAACAGACTTGCAAAACATGCCTCACTCTGGGACAATGAAGGCTATCTATCTAAAAACTATCTGTTGAAGGAGGAAAAATGACTCACACTGATGTCTGGGTCACGAAGCTTTAAAACACACACACACCGGCTACACAGCCTCCATCCGACAGCCAGCAGAATGTTATAAATGGGCTTGTGCCGACTGGTGGGAGAGCGCTTTTCTCATAATACTCCACAGAAGACTAACTGAGTCATCTGTATCTCTCATGCCCTTCTAAACTATACATCTCAACAAACCTCCCTCGAACATATTCAGCAGTTTTCTTGGCCAAATCAGTCAGAGCAGTGGGAGCAGATGCACTGGTAATGTAAAGAGTCGTTTTTGGCCCACGAGTAACAGCATCAGCAGAGTCCTGTGTTTCTATTTGGTCTTCCTAAACTCCCTAAAGTCACAGGAGGAATTATGAACAAAGTTTTCATGCAAATCAGAAGATAATGCAGTTAACAAACTAGTGAAGACATTTAGATTTAACATTATGAGACTCTTCTATTGCAGGTTTTCCTGTATTCTTCCTGAACTTCACTGGAGAATGTAATCCACAATTACAAATTAAAAAAAATTCTGCATTCAGTAAAGACCTTAATCTAAATTTGTTACAATCTGTTATTTTGGCTTGAACTGTTCTGTACTGCTGCTTCTCTCCCATCTCCCCAAATGTTACTACCAAGCCAACCACACAGCACCGAAGTTGATGATGTATGCATATTTACTCTGCTCCATTTTAATCTGAACTGGGTCCATACAAACAGACAGACTGAGGGATCAGGGTGTAGCCAATTGATCTGTCATTAAACAGCTAGGATGTTGAGATTGCTAACATTGATAAAACTTCGTTTCAGCCTTTCTGAACATCTCTAACAACTAAAAGTGTCTATGTCGTCTTAAAATAAACCAGTTTCATGACTTGTCCTTCTTCTAGGCTGACGAAAGACTTAATTTGTGGTTTAAACATACTTAAACATTACTTATTAAAAACAAGCAAATGATTAACTGGATCTTTAAAAAAAAGCTTTAATTGTTTTCTAGGTATAAGAATTCTTTTCCTGGTTTCTTTTCTTTGCCTTTTCATCAGCTGTTGCAGCAGGCCAGGGAGAGTTTATCAAATCAATAACTGGAAAAATTAGGCTACCATCCCTGACCCAGATCCCTGCCTTCACTCATCTAAGATTACAAATGAAGACAAGAGGACAGAGCAGTGAGTGGATTAACTAATGATGGCGCCACCGTCACCGGTTCTAAACCTCTGACGCCAGCACAGCTATCATAGGCACGGCTTAGTCACAAACAAGCCAACAAACAGTTGTTTCCTGTAGGGCTTTACGGTCAGGCAGGTTGGTACAGGCAGTCTCACCATCATCCTGACACTTTCACTGAGTTGACCCTTCTCTACATTTAAAAATATATATACATATATACTCAGGATTTAAGTATTTCCTGTGTACATGTAAATGCCTTACTCGACTTATATAGACAAAGTCAGGTCATATTGCAAGCAACTATGAGAGCTCCTAAAAAAGGCAATTTTGTAGTGACACTTGGCTCAGGCATAATTACAGGTCACTATTCCTAGCTATGGATTAAGAAACTGTTCAATACTTGATGCAGTTCACATAAACTGTCTTCCCCCTGTTAAATGTTGGCATACACCGAGTATGGTAGCATGAGCTTCGCATTTTTAAGTTTATATCTAGAAAACTTGGTCACGGCTTTCTGAGTCGAGAGGTGTAGGTGACAAAGTTAATCGTGCCTGAAATGGCAAATGAACAAAAAATAACGCCAATAATAAAAATATATTTTAGAAAGTCAATAGTGCAATGCTAAAAGAAATCCCAAGTTCAAATAAACCCAATAATAACATGAAAAATTTTGATCTGCATATTAAACAGGGTGTACCATGGACACAGTGGATATTTTACAGCCCAGCTAAAGCAGCTTCTTTCTCCTTATTGTGTAACTGTCCTCTGAATTTGGTAGTAGCTTTGAATTCTATATATATATAGCCAAGCTCAAGGCACAGCTGTTGTCTTTAATGCATGTGTACGGGGAGGTTTTCAGACGAGATGCTGCGGTTATAAAAATCAGCAGTGCAGAGCTGCAGCTTGGAAGTGACTGCTGCTTAACCTGTAGCCTGTGGCCTTAATGAGCTGTGTTTCAGTCACCATTTCATACTTGTTCTGTTGTCTGACAGCAAAAACAGAAATAATATGTAAATGAGAACAGCTTTATTGGGAATTCAGCTGCATTAAAATACAGCATATACAGCATCAGAACTGAGCTGGATTCTGCTGACACTGCTGCCAGCATTATCTAAAACTGCAACTGCAGCTGACAAATGACTGGAGCCAAAAATGACTGATGTCACAGCAGCAGTTACGCAGTGATATAGAAGAAAGTATTTGTAGTAATGCATTGGAGAATTTTACAAAAAAAATTGCATGCAGTTTAAAATACTGATGTTGAGGTATTTTTAGCATCAACGTCATTGCGTATGCTGACTGATCACAGCAGCTGTTCTAATGAGGATCGATCAATTTATGTTCTCCACAATAGTGGAGTTGAATTTTCTGTTAAGGTGATGTTACCAATATGGAATAGGTACCTCTTTCAATTGGATGCAGCCTTATGGAACTCCTGTAGCCATGTTAAAATCAGCAAATAATCAGCTTTGAGTAAAAATCAGTTAAGAATCAGTCTGCATTCTTGGGAAAACTGTCCCCTTATAATGTGATTTACTACACTTACTGAATTACAACTTAGACCAAAGTGAAACAATAAAAAAAAGTCTTACCTATTACAGCAAGGCGGCATAAGGAAACATGAAAGAAAGAAAAAGAAAAACAGATTATGGATAATATACAGTAACTCCAAGCCTCTGGCATTCATTACATTTCCTTCTGAGCTTAACACAGAGTTACTTAAACAACAGTAATAGGCTGTTAAATGCCCTTTCCCATGTTAGATGTTTTTGACATTTAGCTCTACTAATGGAAAAACATCCCGTTTGAACTTTACTTTGCAGGACATTTTGTGCAGTTTCTCACCCGTCACACTGAAAATGACCCCTTGCGTAAGACATAGCTAAAACCCATAAAATAAACTTCTGACTTAGTCACAGACCAACACTTCAAATGCAACATACGCATGCAATATCACTTCAGGCTTGCTCTGACATATATTCATACAATGCTCTATTGTCAGGCTACAAACACACAACCCACTGGGTGCTTGAAAACGCAGAGATCTTCACAGGTATGGGCTGGTACATACTGCCATCTAGTGGCAAATACTACAGGCAACACAACTTACTACTAATTCAACCTTCTATTAGGCCAGGGGTGTCCAATCCTGGTCCTCGAGGGCCACTATCCTGCATGTTTTAGATGTTTCCCTCTTCACTTGAATCAGGTGTGTTGGAAGATGGAAACATCTAAAACATGCTGGATAGTGGCCTTCGAGGACCAGGATTGGACACCCCTGTTTACGCCGAGATTGAGTGCATGCCACCAATTAAATAGACTCCATGCCTGCATGTTTTCATTTGTTGTGAGCTGCCGATCAGAGACATACTTGTAAAGACTTGACATACAACATTTCAGATGTGACAACTGAGTCGAGTCATTCATTTTATTTCCTGAAACAAAAGGTTTCAAGAAACAAGCTTAAATTTTTTGTCTCCTCAACAAAAAAGTTTGATTTAGTATGGCCCACAAGCACAGAAAATTCAAACTGTGTCTGAAGTCTCAGTATCCCCACTGAAGCAAGGACACTTTATAAGTCAGTGGAATTGGTTGCTGTTCTGATGTGTCTGCTAATCATGCACTGTTGCTCAAGAAAAATGTGTTTCTTTTCTTTAGCTTTGTTATCATATCATTAATGATTTTTTGCACGTGGCTTTTTCACCTAAAAGGAAATTTAAGACTAAGGTTACAGTGTGTTGATTGCTTGATTAGTTGTAAAATAAGCTACTAAGTGAAATAAGCTCATTTTAGGCTTCATTATCAGCAACTACGGGTGCTTTTAGCATGTTTTTGATCTAAGGCTCAAGGAGTTGCCTCTGATCAAATGTACTGTTTAAAATCTGAATAAGTAAATAGAACTAACAGCTTTCTATTCTGACCTCTGTCCAGTATGTGGGATTGCCACAATACCTGCTGATAACAGTTCTTTGCTCATTAAATGGGTCTCATTAGAGCACAGACACTTGATGAAATTCAATTACTTTTGTTAGTCCAGTTGAAGTGGGTGGACATACAGTCTATATACAATGCAAATGCCCCATCATTACTGTCCTGCAAGAACAAAGTCATATTCAGCCTGTGAGAGCATAGAATAATTTGCTCAAGTGTCTCTGTGACAAAGGAACAGTGTATTCTTCTCACAGCTAATCCCTCTTTTCATCAGCACATAAACACCCTCATTATCCGTCATCCCAAATGTATCAAGCAACAAGGCAGCAAAGGTGTGCATGGTTATTTCTCAAATACCAGTCAGCTTTCTCCTCTTGGTATTTAGGACTGTAACATTTCACTGCTTATTATTCTTTCCACAGCTTCAAGACAATATTAAGCCATGGTTAGTCCCAGTACATAGTCGGATGCATTATAGCACTGAGGATCCCAGTGCTGCTCAAACAATATGATATCCCAATTGTATTCTTTCCTTCAGCTCACTTTAGGATTTGTTGTGCAAAAATTGTTTGGCTTTTTGGAAATTCTCATCAGGTTGCTTCCTGAGAAGAGATTACAATACCGCTAATAATTTTCTTTTATCCTAAACTCTTTGCAGCAGGAGTTCTACCACAATTCACATCTCCATTTATGCTACCTTTAAGACTCTTACAGCTGCTTTGTGACCTTATTATTCACATGAGTGGTTCTCAAGTCTCAGATGTTGAAGCACAAGAATGCATTTTAAATTTCAACGGCAGCACTACATTGTCAATGTACCTTTCAGAAAACAGATCTTATTTGAAATGAATAACTGGGATTTACTATCTGTAGTCAGCATTAAAAATCTAAAATTTGACTTTCATAGCATTGTAAGTAGAATAAAAACAAAAGCTATACTAAAGATGGGGGAAACAAAACAGAGTTTATGGCAGGATTTAAAGAATAGTTAAAGATTAAAAATCAATGGGCCAAGAAACTAAAACAAAAACAGAAGAATTCTCAGTCCAGGCTTGTTAAGAAGGACACAGGGGAAACATGAATCAGCTTTTGGAAAAACAAGAATTACTCTGGCTGACTAACAACAGGTACTGTTTGGTTAAACACTGGCTGTTCTGCATGTGTTAAGAAAAAAGGCAGATTTTCTTTTACTGTGTATGACTTTATAGCTCTGCTGCATCACTTTTTCCTCCGAACAAGAAGGCCAACATGCCTGAAAAGGAGCACACAAAGCAGTAGTACTTTCACACTCACCCATGGTCATGTCTGGACAACATTAAAACAAACAGAGTTTGACAAATATATAATACTAATACATTTAGGATTAAAAACAGCATCCATTACATGTTACACACACTCTGCATGCAGCATGATAAACCTGATGCATGTAGGCAGTTCACAGCTTGCCAACCAGCAGGGGGTAGTACAACACTATTTACAGAGCTGAAATTGGTTTGCAGGCAGACTATAGTTGGCTTGAAAGCCTCTGTGACAGCGCCAATAGCAGCTAGAGCAAATTTAATGGCTATGTTAGGCTTGGAAGAACAAAGTTTAAGACTGTTCATGAAATGGCGATCTCTAGTCTAAAGCAATCTGAAGTAAACAGACTGGTAAAATAAGTTGCAAATACATTTTTGTTTACTCTAAAGAGAAGTGTAGCTCGAGGGTGTGATGTACTGCTGAATGTGACAGCCACAGACTGAGAAGCTAATTAAGATTTGCCGGGCAGTGTGAACATTCAACTGCTTTTCAGCTACCTAAACAAATTCAGTTCATGAGAAACAATGAGTATGGTATTGGACATATAGGTACAGGACACAGACATGATGAGGAGCCAAGTGTCTCTGTGCTTTATTCGTGCTGACAAGAGAGGCAGCTGGCTAGACTACTGAGAGAAAAAGATTTTTTTTAAAAAGAGAAAATTTAACCCCCTCCCTTCAGCAGCCTTCCTCATTCAGCCACAGAGCATAGAGAAGGGGATTAGCTCACACAAAGCAGGAGTGAATGAATATCAAACCCTATGGGAAAAGACACTCACAGGCTAGAACTCTCACGTCATCACAGCCAAGCAGAAAGGCTGAAACTATCAGACTCCATTAACCTGAACAAACCAGATGAATAAACAACTGTTTAGTTGGAGTATTTATGGACAACACAGATTTCTGTACTTTTCACAGAGCCATACTAATTTCTTACTCCTGCTTCCAGTCACAGGGTTTTAAAAAGGATTATTAGAACATGTCTCTGCTGGTACCTGTTCTTTTGAACTCTTTGTACTTCTGCTCTGAGTTAACTCAATGTTTTTACAAGACTTAGCTTTTTTTTTAGCGTGCCAATTCTTCAGCTAAGACATGAATCAATCAATTGGCAAATATAGGAATAACCAGTTAATCATGTCAGTCTTTTTTAAGAAAAAATGTCAAATATGCAGTTGTTTAAGCCTCTTAAACATTAATATTGGCTTCTTTTGCCAGTAAACTTTGCTTTGTTTTGTCTGAACAAACACAAATTCCAAATAATTAATTAATCAACAAATTGTCAGATTCACAAATAATGAAAGTAATAGCCCCAGCTGATTCCCCTCCCTTTCATATGCAGTGACAACATCAATAGTATGTAAGTGTACAATTAATTGATTTCCAATATAACTTCAAAAAAATGCTATTAGCAAATTGCAGCGAATGCAATTCAGGGTATACGAGGTGAGGCTATTAAATGATGGCACTAACATAATTCAATTTAATTTCATCCAAGCAGATTGAAACTTAAGGGACTGTTTGGATCAATGCATACTACGTGCTGTGTACGATGTGGCTCGACTGACATAAACCCAGTTTCATTATTTAATAGCCACACCTCATACATTTTGCAGTGCATCTGACCCAGGGTTTGCACTTTTGTGGTAACTGTCTTCCAAATTCATGCTGTCCTTGTGTGACATTTATGATGATATGGCATGTGTTATTCCATCATGTTAAAAATCTATTACACATTCAGCATTAAAGTGAAGCTTTGTAAACGTTTACAAATCATATTTCAAATCAAATGTTTACGGCTAGTAGTTTGACTACTATCATACTACTATACCATTGGTGACTGTCTATATCCTAGGATGACCTTGGCAGTTTTCCTGTCAGGCTGAGAGAGTCATCATATAATGAACCACATAGAGAAATAGAACAAATAGTATGAAACACATGGAAGACAAAATACAGAAATCGTAATGCCGATAGCAAAGTCATCTACTGCATTCTCTCTCTACTTGTGTGTGTGGTGTGCGTGAGTGTAAAATTCCTAGAGCTGACTGGACAGTGTTCTGGCCACAGGAATGCTGGCCATGATTCAGCACATTGCCTGCATGTTTAGGGGACGACAGTGGCAGCCCACTAAAAATAAAAATGCATGACTGAAGATGAAACCTCAATCAACACCATTTCATACTGTTTTATATTACACATGCATTATACATATCATGTCACTTGTTGATAACAGGAGCTTTCAGTGACCACAAAATAATTAATCCTCCCTTATCCTCTTTTATCTTTTGGTCCAATAAGATGGCTTCTCCAACACATGGTGAGAGCTCTGAATGGTTTCTTGAGTAATACCAAGCACCTTTAATACAGTAGCTCCACTGTCTTCCCCTTAAACAGCACTCGTGCAGGCTACTCAATCCCCATATTAACACTTGTTCCTCAAAGATCTTGGAACATTTAGTCTTTATGCCAAAGACAAAATATAAAAATGGATGATGACACGATGTTTGTTTTAAAGAGTGGGCCAGCTACAAACTAACTGACACCATGTCAAAGAAGTCACTGGTGTGGGTGCATAAAGATAGCTTAAAGTCAAGCATAAACTTTGCAACGCTGTCAGCATATCACAGTTAAACAACCAACTTGGCATGTAACCTAAAATTTTAGGTTAAGTTGTCTGTGTCAGGTTGTTCTGCTTTGAGCAGCGATATATCAGAACTGGCGTATTTCAATATGTTTTGTCTGATCATCTTATGTCAGGTGCATCCAACAACGGCTTAAACTAGGGATGGGATCAGGGACAGTAAATGTGATTTTTAAGCTGTGTGGGCACAAACCTAAACCTAATCTTTAGTTTACAGTGGCTGTCACACAGGTGTCATACAATCCACTTAACTTTCTTAATCAATACAGCATTACCAATTAATAATTACATGACTTCTGTTATAAACTGAGCACACTGGGCATACGTCCCATGCTGATGTCACCGTTTCAAGCTCTGGACTCATGATACAGCCACAAAGATTGGCTAATACACTAGGCCACTAGGATATAAGAATGGAGTTAATCCCCTCTTGACTGAACATGTGCACTGGCAGGAGGTCATTAACAGTCACAGAAGACTTTGTTATGGTGCCCCTTGGCTAGCTAAACCCCCACGATGCCTTCTGCTTGTCAACATAGAACTGCCGGCCTCCTCTGTACAGTAATCTCTAGGAAAATATTATCAGGTGTTATTTATTTATAATTAATTTAGGCTCATAAGGCTAGCAAGTACAGGACACTCAGTCCATTGTGGCCGATTAAATTAATCTAAAGATAACTTAGAAATAACATGCAGATTGGTTGAAAAGTAGGTACGTTTTCAGACAACCAAGATCTTTTTCAGCCGACTACAGCCTGATTATATTCCTTCTGAGAGGTCTCTGTTCCCATGAGCCCAAACACAGAGGATTTGTGTGTGTCAGTGTTTTCCTGAACTAATTAGGAAGTAGAATGAACACAATGGTCTGTCACAAAAATATGGATTGTCTTTTTCATGCATTAACAAAGAGAGGCAAACATGGAATCTCTTGTGAACCCAGCAAGATAGGTTATTTTCAGTGTGATGAAATGAAAGAGCTAACTGGTCATATACCAAAACAGCCATTACAATACTCACAAATAAAAATCCTCAGTGGAACCACAATAAATTCAAAAGAATTGGGCAGCAATGCAACTGCTTCTGTCTATAATGTACAGGTACAAGAAAAACACATTAACAACAGCAGGAAGTGTTATTCATCAAGGTTAGACTGTCATAGCAATATGTGTGTGTTTGTGTGTATGAGTTTGCTCAGGTTGGGAGGGCAATTTTCTCGTAGATGAAAGGCATACTAAAAACACAATCCATTATCATCCATTACAGACCATTAGTTTTCCCACCGCACTCTTAAGTGAAACAATCCTGTTTATTGATGGAAAAATAAACCATCAGCAAGAAGGGGGAAGAGACAAACAAAATCAATGACGCATCTGCACAGAGCACAGAAATAAGCATACAAATGAGCAGCAGACAAAACTACGGTGTGATTTAGAGATATGTGATGCAGGGTATAAATGTATTAACCTGTATTACACTAACACCCAAAAATACACATCTCCTTGTTCAGTTTTCTTCCATCACTCATGCTTTTACCACTTGGCATAAAAAGACAGTAAATATTCAGTAGTGTGTAGTGAGACCTCCCTCTCTCTCCCCCTCTCACTCATTCACAGCATGTTGCTGCTCTGCTGTGTTCTGGTGCTCTCTGGCTTGGTCTCTGTGGTAGGAATGGGGGAGGTGTCAGCAGCATAACAATAACAATTCCTGTTTACTTTTAGTCAAACACTTTAGTGATGCGCAAACCAGAGCTCTATTTAAAAGACCATGGCTGAACATTACAACAATATTGGAGCATTTGTTATAAAGGCATTTATTGATATAAATCACTTGTGTCTGAAGGCACTTAAACAATGTGAAGATGTATTACGATAAAAGGAATTCTTAAAGCATGACCTCATGTGTGTTCTCATGGTTTAAAAAAAGCACACCTGTCCAGTTTTGGACAAGTGTGCCTATGAAGTCCACGGTTGTTTACCACATCAATTCGAACAAATCATTTGGGCAGTGTAAGGCTTGTTAAAATAGTTTTTAACAGACTGCTCTAGTCAGGGCAATGCTTTAGACTCATCAACCTCTACTCAATGCCATTTTGTTTTGGACTGATCAGTCCCAGAGATTTTTGTTCTGAACATATTATTTGGTCTACACCAATATTCAATTATTACATCTAATATTAGGCATTTTTATGATTGTTGATATCGTTGTGTTTTTTTAAAGTCCCAATAACATAAATGCTATCTCAAATTGTGCCACTTTGGGTCTGACACAGCCGCCTCTATCTATCTGTCGTCACCACTCTATAATACTGAAGGATAAATGTTAAAATGTTATCTTTTAATTAAACATACAGTATGTAAAACACAAATAAACACAAACTTTTAAAAAGTTTTAGTTGAAGTTTATGTTACTTTAAATTTTGATATCAAGATTTTCAAGATATTTGCAAATAATTTCCACATATTAATTTTCTTCATTACTAAAAGTCAGTAAGAATATCTGAGTTGAAAAAAAAACTGACTGGTTGACCCTTAGTCTATAAAAAGTCAGTAACCTGTGAAAAATGCTCTTCAAATGTTTAAAATTTTCTACATTTTAAGGTGATGTTATCAGACATCTTTTTGTCCAATCTTAACTTAACATCTTACAAAAATGTTAAGATAATGAAAATCAGGGCGACTGGATGGCCGAGTCGTTGGGGCACATACTACACAGGTGCAAATGCTCTGTAAAGTCCAATTTTTGGCTGACCATACCATTTGCTGCATGTCATTCACCTAGTTTCTCTCCCACATCTCTCTCCACTGTCTAGTTTTTAAAAAAGGCATTTAAGCATTTAAACTTACTTATCCAAGTGTAATACCGCTACTATTACTAACTGTTAACTAATTATCAATGTATAAAGAGAAAGTTCTAGGATAAAGACAGTCCTGTATTTTGCGATACATGAACAAAAACATCTATGGGGGATCATGATACCACTACAACTATGGAGAAAAAGCCAAGATGGGTTAGAATTTAGAGCGAGAAATTTTTGCCTATGAAAATATACAGCTGTGGGTACGACCAAGAAAGAAAATTTGGCCTGAAAAGACAAACAAATCAAGATGTCTCAAATATCTCCTTCAGCTAAAATCCACTGGAGAAATGACTGGCACATAGGACACCATGTCTGTCATAGACTATGGTATAAACTTTCCCAAGTCAATACTCTTACAAAAACACCAACAGAACAAACAATGATGAAGGAAATAGGAAAGTAACACAATGGGAGGATTTATCAGAAATGAAACAGTGACAGACTCTGCTCAGTCTGGTTCCATCTGGTCCAGTCTGCTGTGTCCTCAGAGGTCCAAACCAGCTCCAGTAGACCTGACTAAGTCGGGTTGGGTCAGCTTGGGTCACTTCCGCTGTGTGTTGTGAATTTTGGGGATCTCGTTGATCTCTACACAATGAGCAACAGGCCCAGCACACACCGGCTCCCTGCACTGCCAGGGGGAAGATTACATTCAAAACAGCCAGCAGCAGAGATAGCCATCGTGCTGCCAGCCAGTCCACATTCCCCTGAGCTTTCACACATTGAAACACACATAGATACACACTTAGGCTATGCTCGACCCAACAATGGCTCTGCGTTACAAAAAAAAAAAGAAAAAAAACCCTCTTCATTCATTTCAATGAGACCAATGCGCTAGCACAACAGCAGGTTCTGCAAAAAGATGCAGGGTTTTTTGTGCCATAAAATTATAACTGTTTCGACATTTCCCACAATGCACTGCATCATCACTGGTACTTGTCAAATTCGGGCAAATGTACATACATGAATGCCAAAGGAAGACACCTCTCAGCAATACAGCATTATGTTTTTTTTAACAGAGCCGTTTTCAGGCAGAACAACCACTTAAACTTTTTATACTTAAAACACTACCACTGTTAATATGTGAAACTAGAGGGAAAAGAATCCGTCTGTCTGCCATATAAAACTGATGTTGCTATATTCTAATATTATAAACACAACAAGAAGCTAAACATCATAGCTAAGCACAAGTCTGAATAATCTGAAATAACTTCACAGTCTGATCTCATCACAACATGCTACCAAACCTAATGGATAGATAAAATAATAATAATGAAAATTAGGGATTTTGTAGTACTTTTGTTTTATACAAAGGTCTTACCAAACTAAGCTAGCGAGCTAATTTTGCTAATCAGTCTACATTACCTTCTCGTCTCAAGACTGTCTTCAAGGTTTGAAACAAGAATTAAACAAATACAGGATATACAGACAAACGTGCACAGTCTTACTGAACAAAACCACATTCTCACATGCAGGAGATGTTGACGTGCCTGTCTGTGGTAACCTGCATATGTTTTCTTTAGACTACCTGCTCTCACAGTTACATTTTGCTCATGCTAACTACTGGCACTTTATTCTAAATCACCATCAACGGTCAATAAACCCCAGCAGTCAATCGGCAGCAGCCGGCCCACACACATACAGGCTACCTACCAATCTTGAACACATCCCATTAATGACTTGTCAGCATAGATTGAGCAAATGTACAACTGGCACCATCACTCATTCAGACTCTCTCTCACACACAGAGAAATACACTGACTAAAGAGGTCCTGGTGTTATATGGCTGTGCCTTTGGAAGTCATTTATCAGGGCAGGGTGACACCACACATAAAAACCTGAAAATACTGGATGCTAACAGGAGTCACACAGAAGACCAGAGGAACCATACAATGAACTTGTAAAAATATTCCTACTAAATAAAGTACAAAGATGAGAGGTTCATCTGCCATCAGTACACAAAGCGGTTTGTCCCAGGTCTTAGTAATGTTTCCATTAAAGTAACTTTAAAAGGTGCAGTCACTTGTACTTTATTGTCTCTTTGCTCAAAATGACCATCTTGTTTAGCAGGGAATGTAAAGCAATCAATTCTTGTCATTCTTGTTACCACAATTAAAATAGACCCACTAAATTAAGTAAAACTTTATATAAACTTTTAGTGCAATAATATTGTAATGATATAAAGATATACAGTAATCCCTTGCCATATCACGGTTTACTTTTCGTGGTCTCACTGTATCGCGGATTTTTACATGGTATATAAAATACGTAGCGTACAACAGATGAGTAGATGCACACACGGTAAAACGCAGCTACGGCTGCTTCCACTTGAGCTAGTCGGTCGCTGATTGATTGGCGGTGATTGAAGCCAGTGTTTATAAGAGTGTGGGAAAGGTTAATAACAGTGGGGAGGGTCTATAAAGCCTTAAAATATATATAAATAATAAAATAAATATAAGGTCGCTACTTCTCAGATTTTGTCTATCGCAGGGGGGTTGTGGAACCTAACCCCTGCAACACACAAGGGATTACTGTAGCCGAATATCATGTTAGCCAAAAAAATCTAAAATAGTGCAGACTTTAAATAAAAATGAACAAATTTGTTACACGATATTGGATTTTTGCAGATATCTGATCAATATTCAACTTATTTGGTCGCATTGGTGCTACCAATGTAGGCACTTTTTTTTAACCTAAATGCACAGAACCTCAGGTCACCCCTGTATCAGAAAGACCTTATTTATATTTCTACTCTTTGCCCACTGGCAGGGGCAGACATAAAATGCAGTGCTCTTCAAATGTACCGTAGACATTTACTCAGCAAAATAAGAAAACTACCTAAAACATGCAATGGTTGAAGAAATTGGGGGAAAATATATAATTTGCGATCTGATTTGCAATTTAATTTTAAGGCAAGCTTCAGTTCAAAAGTCCAAGCTAAATATATTTAAAGAATGTGAGGGAGCCTTGACAATTTAGATACCATTAACAGCATGACTGTCACACAAGGAGGATAGCATGCATTTGTAAAATCAAAGACACAGCAATTTAAACCCTATGTAAAATATGCTGCGTAACATATTTTAAATTGCAGCCTTCACAATTTGCCAACTAAATTGTTTCAAACCATGACTTCAATTTGAAATCAACTGACTGTGCAGCCCTAAAACATGCCACATTTATATCTATGTGACCCTTTCAAACAAAACAAAACTTTAAGCCTGACAGGGATTATCTGTCAGTGTTCATTTTGGGCAGGTGCCAATATTTCATTATAGCCTTTCAGCTTAACCAATGATGATGACAATATCAGCCTGCATCCCTAGTTGCACATATATTGACACGCCCTGATTAGATTTCATTAAATCAGCAGTGAGTAGCTGCAATATCAGGTTTTCTAAACTGATAGATATAGTTTGTCTTTATGTGTTTGGTAAGAATGATTCAATGTCCCAGGTCTTCTGTACTACCCACTGTGCACTACAATGCTTCGTTTAGTTTCTAGTAAATCGAGGTGATCATCAGAACAGCTTTGAAAGCTGTAGGAAACCCCACAAAACTAAAAAAATAAAAATTTCAACTGTATTCAATTCTTTCAATTAATATTCTCACATACAGTGTCATGAATCAGAGACAGAGTGTAAAACGAATCAGCCAACAGGGAAAGCTTGATTATATGCTAACACACTGACAAGTAAAGTTTCCCCTACATTACAATCTGTTGTGAGAGTTGAGATTTAAGAGTAACACTTATCAGTGAAGCACTGTCACTGAAAAGTAGCCTGACCTCTGATGGCTAATCAGCTGTCAAAAAGCTCTTTAGATCCTGACTATTTATGTTCAGCACAAATTTGTGTGGAAAAGTAACTCACTGTATTAGATTTCATTTCTATTTTAATCTGACTGTATAATTTTTCACAAGTCACTCTGCAGGACTTCACATAATATACACACAGTATAACCCTGTAGATAAGTTTGGTGTTTCAATGTACAGCTGTCTATTCTCACCACATACTACCAACAGAGTGGTTTTGTCTGTACATGTTCAAATTTAGTTTCAACATGGACCGGGGGGTAATTTAATTGCAACGTGTCTACTTTGTGATCTTCATAAGTGTTCATGGGCGATTGTGTGTGCATCAGCTAATATGACTGTGCCGTCATTCGAGCCTTCACTGTTTTCTGTCACTGGAGGTTCACTGGTTAAAGAAGCCAGGGACATCAGTAAGGAAACACAGCCTTCAGCAAACTCTGTTAACTACCACTACTACTCTGACAGCAGGTAAACTACACAATATTGAACCGTGAGCATAATTCACAGAGACAATCTTCTCGTTTGTAACAAGGGCTTAGGGTTTGGCCTGAATGCTGCTGATCATCAAAGACAATAATCCACCTGATCCCACATAGATTTCACATTCCTCAGAGTTAAACATCATGTGATAACAGTAGCCATCCCTCAGTATCCACCTAACTGACCTACAAAGACAAACTGAAACAAAACTACCAAGATTACATTTATGTCACTTTCTACACTTCCAGTAATCAGCTCTATTTAATTTCTTACAACATGAGTGTGCTGAGCAACCTAAAGGGGTAAAGGCTAAGGTAATACTAAAATTTTCAGAAGTCAGGAAAAAAGGCTTAGGATTGTTAAGAGTGACTGAAATGGGAGCAATTTCCTGCTGCTGCAAGGTGATTAAAATTCCTGTCTAACCTCAAAATGAGTTCTTAAAACTTGTTGGGAGGACATTCCAAAGGGTTTTCACTTGGCTCAAGCCAGAGAGAGAGCTCTTACTAAAATCAATAAGCTTTTAGCGAGAAAAAAGGAGTTACACACGTTACTTTTCATGTCAACAAGTAGCCATGCATCTCTTTCTCATGAGTTCATCCAAAGGTGAAAAGACCATTTTGAGCTCTGCTTTGTTAGACTGTAACAAAAAATTAACACCAGCTGTAATGTTAGGCTTCATCTATACAATAAGATCATGTAGTTCCTTTCAGTCACATTTGCAGCTACCTGTCCTATTCAATCACTAATTAAATGATCACGCCACTGTTGCTGTGCTCCCTGCTTTTTAGGGACACATTTGCTGAAGGAGTGTTTATGGTGAACTGTGCACCCAGCAGAAATTGTGCCCTGTTAGGCAGACAGCAAGCTAGCAGGCACGCAAAGTAAAAATGTTGAATCACTGCAGCCACTTGATAAAGACAAGAGACGTCACATCCAGCGGAGCCCTGCGCTGTGTCCCACTGACAGAGGACCGACAGAATGTAGCAGCTTGGCCACCGTCGGCTGGTTATCTCGGATAACAATAACACTTTTCTTCCCTCACAGCTGCCGAAGCAAACCCTGATATCATTCAGCTTCAAAAGACTCAAAATGCTGAATTAGGCTACAAACACCCTTGTAATAGGAAGTACCTTGCCACAATCTACTCAGATTTCAGAGTAGAGCTACATTTTTGTCACCTGTGCTTGTGTTTAAACTCAAACAATGAAATAAATTTGAAGAAAAAGACAGAAGTGAGGAAATTAAGTCTCTTACCCATCCTCGTCTCCTTCTATAGTCTTGAGACCAGCTGGTGCAGTTAAGGCACTGGTGGCGGCAACACTGCCCTCAGTTTCCTGACCCTGGCCAGTGTTGGATCCAGATCCAGCCTCCCCGCCAGAGAGCTTGGGCAGCCCCAACAAAGCTGACTGATGCTGGAGGAGCAGCCGCTGGGCATCCTGCAGCTGAGTGGTGGTGAAGGTGGGCAGACTAGCATAGAGGGCACTGGCCTGGGCAGCGTGAGCCAGGGCCTGAGCACTGCTGTGGTCCTGGGTCAAGCTGACAGAGGATGGTTGACTATGAGGAACACTCTGGGGCATCCGGCCACTGTTACCAGTGCTGTGGGCTTGGGGCTGGGCCTGATGATCACTCTGAGGGTTAGGAGGAGGCACACTTGATGCTGACGCTTGGCTCTGGTGGACTGTAGTGGGCAACTGGCTGCTCAGGCCTGCGTTTTGGATTTGTGTTGGGAGTGACTGTGGCTTCTGCTGCTGGCAATCCAGATGGCTTGGATGGCTCTGCAGCTGCTGGCCAAGACCTGCTACACCAACATGAGAGGGCATACTGGAGGGGGTGGCCTGATGAGAGGGGGGTTGTGTGTGAAGGAGGGCCTGTGACTTCTGAGGACCTGCCATCATCTGGCAAGCTCCATTAGCTGGCCCAGAGGGTGCTGATCCAGTTTGGTTGGACAGAGGTTGAGAAGCAGCGGCCTGGGGGATGCCTTGCTGTTGCTGAGTGTACTCAGGTGGCCTAATCGGTAATGTGGGTGCTTGAGGGGTAGCAGCTGATTGCTGTGGCAGGCTGGTGTAGCCTAACTTCGGTTGTTGAACACCCACTAGTCCCTGTGAGGAGGCCTGGGGTTGATTAGCAACTGCCTGGGCATAGGTGAGCTGCTGCTGCTGGGGCACAGCAGATGAAGAGAGTCCGATCGTGGTCTGAAGGCCTGGCATGGGTGCAGGCTGATGAATGTTTGTGGGAGCTGAAGGGGCCACAGTAGTCTTCACATGTGGATGGGTGATATCCTGGGTGTGGATGTGAGGTTGGGTTTGAGATACTCCCAGGCTTAAGCCACTGGGGAGGATTCCTTGAAAGCCCTGAGGAGGGGAGGCATAATCCTGGGCATGCTGGGGTCCTGGGGGCCCACCAGCCTCTCCACCACACACACTGTCAATGTAATGGCTCAATGTACTCATAGTACTACTCACAGAACTACCACTTGTGCTTTCCCTCTCTGAGGCCCCAGCAAAGCTCTCAGAGACAAACTGACGTATACTGAGAGACCCAGTATCAGATGCAGAGGAAGAGGGAGCAGCAGCAGGCATATCCTTGTCATAGAATTCAGTGCATGTCCATCTGCCCTTTTTGAAGGGCTCAGAGCTAGAGTCCAGCTTCACCACCCTGAAGCGAGAGCTAGTGGTAGTCACTGCAGGGGCTGAAGTTGGGGCAGGCATGGCAGGAGCAGATGATACAGGAGCTGTGGCCACGGCCGTAACAGGAGCACTTAGAGGCTGCTGCACAGCTGATCCAACTCGTCCCTGGATCCCACTGGGAACTCCCATGCCTCCAGAGGCACTCACAGCAGCAGTAGTTGTAGTAGTCATAGTGATGTTGGAGTTGATGTTTTGGTGTTGCTGGATCATGCTGACGTTAGTGGTGTTTGGAGCAGCAGCACCTCCACTCCCCCCACTGCTGCTTATCACATTGAGAGGAAAGCCACCGCTGCTACTGCTAGCACTTGTGCTGATCCCTCCTCTCACAGGCACATTGGCAGAGCTCAACATATTCACATTACTAACACTGCTGGTCTGGGGATTAACTATGCTAACTGTAGTGCCTGTAGCAGAGCTGTGCATTCCAGGGATAGATCCTGGGGCCACAATCCCCAAAGGCTGAGCAACAATACTTTGAGGGGCAGCCTGGGAAACATTCTCTTGAAGGCCCCCCACATTCGAAGGCATTTTCTGGGTGACACAAGGTAAAGCTCCAGAAGTGAGAGCAGATGGGGTGCTCCCAGGCCCGGAGGAGAGGGGGTAGACCTGGGCATGGTTAGGATGATGAGGATGTTGATGGTGATGGTGTACAGTCCCGTTCACCATGGCCCCACCATGCTGTTGCGCCTGGTTCAGTGTATGGGGGTGTGAAGGCTGGTTAGGGGAGACAGCTCCAGGGGTCTCTGCCTCATGGAAATTATTCAGCGTCTCTTCTGAAGAGCTCCTCTCTGCTCCAACTATGTCATTAGCTCGGGAGAGGGACACATCCAGGATTTCAGAAGACGACAGATCCTCTGTGTGGGACTCATCCAAGTCATCATAGCTTTCTGTGTCTTCTGCAATACTGTTATTGGTACTAACAGATATCTGTGCAGGAGTCACACTTGTGATCTGGAAACCACTCTTCTTTTTCATCTGAGCTCCAGTGGATTGTGTGGGCTGGGGCTGGGAATGCAGATTCAGGCTGTGGGGAGGAGGATGATGGGGACCCGGGGAGGATGAACCAGCAGGAGGTTGGCACTGAATCAACAGGGAGGGTTGATAATCATCGGCTGAAACGTGGCTATTATTGACCACCGGGTTTGCCGGTGTTGACAGCGCGGAGCTGCTCCCGCTGCCTGTGTTGCTGCCCCTTCTGTGAAAGACAGCCGGATGCGCCATCTTTCTAACACTGCCAGAGTCTCCTGCAGGGTCCGGATGATGCATTTCGAGAGAATCCGGGCGGTAGTTGGTCTCTGACAGTATGCAATAAGATTGCAGTTCGTTAACGGCGCCGTTTTGACAAAACTACGGTCAACAGACAACACGATCAAAAAAATTATCCAAGCGTCAGGTGACTGTTTTTAAATATCAGGCAAAGTTGTGCCAATATTCACAGCCTTTCATACACGATTCAGTGTTATCCTGTGACAGTTAGCGAGGCAAAAAAAGCTAGTGGCCGCTTGCTCGGGAGCTAGCGAGCTAACGTCAGCTGATGCCAGTTGTACTTCGCCGGTTAACAACCACTGTTATCCGTCTGCGCCTTTGCTAAACATGAGCTAACATTCTGGGTGTTTTCTAATAATATGCTCTGGTGCAATGAACACACGTAAGAGAGCAAAATAGCTGCTGAGTAAGTTAGCGTTATATTAAATGCTAGCCTGACAGAGGAGTAACGTCAGCTAGCTAGCTGCCAGTCTCCATCACCGGCTAGCTAAACACAGACTACAGTGAGGCGTTTTAACTGCTGAATTTTCTCAAAGGAAGGATAATTAAAACAAGCGACCTTTTATCCGGTGCACAGTGTTGTAAAAGCGAATACGTTCACTTATTAGCGGCGCACAAAGGTTAAATCCATTCCACGGAATCCTCGTGTTGGTCTTGGTTTTGCTGTATCACTGGTCCTCCCCAGCGGTAGCGTCGTTAAGTATGTAGCCTCCCGCACCGCTGCTGTGGCTCTGTGCTGTGACGGGACTGGAGGGGAGGGGTGCTCAGTAATATGGCGACCGCGCATGGTCTCTGCTGCCAGACATAAAGCAGTCTGGGAGAGGCGGCGACGAGCCCGACACGAACGTCTACGAAATATGCCGGAAAGTACCGAGCAGAGGGTGCTCCCTCTAGCACTGCTCCAGAGACGTCACCATCGATTGTTTCTTTTCTTTTCTTTTCTTTTCTTTTCTTTTCTATTTAAACCAAGGAGACATATAGCATATATATATACCAACACATTTATTTAATGAATAATTTAAAAACGGCAGTTCTGAAAAGGGCAGTTCTGCATAATTGTTACTTTTACATTTACTTAAATGTACACAGTAAAAATAACATGCAATTTATGAAATTTTTCCTTTTTATTTTTTCTGTATTTTTGAAAAATGAAAATTCAATAAAATCACAAAAGGACCGAATTTACACATCCACTGATAATCTGTAAATGTAAAAAAAAATCACAAAAATGTCTTTTGTACTGAAAGTTGAGGCTGTTAAAATACATTTACAAATTTGTAGAATTGTGTATGTTCTTGTTTTTCTTCTTATTATTATTATTATTATTATTATTATTGTGTATTATAATTAATTTCATTGTTTTATTACATGTAAATATATTGATATAAATATCATTAAACAAAAAAAATACCCATGATGTCAGGCAAAATTAAAAATTGAAAAGGTATTCATGAGATGTCATTTTTCAATGATCTACAGTATTTTTTTTTTTTTTTTGCATTCCAGCTGCTGGTATATTGCCCTTTTTCGTAGTTTTTTATTTTGTTTTGTTGGGTTTTTTGTAGCCACATTTTTAGGCAAATATTTTGATTAAAGTTATTTTTACACTATGATATTTCCACTATTTCTACTTCTACTCTTTCAAGTAAGAGCTCTCAAGATGCTCCACGCCCATGTTTGGTATGGAATTGTTTTTGTATAGTGACTATATATATATATATATATATATATATATATATATATATATATATATATATGTATATATATACAAAAACTGGTAATTGAATAGGCAGTATACAGTATAGAGCCTACTCACAGGTATCTGTATTTTATGTAACAATCCAAGGATACGGTTTAATCCCTGCAGAAAATGTAAAATAATATTACAATTTAATGAAAAACCAGAACTAAAATCATGGAGGGTGTAAACATTTGTTGTGTTTTGAGCAAAACATCATCACAACAGCGTCTCTGAAACAAAGGTAGACAGAGAGCTGCTAGATCCCTCTGCAGACACAGGTGCTAACCACACTGAAGGATTATTCTACACACAGGTGCTGTTTGGGGCCTCTGTCTCTCCTGTGTTTGAGAGAGAGACAGAGAGAGGCTGAGAGAAATGCACACATTTGTTAGTGGGTAATGTTTCCACTGCGGGTCAATGAACTCTGGAGACAAACTAGTCAAGCAGATCCATTTTCTGTGTTCTGGTCTTTTCTGTTCATCACTGGATATATAGATCCACATCCCTTTCAATTAATCTCTTCTCTTCTTTTCTCTTCTCTTCTTTTTAGTTCTTTAATCACTTTTCTTACAGCATACGCTACAGAGGACAGAAGGAGTCAAACAGTTATGATAGGCTAAAGGACGCAGAAGATATGAAAAAACTAATTTTAGTTACCAAAGCAGCAATTACATTCATAACTCTAGTTTCAGTCATTACTTGCTCATCCCAAGCATCATAGGACACTGTTTATCTGCACTTGATCTCCTCCACTGGTATCTAACTAAATATGTAGGTACTTTAAACTGAAAATCTTTTGAAGGACCTCTCTTTTGTTATTTAAGGGGAAAAATAAGATGCTTAGTTGAGTTTGCTGGTTTTAGCTGCTGGGAAAATGTACATCTTTAAATTGTCTGTGACAGAAGAGAAGCAGGGAGGGAAATGCAAGAACCAAAGAGAGGAGGAGTTGAGGTAACTAATAGAGAGAGCAGTGGTTAGTGAGAGGGGCGGAGGAGCGAGAAGAGAAGTAGAGATTGACTGTCCGGCAAGCAGACAGGCTATATCCATCGATACAAATGATAGAGGACAAGAGACAGCAGGAGCCTATTGCAGTGTAAGCGTCTGGTGCTGTCAGCAGCTTTAAATCACCCTGGCACTCCACAACAAAAAAAACACACTGCACTATTGTGCTGCCGCTCCAACAATAATGAACATTTTATACTCTGAACTCTGCATTCATTTTGTAAACACTATGTTCTGTTCTGGGAGAAAGTCATAATTCACAGTGCATTCACATAAAGGAGTAACAATTTTACGCTCGACAGCTGATTGAAAGACATCCAGCTGTGCGATGTGCACCATGGTAGTTGCTCCTAATTTAATTCAAGAATAAGCGGGCATTTGGAGGAGCTGTAGGCAGGCAGAAGGTGGTTTGACTATTAATTTTGAGCTGGCAGTCTGGTCCCCGGCTCCTCCTGTCTCTGAGCAAGACTGTGAACCCGAAATTGTTGTAATGTGATCCAGTTTGCTTGAGCAGAAGTAGCAACCAGGAATTCTCATTGTAACTGTCCATACTTTGATTGTGGATACAACAGCCAACTGTTCAATGAAAGTTCCCACAAACGTTGTCAAAAAATAACAATACCAACTCAGGGTTTCTTGTTTATGCACTCCACAGTCAGTAGTCAGACAGAAAATACATGGAGCCTTACTGTGACATATTTTATCCTTTGTGTGGATTGCCAAAGGTTTAAAACTGAAATTACAATTTTTAAAAAGAGAAAAGCCACACAGAATGAATGAGTTTGAGTTTATTCTCAAGGTTTTTGTCATTATGTGTCTGTAAGATCAGAGTCAAGGTAATTAGTAAACTCTGTTCACATGACTGCCAGTAAAAGCTGTCAGTATGGGCCAAATCAAACTTAAAACAGACACAGACATGCACCAATTATGTGCAGATCAGATTAACAGTGGAATAAAAGGTTCTATGCAACCACAACAGCTGTTTGATCAAATAATGACTTCTGACAGCTGCAGTTCAAAGCAGCTACGTATGATTACTCAAGCACTTTGTCTGACTAAACTTACAAGTGTGGCATAATTTTGAGATAACTATACATGCAATTTTTTTTTTTCATATAGTGGCAAACCACAGTATTGGAAAATGTTGTGCTTTACATTCCACTACATTTATTTGACAGCCATACTTAGTAGTTACTGTACAAATTAAAACTAAAATTTTAAAATTAATTAAAATTAATAGTTAATGCTGGTAGTTTGAAAAATCATGTTAAGTTGTAGATACTCAATTTATCTGTAATCGAACCTTGTTCAGGCTCCTGCAGGTGATTATTCTATTTTAATTATATTACACCATTGTTTACAAAAGTACAAGTAGTTGTGGAGTTCTGAGCCTAAAGACAGAGGCCTTTCAGAGTGGAGTGGTAAAGATGGTGGGGAAACCAACCCAAAATTCCTGAATCAACAGCAGCTCTTGGCGGTGGAGAACATTGGGGCATGCCCAGTGATGCGGGGTACGGTGTCTGTGCCTCTGTCTAGGGCTTGTGTCCACTGAGCCTCTCTGCTATGAATGGAGACCAGAATAGATGGTGGCTTTATTTTCACTGGACGACTCTCCTGGCAGGAAAATCAGCAGTGTGTGTTACTAGATGTTGAAATACCCAGGACCACCACACTCATTCATGAGCCCTTTTTCCCACACTGCTATACCTCATTGTACTTTAAGAAAAATTGATTGCTGCCCCCCGTATACCTAACAGCAGGTTTACAGCAGCATGTCACCTGAAAATAATATATACTAATTAATCACAACATTAAAATCCCTCCGACCGGAGTCAAAAGCAATGATTATCTTGTTACAATACGAAATGATTACTTTCGAACCTTTGCCCTAATATTTTAATTGATTAACATATTGCATGATGCAATCATAATCTTATTTTACTGTAAAGCACTTTGACAGAACTGCTGTTGTTGAAAATTGCGCTCTTTAAAGCAGTGACTTGACTTGACTGTGACTATTACTTTGACCCTTAACTCCGACCTAAACACTGCTGCAGGCTCCCAGACAGTGGCAGATCAGTGGGACCCATCACATTGCAAAAACTGCTGGCTCGAGGAACATAACCAAGAATCCAAAAAGTTGACCCGGCTTTCTAAACTCTCCAGATCCAAATCCAGTCGGTCATTTAGGGGAACAAGCCTGATCCACAGAAGCTGCAACCCACAGTCTACAAGATCCACTGCCACCATCAAGGTGCTAGAAGCCCCAGGTTACCCCAGAGGTCCTGTTTTCATGCCTTGATGGGTTTAGAGCTGTTTGAGCAGCACATAATAGGTAGATAGTTGACTTTATTATTATGGATAATCTGTGTATATTTGAACTTAATTCTGATATTTTATCCGTGATTCAGAGAGAAAAGGATTTTTTCTTGCACATAAGGAGACTTGAAGTATTAATGATAAAATCAGATGGTTTAGTATTAATATGATATGGATTGTCCCGACTAAAGTCAGACTACCTGTATTATTAATACTCAACACCCACACGGTCCAGAACATATAGCCTTACACATAACCTTTCAGTGTTTGTTTGGGTTTCCAACTTTAATGAGGGTAAAGGCCTAAGGACATGTTCGTTCAGCAGACTCGCATTAAATGTCTTCAAAGATTTGTCCAAGCAACATCCTGAAGTCTGATCTTACTCTGTGTCGTCAGTGAAATTTAAACACTTCCAAAACAACTGGATGCCTTTGTGGTAGACACTTATTAGTTCAAACTGTGAAATGCAGAAGCTTAGAGTTTCCTTCATATGTACTACCAAGGAATGGAGATAGGCTGTGAATGTACATGCTATAAATGTGAATCACTCCTTTATATAGGCAAATAAGTTGTCATTAAGATAGCGAGGTATGATTTTAAAAATGGATTAAAGGCTTTTATTTCATTATAAAAATGTTTTTTTATTCATTATTGCATCGACAGACTAACATAAAGTCAGCACAATGAATTAAACAAAGCAGTAACCTTAGATCTGCATGCCTGAGTGATGAGTGAAAGGGAAACTTGAGAACAGCCACTGGAAATACTGTATTTAATAATGAAGGAGAGAATCTAAGATGGCACAGACTCCAAGTTGAAACAATGTTTGATAAAACTGCTTTAGCCAACGGGACTGTGTTGCCAGGAAGTAGGGAAGTAAGTGTTTGTGTAACTTGTTTGTAAAAAATGGGTATTGAAAAAATACCAAGTGCAGGTTTTCAAAAGCTTCAGTTTCCCCGTTGATTAAAGGTGAAGTGAAAATCAGTAAAGAATTGGTACTAATTAAACCTTGCCTAAAGAATTATTTCTTCAACTATTTATGAACCACATTTGGAGGGGCCAAAATTATAATAATCAAAAAAGATGTGTTTCTCATTTAAATGTAATTAGAGTTTTTGGATTTAGTCTAAAATCCTAAATTTTAAAGACAAAAGGGGGCACTTTTGATTAAACGTCTATCAGACCAGTACAACAACGTTAGACAATCTTGACAATCAAGTGTTTCAACAACATAAATAATTCTTGTTTCTGTGAGTTAAGACAGTAGAAAAAAAGACCTTTGATTATAGCACCCCCATCAGGTCAAATTTCATAATGTCTGTAATCTCAAGAACAATATTAAACTTCAACCAGATAAACACAATAAATGCACAATATATATGTTGGCAGTTGTAACTGTTTCAGTATCTGTGTGTGCTGATACTGCTACCAGATTAGAAATATACTGTCAAAGAGAACAACATCTGTCAGCATCAGGCAGACCGTAGAAACAGGCTGAACAGTAGTTCTAACAGTTTGACAGGAAATCTGACAGATGACATGACACCAAACACAAATGACTGCTGGGAACACTGCCGACTCCGTCTTCCAGATCTGTTCCACTTGGTCCTTCCTTCATAGTTTAAAGAGGAAGAAGGTAAACGTCTTCCTCTTTAAACTAAGATGCCTCCCACCTTTCTTCCCCTCCTTACTACAAGATGTAGTCCTGTTTGATGCCAGGTAGTGGCCTCACTGATCTTGAAACAGCACTGAAATCATTTTACTGGTCTGAGGAAATAAAAAAAAGGATGAGTTGAAGTTATTTTAAAGAAATATTTTATATTACAAAATAAATGCCTGTTTTTGTTTCTAAAAATATATACATATACAAACTTTACTTTACTTTTTGTATTGCAGTCATATGGAAGGATGTTCATTAGCCACTCATTAAATAATTTAATTGTCAGTATTCTAGTCTAGACTTCAAATATATTAAGTTCAACATTCTCTAATACAGTACCATAATAGCTAATTAGCAGTTAAAATGTCTTATCATCCGTCTAAAAGGTTAACAAAGCTTAGCTGACTTACGCTAATAGCAACATACTATATTAGCTTTCTGTTAACTAGCTAGCCTGATTTCTTTGCTAGTCTTGGCTAAGCATCTCTGATGATTGATGATCCCAGACTTGGGATATCAAGGATAGTAATGTTATAATGAGGTTGTAACATTTGTCCTATATATTGTAATATTAAATAATTGGCAATACTCACTCAATTTAAAAAAGTTAATTAATGAATAATAGCAATAATTACACACACATATACATACATATAAATTCACCTTACTATATTCAGTGCTATTAGATGACATATGTTGTGAATTGGTGCTATATAAATAAAACTGAATTGAATTTAGATTACCACATCTGTCACAACGGCCCTCCTCTGGATCTTGTTGTCCACCACTATGTGTGGCTGATTAGCCGGTGGTTGCTGACTAACCTGTGGGAACTTGAAATCCCACAAGATTTTTGCCCTGCTGTCTTCCACCTCTTTTAGTGCTGCCTCTCAGTGTTTTTATTTTATTTCTGTGTTAAATATAGTCAATCATGTAATCCAGTGGAGAATTCAGCCTCAGAGAAAAACAAATATATTCAGCGGCTGACTTTTTAAATAGACATACTTATTGACAGCTCCTCCATGGACTGACTCAAGTTGTTATTATTCAATATAATATAGAGCTGAAGGCACGATTTGACAGCAGCTGTCTGACTGAAATGTGCAAGTAAAAGTCTTGAGTTTCTTGAGTTCAGTTATATTGACGGCACTGTAACTGAAAACATCATCATCACCAGATCTTGCATGATATTCTGACCAATCAGGAGTTCTTAATAAACTATTTAAACTCATAGATATGTCCTGGCTTTTGTCAAGGGTGCTAGGGAAATGTTGTCAGGAGTGTTGCCTTGGGGTGCTGGTGTGATGGAGCAGGATAATGTGCCACATCACGCAACATGTGTTGGTTCAGCATAGCTCCAAACAATGATAGATGCTTCAGTGTATTCCAAGGGCCTGCAGAGTCAGCTGAGTAAAATAGCTTAGGGATGGACTGAAACAGGAGATTTGCAGCATCAAAAATGTATGTAGATGTAGAATATAGAAGTGTCATCATTAGAATTACACTGAACAGCTGTGTCAAAAGCTGGAAATGTTAAGTCTTCAATCCCTTTACAAAATGTCTCGTCTTTTCAGCTTCCTATTTTAAAGACTGCGTCTTAGGGGCTGCCATGGCAACAGCCCTTCAGCCCACTGTGAGCACTTACTGTAGAAACTATAACAATCATGCTTTGTGTTGCCTTTATGCCAAATCATGTCAGGTTCTGAAGCAATGCTATTCATGCCAGAAAGCTCTTTGTCTTTTGAAGGTTAGAGTTTGTCAGTGGACAAAGTTTAATATAAAGCAGGGTACTGGCATTTTAAGTCTCTGTGTTATTTATCATCCTCGCCATGTCCTGAAATATACCCAGACTGTGGGCAAAAATGCTTACCTCAAACTGAAGATGACCTTGAGAGGAAAGCCAAAACCATCAACCAGTCGCTGCCAAGTTCATTTTATCCCTGATGAAAAGAGATTTCTGAATCTTTCAACCAGCAGAGGACAGATAGAGGATTGCAGGAGGTTCACAGAGTTTTGAACGTGTGTTATAAGAGGAAGTAAGACTTAGGATTCGTTGTCTCACGGACACACACAAGCACTTTCAGCACGTTCCAGTGATGCTGATAAACTGTGGGCAGCAGCTGGGACACTTCTGTCTCAATGTCCCGATGCAGACGAGAGCCTCACTGTGTTAAGCTTTATGTGAATGTGCTGATGGCTGGTCAGCTGACAGAGGTGACTCTGAGTGAAATCTTTGTGTTGCAGAGATGTGGCTGCTTGTTCCAGGTCACACTGCTGAGAGATGCATTTGGGGCACAGGAAGTTATCCTTCTCTAAACTCTCAAACCAGTGCCAACTGCCACAACTCCTTGCTGCCTGTTGTTATTAAAAATGCACCACAATTAACATATTAATCAAGAACAATTATGGTGTTTGTGCACAATCAGCACACTAATTTTTCAGTTGCTGAACATCAATTGTAGTAAATCACCGACATGAGAATTTTAGCACAGCGAAGATAATAAGGCTGAAATCTGATGTCAGCCAGCAGTCCCTGAGGCTGTTAGTGTAGATGTTGTTGATGCTCTTGTTATTGCCTTGCTGTGATGTGTCCAGCACACAGGAAAGCTTATTGTCCAAAGGTTAATTGGTTCATTTCTGGGGAGCATTAAAGTTCTTGGTGAACTCCATTCTTCTTCTTTTTTTTTTTTTATCCCTTTTACCCCTGATAGTGGCACAAAAAGTGGAAGAATTCAAATTCTGGGGACCAATAATGGCCAATCAATGGCAATCATGTCAGTCAGTCATGCTGCTCTCAACCAAAGTTTTGGATAGAATGTACTTATCGTCCCTTAGCTGTTATTACAGCCAGTGTACTTCACATTGGTGTGTCAAGCAAATGTAGGTTAGATACCACTTTACTTCTAGGCCTCTTAGATCCTCTACTGTTTTGAACTGTTCCACAACTGAGGCTAGTATGGAAGGGAGATCATGCCTTTGTAGTATCAGCTCCAAAGCTTTGGAACAACCTTCTTCTCTTAATCAAATGTTTCTCATCCACTGAAAAATCTCAAGACGTACATGTTGTTAGTGGCTTTTGGTTGCTCTTAATGAAATCATATTTTTGTATTTTATATTTGTTTTATTACAGTCACTGTAAACACTGTATAACTGTATAACTTGATGTTATAAATGATCCTGTTTTGCATTATTACGAGCAATACACACATAGATCAGGCATAACATTATGACCATATGCCTGATATTGTGCTGTTCTCCCTTATGTGGTCAACAATGCTCTGAACCATTGGCGATGGACAAGAGGACCTCCCAGGGTGTCCTATGGGGTCTGGAACCAGGACATTGGCACTGGATCCTTTGGGTGCTCTGGCTTGTGCAGTGGGGCCTCTGTCAATCAAACTTGTTCCACTGCATCCTGTTGATGCTTGATCACAATGGGGTGTAGGAAGTTTGGAGGTCAAATCAACATGTTGGGCCATTGTCATGTTCCTCAACATGTTTCTGATAGTTTGAGGTTTTTGCCATGTGGTGGGGTGCACATATTTTGTTTTTGCTGCCTGTCTGATAACATCAGCACTGACGACAGCACTTGGGTCAACTGATTTTGTCTAAAAACATGAAATATGATTAATGGTTTAATTTGATCTGATACAGTGTTTATCGCCCTATTTTACTTGTTTTATATATGTTTAATTTCCATATGCATTTTTTAACCAAACTATTGAGACTGTAGAGTGAAAAAATTAATGGGAGTATATTTTTCTTAATGTCATTTCATTCATTCATTTATTCAATCATTCATTCAGTACTTCCATTTCCAGTTCTAGTAGTTGTCCACAAGATGGCAATACATACAAGTGAGCTGCAGGGGTAAAGGAGGAACGCTGCCCTACTCTCAATTAAAATTAAGACTAAGTTTAAGGTGCTGTCTTTCTGATAAGCTTTATTTCTGTGTGAGTCTTTACTTTAGATCACCCCGATTTAAACAAAGACACATACTCTACTGACATAACCTGCTGTTAACTTGCTCTCAGTCTAAGCCACAAATAAAAGTTTTTCATTGTGAGACATATTTCCCTGCATGAAACAATGTGTTTCTCAGTGTCATGGTTATCTAATACATGCAAAGCTGTTTAGAAATGACCAGAGCACCACAAAGTAACAAGAACACAATGTACGTGTTTTTATATATTCAGTATTTCCATAAATATTATTGTAGATTCTTTGTATTTCTAATATGCAAGCAGATGCAGTGCAGTTTGTATTGAGTATATGGAAGTCTCACAGTCACCCTCCAGTGATTCATGTTAATGATCTTGAAAGCTAATTTTGATTTACTCTGGTCTCAAGCTCTGCATGCATAATTTATTTAGTGAAATAATTAGTTCAGAGCTGAACTGACTTACCTATTCATACGATCCATAACAGCAGTGACTTCAACTTACAGGGCTCCTATTAGGGAAGCCTAATGTGCTGTAATTCCCAGCCTATCACAGTGTATATGCAGTAAAAAATGAAGCACCAGACGCAATCTCCATGACAGGTTTGGCTGTATAGCCTCACATAGCCGGATCTGTCTCCACAGTCAGAGGCTGTGCAACTTTCTTTTAATATGGCAGAAATTCAGATAATAACACTATACTGCAAATGAATCTCATGACTCTTTTCTCAGCCCTAATTTGATCCAAGTCCTATTTACCACTGTCTCGACTCAGATATGACCCAGAACTAGTCAATATTTCTGTAATGTGAAGCTCAGACGCCACAGAATAAAATTTCACATGAATGCTCAGAGGCAGCAAAAACACCTGACAATAAATGAAAACTGTTTATATTTATTTCGCTGAGATATACTAAATTAAAATAATGTGAAACATTTGGCACATTATATCAGTTATAGGTTAGCTTTACATGTGTGATTGTAGCACCAACTGAACTGTCGACAGCTTTAAAGAGGCTTTTCTGTCGGTTTTCTGTCGGTCCACATGACGACGACACCTGTTTCTGTTAGAAATCACCAAGGGGAGGCAAAAGTGTTGATGTTTTTCATTAAAACAAATAAGTATACACTTCTATAATAATGATAAATGAAAAATGGCAAGAGCTTATAGACACAAATGAAATGTGATCATTAAATCTTCTTGTGTGTGTGCCTTATAAAAAAACAAACACAGTAAAACAAACCATAACTGTGCATCTAATTCTCAGTTTAAGTACTGCTGGACATCATGTCTCTAAAAATTGTAATATCTTGTTCTTCCATTAGCTTTTTTAGTCTTGGCCGTAGCTGTTTATTCTACAGTTCACTAAATTTTAAATGCAAATAGACATTTTGATTTGCTGCCTCATTCCAAATGCACTGCCTTGTTAGTCACTTTGACTTGTGAGTAAGCGCTCCCGTTAACGATGGCTGTTTTGTATTTCCTCTGCCCCCGTCATGGAAATTTTGGTTCAAAAAAGTGATTGACGATGTGATGATGGGATTGGTGACCTTTTTTTTTTTTAACTGTTAAATAACATTTCAGCAGGAGGGGCATCACAGTGGTACATCGGTTGGTGCTGTCACCCTTACAGCAGATAGGTTCTGGATTCAAATCTCCTGGTCGATCATTAAATATCTAAAGAAAATTTCAGAGAATTTCAAAACAACTAGAAAAGATATTTTTTTTGCATACAAGTGAGCTATAATACGTCTAGAAATCCAGCTATGAACAAGTTGTGCATTCATTGCTGTGCTTCATCCTAGATTTAAGTGACCTTATAATCAGACTAAATCATAATTTCTTAGAAGAGAAAAATCTAAGAAGAGGGTGGTGATTAAGAGGCTGGACTTTAAAGACTAGAGGTTGCTGTGGCAATATAACATCAGCCCTCTAAGTAACGATGAGGATGTTCTGTTAGTTGCAGGTGGAGTAACAATACCCTTTAATTATTTGGCCCATCATAGCCGGGTTCATTTCATAAAGGGCTCCGAGGCCAAAATGAGCTGTTGAGCACCTTTTAAATTTTTCATTCCGGTCTCTCTCTCCGGCAGAATTAAACATTCACACAATAAAAGCATTTTATTACCTGAAATGATGAAGGTCTTACATTTTCATAGCTGGTCGCTGCTCCAGAAATGGCCTTAAGATCAGGATCACTGCTGCACAATTATGCTAAAGTTTTACTAGCGGGATGTCACATAATTTTAATTGGTGACCTGCAGTTCTCAAAATGGCCTCTGATATTTGTCCCTGACTCGTCACGATGTGCTGATTTTTTTCTTTTTTCAGTACTTTTCTCCAGTTCTCAGAGATAGGTTAGGTCTGTAAAGAACAAAGAGTAGGCCATTAAAGTCACTCATCTCTGTGTATCTGTGAAAAGAATCCCTCCATGCCTTAAAATGGATTAAATGTAACTCTAAACAACTGCCTTCTTTAGAAAGTGTGAATCCATGAGGTCCCCACTTCTCTCTTCACCCATTCGCCCACACTAACTGCCACTCGAGCACACCAGCTCACCTAGGACTCTGTTGAACTGTGCTACACAATGACAAGTTGTGATGCTGGAGTAATTCAGCCATACATGCTCCAACAAAAAATATTTTGAAAAAGAATAATAATAAATAAATCCCCACCTCTGCAAAGCTGGCAGCTTCGGTACCTGAAATCTGTTACGTATGAAACTCTAAAAATCCGAATCTGTAATTTTGAGACTATCATCGAGGTGGAAATGCTCAGCCATGCTGTTAACTCATTTAATTTGCTTATATTTTTTTCTTCCAGTATATAATAAACACCATATCACTGAACATGAACTAATATCGATTTAGTGACGACTGAAAATCTGACATTTAATTGACATCAGTCCTAATGAACACTTTTAATTTGGTTTCAAAGTGAGTGTGAGTCAGAGTGTGAATGTCAGTGTTCTGCTGTGAGTTGCAAAATAGCTACTAGATTAGCGTCCACATAACAAAAAACCTGGACCATTAAGATTTCACTTGTTAGGACAACTTCACATACGATATGGTATTCTAAGGACGTTGTAATTCTTAATTTTCAATTTGTGAGGATGTTCTAAAGTATTTTAGCTGAAACACAGAGAACTCATGAGACTTACTTCACAGGAAATTTTTGGGAAAGTTTTGCCAGTTAGAAAAATACCTATTAGAATGTATTTTTGAAACATGTCAAAGCCCAAAACAATAAACTGATTTTTTTTAACATTTTAGTTTAAAATCAGTTAAAATTTAGATGCTGACTGCCTTTAATATGAGGATGGTATGGAGATTAGTTTTCACATAACAAAATCCCTGAACCCTTGTAATTTCACTTGTGAGATATATATCTTTGTTCTGATAATTTTGAATACATAGATCTTTACATAAAATAAAATTTAAATGCAGGCCTGCATTATGTTTATACAATGAAGTTGGGTCAGTGCATTTGACAATAGTGGAGAGAGATTATTGGATTTCTTTAGTTCAACGGAATAAAAAAAAGTAAAAATGTAAAAAGAAAATTAAGTACAACCTGTTTAGATAGACAGAAAAGGTTACTGCTATTTAAGATATAATCTAATCAGTGTGGGTAAATATAGAGGTCACTCTGTTTATTTTGAAGGATGTCAGCGCTTTTATTTTGAAGCTCTTCTCTCTAATTGGCTCCTGCTGAGTAAATTGAAGCATTAAGTCGGAACGTCTCACTAATTTAACTCCTGCTCACCTTATCTGCACTAAACTCTCATAGTTAGTACAAATATGTCAGAGAAAACGGATGTAAATCTAACCGGAGTGAAACAGAGTCAAGGCGTGTGGCTCGTAAAGGTTTGTTCACCCGAAAATTATTCAAAGTCACATCAAACTTCACATATTATGTTGCTTTGTTTGACGCTAACTTCTGGTACAACACGACTTTAGCAGGGTTTTAAGAGCTTTTATTAGTTGATTTATACAAAAAGACTGATAGAAAAACACGTACTTACAGTTTTGTTAAAGTTGTGCTTAGATAAATGGTTGTTTTCATCCCTTAAATTACGGTTTCTAGCGGAACAGGTGTGTCGGTATCCAAGACTTTAGCTAATTTAGCTAACCTGAGCCTAGCTAGTCCCTCATCTAACGGCTGGTTTTTTGTGTGTGTCTGCTTCACGGACCATCATGATAACACACTTGTACCTGCTTCATCTCTCGCCAGGTTCCCAAGTATTTATCTCAGCAATGGGACAAAGCCACAGAAAAAGGAGACGTTGGAAAGATAAGCATTGGAAAGTATGTACAAATTTAATGCTAGATATGTTTAAGGGGAGGCTTTTATTATGTACTCCTCATGTTTATCTGTATTATTGCTGCAGAGGTTTGAACATTATCTGATCTACAGCAAATTAATCTGCTACTGTTTTTAAAAAATGGAATCCTTGTTTTATAATAATGATGATGATGATGATAATAATCTTCATTTATTTAGCAATTTTCAAAATCGGTTAAAAACTGCTTCACAAGGCAGCAAAATAAAACAGACAAATCACAGAATTGTCTGGATTTCTGAGACGTACAAAGTCAAAATTTGGTGCATAAAAACAGCATAAAGGTAAAATTATTCTTGAAAGAAATAAAAGATATCTCAAGGGAAATTAAAGCTCAGATAAATTCATAAAAGGCTTTCCAGTATAATAAAGATCACTGACTCAACCCGTCTGATTTCCTCAGGCAATTCATTTCAAAGCGTTTTGCTGCTTTTACTTTTCAGCCTGGCCTCTGGAAAAGACAACAGACCTCTGCCTGGGTTCTTAAAGTGCACACTGGTGAATATGGTACTAAAATGTCAGGAATATAAAAGGCTTTAAAAGAAACACTATGCATAGTCTAAAACCTTCTGAAGGCCTGTGTAACACAGCTAAAACAGGAGTGATTTGTTTGTGTTTCTTGGTTTTAGTTAGTTGGTTTACTTTTTATTTTTTGGGAAAAAAAAGCAAAAATGCCAAATATTTGAGTGTTTGAATATTGTTAGGTTTCAAACTGTTGTTAAAGCAGGAAAAAGGCCTTTTTCCTGTGTTTGGGAAGACTGTCAGATTCGTCAGTTATGACAGTAATCATTAGTTACAGCTTTTATTCATGTCAATGATGCACACTTGTTTCCTGTCTTCTTATTCTCTTGCAGGAAACAAGGCAAAACAGAGGTGAGACAGCTCCATGTGATACTGCACAGTAGGGCTGAACAATATTTAAAAATATTTTCGAAACCACACTTTGACTAAGTGCATCCCTGTCACTGGAGGTTAAAGCTTTTGATAAAGGTAAAATGTGTGACGTAGTACTATTATAAGTCTGGCATCGTGGTGCAGCAGCTAAAAAATTGTATTCTACAGACTTAAGAGAACATGTTTGTTTGGTACATATTTGTATGATTTGCACAGACAGCTGTACTTTCTGTCTATAGGTTAAATGATGGACACATTAATGTTTAATTGTAATCAGATAAGCCCTTTCCTATTGTATTTTCGGCCGTAAACATCACATCATCAATTAAATTCAGCAGCATTATTACTATTACGCATTTATGTTTTATATTTTGTAACACAGTTATGCCACAGCTGCTTTGCCTCAGTTTTCAATTGTTTTTATGCTGTTTTCCTCTTTTTTCTGAATTGTATCCCACCACTGTTTGCTGCTGCATTGATCTAATTTCCTCACGGGGCTCAATAAAGTTCTTTAATATCGTATTTGACCTCAGCAGCGTTTTGAGTAAGCTGTGTTTCTCAGGTGCGTTTCAGCCTGAATGAGGAGCTGACTGCTTTGGCCGCTGCAGGGGGGAAGGATGCATCGCTGCAGGTCCCGAGGGATCATCCCTTCACAATGCACACAGTCGGTGGACAGACCATGGCTGTCTTCAGCCAGAGCGAGACAGGTCAGTCTCCAAATGAGCTGTTCCAGTCCTCGTATCTCTGTATCTTTTGTGCTGAAAAATGTCATCTGGAACGCATGTTTGATAGGCGGCCAGAGGGGTCAACCTGAAATAGATTTGACTGTGTGTGTGATTCCTGCGATGGTGCACAAGGCAGCGTGGTTATTCTGTAGCTTAACAAAAATCTATGTCATTGACAGACATGCTGATGAATTCTGAAATTCTGTTTTGCTTGCTTGTAGCAAACAAACACATAGTGCATATTTAGAATGAGGATACTATCTTATCCTACAAAAAGGGAAGAAATGTAATTTAGATTCAATGCAGAGTTTAAGGTTTGGGTACATTTCTTGCACATTTGTTCCACCTTTTGTTATTTTCCAGATTGAGTTGTTGTTTATCAAGCAATGTGCAAAGACCGAAAATGTCTTGTGAATTTTCTGGTGCCTGTAAAGATATTGAGTTGTTTAAGATAGCGCAAGACAAATCATGGAGCTGCTGCAAAACACTCACTAAGAATTTAATCACAATATGCCATTACTGATTTGAGTAGCCTGAGTTCTTTCATGTTTCTTAGGTTTACTTGCTCTGACAGAAAGCTCCTTTTGATATATTATACAGTGATTGCACTGTAAAATTCATGAGAATACTCAGAGTGGCTTCTGATTTGTGGAGGACGCTTGCTGCCAGGCACAATGTGTCATACTGCTTACTGAGCCAGAGGGATTTGCAGGGATTTGCATCAGACCAAGAACTTAAAAATAGTTGCAGCTGTATGGTTAGGTGTCTGTGAGTGTGTGACCTGACAGATTTGGGTGTTACTTTTAATGGGATAGCACTATTTGATTACTTTCATATATCAGACTTGGAAAAATAAAAAAAAAAAGGAACTGGATTTAATTATAAGTTCAAGACAGGAAAACATGAATTACTAAATATTAAAAAAACTAAAGAGAACACAATGAAAAGTGGCTGATATGAATTAAAATTAAGGCTGAAAATGCCACCCTAATTCAGTGCCCACTTTGATTTGTGAAAAGGTAAATAAATAGCATGGAATGGGTTGCTCAAATCAGCAAAATGTCAAGAACAATTCTGTGCCTGCAGGGGGTCCAGTGCTCAAAAAAAATGAAATTACTGCTTCTCATAGTATTTTTCAGATGCGGCTAAGGGTGCACATAATTGGGTGGTGTTGGCTTAAAAACAAAAAAGCGTGTTTTGAGCACTCCCCAGATGTGACCAAATTAGCTGAACGCACATTCTGACTGGAGACCAAAACTGTATCCACAGTGGAAAGAGTGAATCCAAATGGAGCAGTGCATAATTTTCTAGTGCAGTTTGGAGAGAGAAAAAGCTGAAGTTATGATTATCAGGTACTGAAGTTAAGCTGCAATAGTGGTAAATATTCTATTATAACTTGGACATCAGAATGTCAGATTGTTGCTTTCTGATGATGATTTGTGACTGTATTGCAGAGAAACCAAAGTAGTTACTGATGCTGTGTAATATGCTCTGTTTTGTGTGATAGACTTGTAAAAAGTGACACAATCTTACTGCCTGTTCACTCAGATATACGTGACATTAAATTTGTCCTGTTTCCCTTCCTGGTGTTGACAGGAAGGGGGCACTGGCGCCAAACCAGAGTGCCTATACATGCCTATAGATTTAGATGCAATTCCCAAGTATAGTCATGTTTAAATTCAGTTATATGTATAGTAGTTTTAAGTTGCATCTATGACTTTGGTGGTTCAGACCTTCAGTGCATATAGAGTCCATTTCACAGAATAGTCAGAGTGTGAATGGTTTTTGCTCCACTGGACCCAATCCAGATCAAGTTTCCAAGTGGCATAGCATCATAGGATGGATGGAGGATAAAATGACGAAATAATAAGGGAGTTTTTAAAATATATTGGAAATCAGGACTCGTGAATTGCAATTTTGGGTCATAATACAGATGTTGAATCAAGGTCGCCATCATTCTAGTCTTGTATAGTATTTACAAAGTTTGTAATAAATTCAGCCACCAAAAACTGGAGAGCTGCCCACTTTGGTCAGTTGCAGAATCAGCCTTCCTACTATTGTAGTAAGAATGGACAGAAAAATTTAATGTAAATGTCTCTCAACTTTAAGCTGTTCACATACACAGAGAATATGATAAATCAGTAACAATCAATAAGCATATTGGTGTAAATTATGAGAAACAACCAGGAGAAACAGGAAAACAATTGAGTAATTTTCTCATTAAGCAGCTGAGCACTCGGTAGAACAAGACATTGACAAATCAAAGAGCAAATCTATAAGATTATTTCTGTACAGCACAGCGGAAACAGAAGCACTGCAATACAAGAGAAAATCGTATTAGAACATCCGAGTTCAGAGTTGCATAACCTGATAAGCGTGGTTTTAATGTTAAAACCACATGTCTAATATTGTGCAGGTCCTCCTTGTGCCATCAAAACGCCTCTAATCTGTTGAGACATGGACCTCTGCATGTGTACTGTGGTATCAGGCACCAAGACGTTAGCAGCACATCCTTTAAGTCCTGCAGGCTGTTAGTTTAGACCTTTATTGATCAAAGATGTTTTTTCAGCACATCCCACGGAAGCTTGATTGGGCTGAGGTCTAGGCCAGTCAACAATTTTAACTCTTTGTCATGATCCTCAAACAGTTCCTGAACAGTGTTTGCAGTGTGGCAGGGAGCATTATTTTGCTGAAAAAGGCCACTACTATCAGGACGAACTGTTACTATGAATGGCTGTACGTGGCCTCCAACAATGTTTTGGTAGGTGGTACATGTTGAACTAACATTCACATGAATGCCTGGACCCAAGGTCTCCTAATATAACAGTGCCCAGAGAGTCACACTGCCTCCGCTAGCTGCTTTCCTTAGTGCATCCTGCTGCCATGTTTTCCTGGGGAAAATGATGCATATGCACCTGGCTGTCCACATGATGTAAAAGAAAACATGATTCATTAGACCATGTCATCTTCTTCCGTTGCTCGTGGTACAATTCTGATACTGCCCATTGTAGGCGTTTTTGACAGTGGGCAGTTGGTCAGCATGGGCACTCTGTCTGATCTGCAGCTATGCAAGAAGCAGCTATGTGTGTGCTGAAACTTTCCTATCATTATTGATATTAAGGTTTTCATCAATCTGTGCTACAGAAGCTCTTTCATTTTTTGGACTAGGATTTTGCTCCAAAAACACATAAACGAGCTGTGTGCACCCGTAACTCTCTTGTCTTTTTACTGGCTGTCCTTCATTAAACCATTTTTGGTAGATACTAACAAGTATGTACTGGGAACGCCCCACAACACTCTGATGTCAAGCCGTCACAGTTTTGCTCTTGACAGAATCGCTCACATTCTTACACTTAACCATTTTCCCTACTTTCAGTAAATCAACTTCAAAACTCTGTTTGCCTGATGTTTAATATATCCCACCTATTGACAGGTGCCATTGTCAGTTATTTACATCACCAGTCTGTGCTTTTATTGTTAAGGCTGATGTAGCTGTATATATTCATATTCATATGCATTGCAATTATGCAATTAGCTAAATCTAAGTTAATAATACTATAGATGTAGTGTACATTAAATTAAGAAATATAAAAAACAATTATGTACATACGCCTTCATTTTTTCTTTGTCTTTCATTCCATCAGTTCCCAGGTGTCACACAGCATTGTGTGTCCAAATAAATATACCCTCCAGCATTTCAAACCAGAGCGTATTATGCAATCCTTTTAAATGGCTTAATGGAACCTTTTATTACTGTGTAGGAATGAAAATTAAATCAGACTAAAGAGACATTAGTGTACTATATTTACTAATGGCACTTCAAATAGGTAAAAATAGGAATTTTGGAGTCATTTTGTAGGGCATTGAAATTGATATTTATATTTCTATGCTGTAAACACACATAGTAAAATCAGACTTGTAGCTCATGTAGGTTTTAGAACAAATGTATTGTAAACCTATTTTTTCACATGTGCAAAACCGTTCCTGTATCCAGGAATAGTTTATTTTCCAAAATATTCTTGATTTTGTTTAATTTTGGAATAATGGAAAATGATAATGATCTTTAAAAAGTATCATAACATTTCCTGCTTGTGAAACATCATAGCGTGGTGTTCATACCAGGGCACAAGTCAGAAAGTGTTACAGAACAGCACAAAGTGATGCAGTGAATGAAGGCAATGCTTTTATGGTATAATCTGAACTAGAACCGCAAGATTAATCTACTTTATTGTTTAGCAACTGTTATATCACACCAAGTGAGTTTTGTCTTTAGAGTTTTGTCTAATGTACCACTGTAACTAGGTTCATTGCATTGAACGTAATATAATTTTTTTATAGGTTTATTATATATCATATAAGTATTATCATATATATGTATATCATACATATGTATATTATATATATATAAGTATTAATATCATAGTTCTGATGTTGCGTCACCTGTATCAGCCATGTCTATGTCCTTGTCAGATGACTCTGCCTAAACTGTAATGAAAGTTGAAACAAAGCTTCCTCTTCATCAGGGTTTATTCTGTCACCGCCCTCGTGCACTTTAGAGGCACCCACACTTGCATGTGTGTTAATACTCCTACATGTGATAATGGATTGTTCAGTTTCTCTTTTTCAAGGCTTTTTTCCCTATTGCTTTAGTCTTCTGTTACCATCATGAATAGCAACACCTCAACACTGCAGTTTTTCAGGTTTATAAATTCTTTAAAAAAAACACTTGGACTAAAGTAAAACTACAGAAGCGGTGGGTGGGTACAGGTGTCAGCGGGGATCATCAGGATTATAATCTTGTGTTTGTGAATGTGAAAACAGCATTCAGGAGGCGTGAAAACCTCTTAGTTCTTTCTTAAAGGTGTCAGTGCTCCAGATGGCTGGCTTGACTGTGAAAGTGCACTGGAAACAAGAAGTAGGATAATGTCCTCTGAGATGCGGTGGTGTGTAGTCTCTATTTACCTGACCGACGCTCAGCTCCACCTCCACTCGCCCACTGGAAGGTGTACTGTATGACACCGGGCTCCCACTCACTTTCCCACAGTCTTGCTCTCTTCAATGCACACAAACACACAACATCTTTCCAGCCAAGCTGCACCTGCACATACACACTTAATCTGCACTCTCACACTTTTTTCCTCACACCTACTCAAATTTTTACCAATTCTTAACACCTTGGACAAAGCAGGTTTACATTTTGAAATATTCGATTTATGTATGAGAAGTTTAGGCAGTTATATAATCAACCAGTCTCCAATTTTTTTAAATCTTTTTTCCTATACAATTTTCACTTAGCTTGTTCTTAAATCGCTTTAATATTAAAAGTATGTGAAAAATCTAGATATCGTATGTAGTGTTTTAAAGTCAGAGTTTAATACATGAAGACAATCAGGTGTTCATATAGATTTGTTACATACAAATCTATATATCTACATGCATTAGTCTGAACTTTATGAAATAGATTGTATTACAGCTGCCACTCTGCTATAGAACCACTGCAATATAATGTGCAAATATTGAATATATAGATTAGGGCACCCTAAAAGACCCCAACTTGTTAAGAAATTGAGTTTAAGCGCTTTGTGACGACCTGTGTTGTAAATATGCGCTATATAAATAAAACTGAATTGAATTGAATTGAATTGAGTTTTTCAGTTTAGTCCAGTCGTGTGTAAGTCTTAAGGTTAATAATTATGAGGTGCAATTTTCACTAAGTGACTTTAGTTGTTCTGTGACCAAACAAGCACAAGCATTTATTTCTCCTTAACATCTTAAAACAGGCAAGACCAACTCTATCAATGCCCATTTTGTCAGGAAATATATAATTCAGTCAGCCACACTGTGCGTAATCCTTATAATTCAAACATTTCACACTCTGTATAATGCATTCCTCCACCTCTGCTATATAAGTATTCAATGTTTAACAGTAGCTAGAGGTTGCTAATGGTGACCGTCAATGATTGATACGTACATGAACAGTGTCTGACATGGCTTTTGTACTCTTAGGCTGCTAGCTAAATGTTCCTCCATTATTTCCTCTCTCGTTGTTCTGCTTTGTTCCGGCAAAGGACCAGGTATTGATTAAGAGGTTGCTAAGCAACAGGCTTAGCTGCCACAGAAGCGTGCAGAGGAGAACAGAAAGCCAGATGTAATGTACTGCTCTGTTACAGTATGACTTTCTCTCTGCTGCCTCTGTGAAGCTTTTCACTGAAACTTCCTAAGCCTTGAGTCCTTTGAAATTACTAAAACTCACAGAACATGATGTCTGAATTCATATTGTCAACTTGACAAACTTAACAGATTCCAGGAATTACTTTAAGAATTGTTAAACGTACTTTTTGAACACTGTTTTTTTTCACCAATAGATTTCTTTTTGATGGATTGCATTAAGCACACAATAGGTGTAATTTTATTTCTCTAGGAAGATGTTTTTTTGTGAAGGACTGACACCAAACATGATGTTCACTGTTAATTTTTTAGACCATTTGTAATTGTCACACAGCATAATCATGAACATCTGCACTGTGTTATGTATTAAATGTTTTTTTAAAGATATTTTCACAATTAACTGAGACAAAATACTATGACTAGAATTCTATTTGAGAAAAATCTAACAACACACAGAAAAATGTTCCTGAATAGTACTGCCACAACTGTTAACAAGTCATGCCTAAATATCAACACAATAAATGATCGATTCCTTATGTGTCTATGGAAAACAAAATTGACTTATCTTTGTAAATAGACTGTTTTTGTCTCATACAGTTATAAAATGTATGATTCTTTAAATAGATATGTAAAGATACAAGACTGTGTACATGAAAGAAAACAGCTACAACTTTGAAGGAACATAAATCCAAACCCTGGTCTTAAAGTTCTGTTCTGCGCACTGTTAGTGTTGACCACAAGTTAAAGCCCCTCAAAACTTGCTGGGATTTCATCATGAAATTTAGTGTTTATTACTAAATTAATCAAAATTTAAGTTGTTATTAAACAGCCTAGTAGCCAAGTCATTTTCTTTCTGTTAACCAGGTTTTCTTTATCAGACTCATTCACTTTAAAGGGGCCAGTTGTCTCGTCATTTAACTCTTCTTCACCACAAAATGGACCGATCATCTGCAACCCACTTTAGTAAAGAGGAACAGGTTGTTCTAATAGAGAGCTATGGAGAACAAAAATTTAATGTGGCAAAAATTGCTATTACCGCAAAAGATAAGTTAATACATTTATTTTACAAGTCAGTGACTCTTAATACAGCCACTTATTTCTAACATGCATATTAGAGCTTTTAAATTTTTAACTTCATTCATTTTAACATGATAATCAACAAGTGCACGTAGGCCCGACACTGTCCCATAACAAATTATATGTGGAAATCACTTAACTTTTTGGTCAACTCAAAGTGAAAGTAACATTATTGATTGAATATTCTCTGTGATAAATACCAATAGACTAATCAGTTCTCTAATCTGTGTTCTATTAGCTACAATACCAGCAGTGTAAAACAGACTTAACAACAAATCAGGTCCAAACACAAAAACATAATGCATTTTATGCATCACCAACTGATTCATGTAAGTTCCTATGACAACACAGCACAAATAGTTTGTCTCTGGAATTACTACCAGCTCAAAAGGTTTCCAGATATAATGTATTTATGTGCAGCATAAATTATCATAGTGATCCATAGTGACTAAACTTAAGTTTTAGGGCTTTTAAAGATTATGCAGATTGCTTCTATAGCCTACATTTCCTTTTAGATTCTGGGTCAATATTGGGCAGAATTGGCAACTAATACTCTGTTTTAAGTTACCAAATAGTCTCAAATAGTTTCAAGCTTACCTTCTGACTACTGCTTTCTATTTTAGCAATAACATCTAGGGTTTCTGGGTATTGCAGTTGCTAAAGCAATACCAGTCATATCAAACTGACAGAAAAAAAAACATCTGAAATTAATTTGGGAAAAATAACGGATGGTTCATAACATCCAGTGCCAGTCACAAGTGTTGACACGCCCACTCATTGGAAGAGTTGCACACTCTTCGTTCTCTGAGCCAGCCATCAGCTGGAGGTTTTCCAACACTGTTGAAGGAGTTCCCACATGCTGAGCACTTATTGGCTGCTTTTCCTTCACTCTGCAGTCCAACTCATCATAGACCATTGTTTAGGTCGGGTGATGCTGGAGACCAAGTTATCAATGCAGCACTCCACTTTAATGCAGCTTTTAGAGAACCTGGAGGTGTGTTTTGGCTCATCGCCCTATTGAAAAAATAAGTGATGGTCCCACCAAGCTTGAACCAGATGGGATGATGTGTTCCTGCAGAATGTTGTGGTAGCCATGCTGGTTAGGTGTTGCCTTGAGTTCTAAATTGATCAGCAACAGTGTGACCAGCAAATCCCCCTACTTCATCACACCTCCTCCTCCAAGCTTCTCCCAGGGAACCAGTCATGCAGAGACCATCCGTTCACCTTCTCTGAGCCTTACAAAGGAACAAAAAAATGTGACTCATCATACCAGTAATTACTGATTCACACAGTCTCCTCAGAACATACAGTATAATTTAACCTTATTAAATCCTTAACCTACAGTTTTAAAGAAGCTTAAAAATAATGGCTCATCCTTGGATTTAGAGCATAGAGGTTTAGCAGACTTAATCAGCAAGGTTTGTTACCAACAAGATGAGCATATTTACTTTGTTTTGCTTTAGTGAGGAGCATTGTGGGGTGACTGTACTCCCACGCTGTGCTAAATATTCCTTCAGGTCCTGCACTTGCAGCACACATGCTGATGGATTTGTGGGCCTTCCTGGGCAATATCAGATTGGTGTGATTGTATTATAAAGGTTTTTTTTTTCTGCCTTTATAAAGTTGATTGTGTCATGACTGACCTCTGATAGCACAAATTGTGTCCCACAAAACATCAAATTAATAGAGTGGGGCAGTTTGATACAAAAAGGAAAATAGGTTTTTTAACAGTGTTGAAGACGTTTATGTCTTTAAGATGATAAATATAATTCAAGAATCAGCACCATGTCCCACTTTGCAGCTGTGTATTTACAATGTGACCCTATCTGTTGCAACAAGTTTAGTCTTACTGACAAATACTGATTGGCTTGGTCATTATTTCAACCAGGAGACGGTTATTTACGAGTATCAGACCTTAGAGACCTCTGACAAAAGCAGGGCAGCAGTTCAGAGGTCTGTAAGGAGACTACAAAAGGTAGAAATTAACATTTGCATATTTTGTATAAAATGAATACATGGCTGTTGTCCGACTATATTATTATTTGAAATCCACATTGTGCAGTAGCTTCATGCACTAAACCTTTGGAACTGTGCAGGCTGCTGGCTGAATCCTGGGCAGACTGTCGTAGGTGTTTTATTGAAGGAGTGTGGCTGGCTTAGCTTTGTAGGTTCATTCCAAAAGTGTGGTTCATGAATTGCTAAGGGTTTAAAGAGGAATATCTCTTGACTGGATACCTCTTCAAAAAGCATGACTTTGTAGTCAGACGACAATAACAACCCATGCTTAAATATATCTGACTTCATTCAGAAGGATTCAGCAGACCTACAGTATGAATTGTTGGCATTTATCTTCAGCTCTCAGCCATCCTCTTGCTGTACTGGGAGTTGCGCTCTAATAGTTGTGTGGTTGAGCTGTTTTCATGACTGACGTCAAGGAGCAGTCGTTCTGTGTTTTGTTAAGGAAGTTAAGGCTGTGCTGTGCCAACATTAATCCAGCGAGAGGCTTCAGAGTTCCTACTTTCGGAAAGCTCAACCCTCTTGGGCATACTCTCTGTCAGGGCTGGTTGAAGCTGTCAACTCTGCCCAATTACACTGCTCTCTCAGAGCACTACCAGAAATTACATGGAAAAATACTCTCAAAATAGAGTGTTATAAGTAGGAATGCACAATTAATCAAATGTTACAGGTCCCATATTGTGCCCCTTTTCAAGGAATTATTGAAAGTCTCACATGTCCCCAGAGTGTGTCTTTCTATTTTACAGCCCAAAATATGGTTAATTTTAACTTGATTGTGTAACCCCTGGCTTCAGTTCTTTTTTAGACGGGCTTTTTCAGTGTTGGTAGCTCTGAAAACTACTGAGCTTCTGCTGTCCATGTACCCTTCATGAAGAAAACTCTCTTTGCATCTGTGATTGACGCACAAAACAAAACAATTGACCGCATGACAGATGAAACAATATGAATTGTGTGTGAGGACAGGACTTTTTATCGTATCTGACATTCTCTCTGAGCAATACTTTTATATTAACTAGTGTGTCCTATGAGTTTGTCACACGACGTTGCCATTATAGAATAATTTTGTGATGCCCAGTTACCTTGTAGTCTTGATAGGCTACATTTGAACCATTTTTACCTCTGCCAAGGAGGTTATGTTTTTGCCGGTGTTTGTTTGTTTGTGTATGTTCAAAATAACTCAAAGTTATGGACGGATTTGGATGAAATTTTTAGGAAATGTGTGAAATGGGACAAGGAAGAAATGATTCAATTTTGGGAGTGATCGGGATCACTGTCTGGATCCAGGATTTTTAAAAAAGATTCTTTAACATTGGAGTGTTAGAAAGCGTTGCAGTGCGCCTTGTGGTAGGAAAGTTGCACATATATGGTGGATGTCGGCCACTTGTGCTCAACCACAGCAGTGCTACAGTGTGAGAGCGATTACCGGACAATTAACTTTTTTTAAGGATACTTTGTCATTGGAAGATTGTGTTGGGGGTGGACTGAAGCTGCTTGGCGGAGGTCTGTGCTCTCTGAGTGCTTTTTTTTTTTTTCTTAAAGATTTATTTTTGGCCTTTTTGTGCCTTTATTAGATAGGACAGTGGATAGAGTTGGAAATGGGAGAGAGTAGGGAAGGACATGCGGTAAACGCCTGAGGTCGGACTCGAACCCGGGACTGCCGCTACGCCTCTGCACTTGGGTCACGCGACATAACCATTAGGCTATCAGGGCGGCCCCTCTCTGAGTGCTTTTGTACTTTTATTTTTATCTACCCAAAGTTGAAACACTGTGCTATTGTAAAGCGTTTTAAGTTTCTGACACCAGAGCGTGACACTAGAGTTGGCAGGTCCGCGTACTAGAACCATGGTGGCGTTCTACAGCTACACTCGGCAGCGCCCTGTGGAGCCCGACGTCGGCGCACGTGACTATTCAAATATCAAAAAAATTATTATCCGAATACCACCACAACCAACGAATATTTGGATATTCCTATATTCAGGACCAGCCCTAATATTATGTTTGTAAAGCAGGTAAGCTACCATACTGTTGGTTAGCTAACTTAGCCACTCTAGGCTACTTGGAACTACACCGTACTTGGCCTTAAGGTTAGCCTTATTTTATCTTGCTGAAATCTCCTGGTGCTTATTTATTGTCAGAAAGCTGTAAATTGGGATGTCTTGTTACATTTCGATCTGTCACGTACGTTCTATACAAAAAATGTGAATTGGGAGACTGTGTTGGGGATGGACTGAAGTTCCTCGGCGGAGGTTAGCACTCACTGAGTGCTTTTCTAGTTTTATACTTGTTCTGTTGTCTAACAATAGAAACAGAAGATGATGTAAATGAGAGAACAGCTTTATGCAGTAACTGAGTGGAGACTTGAGGTTTCTTGCCTGTCTAAGGTGAAGAGGAACATTATTAATGCGAAGATTTCTTCATTAGCAAGGATGTAGCCCTGTGCAAGTGCAGAATCTTTGATTATTTATGAAGAATTGTGATAAGTATTTGCAATCTAAATACTGATCAAAATAATCTGAATTATAGTTTTGGTCATAGTCCTGCAGGCCTGAATTTTATAATTGAATTGAAGATGCGGCCACCCTGACATTTTTTATTTTTATTTTTCGCAATGTTTTTTAAGCTATAGACACTGGCTTGAGCTCCAAGCAGCTCCCCTCCTCTACATTTATTCAGGTCACATTCACACCGTAAGAATCCTTTGTTTCTAATTAGCACACCAATTTTAAGTGCTCTTATGTCCCTTACTGTGCTACTCTGTAGGAATGAAAAACACATTTGGTGCCTGTTAATTTTCTCACAAAATAAGAAGAATTGTGACAGTACATTTCCATATGCTCAGTTTATTGGTTCCAAATAGCTAAAACTAATGTAGTCTCATACTACTTTCCTGCTATGGATCATATCTTCATGAAGGTTATACGGATCAGTCTTTTTTAAACTGTTATCGAGAGGATTTAATTCTGCTGTGTGGTCATTTTGCTGGCTTCACTTTATGGTGCTGTTGACCTGTACTACATTATACAGATAAGTGTCTGGCCTCATTGATATAAATGGGGTGGACATTTTAAGCCAAGTGCACCTAGTCATGGAGTACATTATGCAATAATACAGAAGAAATTAGTACATTTATAACATTTATTTGATAAAAATATTACTCATATTTATCGTATCTAAAAAAGAGAAAATGTATTGCATCGTTGAAATGTTGCCGTATTAGTATTTCAGTGTAAAACACTCTGATAAGTGAGAAAAGGAAAGTCGTCACTTGTTGCTTGAAATCATTGAAATATAGAAAAAATGGTACTCAGAGAACGTTGTTTTCTTTCATGTGGTTTGTTGTTGTTATCTCTGTATTAACCTATCACGAAGCGCAAAATACCTGCCATACTTTACCAGATGAAAAAAGTCTAAATTTGTAGATAGAAAATCACTGCTTGCACCCTGCAGGTTCTTCAAAAATGCACATCTCACATTTATTTTTCCCTGTAGTCACGGAGAAGTGCAGGTCTGAATCACCAGCCTGCTATTCTTCACGGAGATGCATGTTTGTTACTGCCCAAGGTGAAAACATGAGAGTAAGCCGGCAATTGTTTAGTTGGAGAAATGTCATCTGTGTTCTCATTTCTGTTTGGCCTCTTGAAATAAAGGTTCATCCAACCCCTGCTGGGCTCCCACACAACAGACACGTGACACCCAGAATAATGATAGAGGGCTAAAATGTGATGCTCTGTCACCAGTAGATACAATGTGTGCCTCTGTCATTAGGTTGCTGAAAGACTGAAAAGGTTTTCAGTAATGCACATTGAAGGGATTTCCAAAGGATTTGAGAGAGGTTGGGAGCTGTTTGGGTACCTGTGGCTGGTGGTGTTTCGGGGGGATGGTATTCAGTGGAAATATTGAGCTCTTTTCATGTTGTTTTTGACCATTTTTGAGATTTGCTGAAAATATATGTGGATTACCTTAACTTGTGCATATGAGAAGAATTATCTGCATTGTATTCCTAATATTCACTTGTGAAGTAAAAATGGACAGATTCCCGTACTAAGAAGCAGGATTTGGGGTTAGCGAAGTAATATCAGGTTTAACTCTGTGTTTTCAGGATAGTGATTGTAGTTTACTCTTTACCAGGATGCCATGGTAACTTAGGCTGTCCAACTTACCTGCTCCAGAGCAGGTTACGTTTGAGACAACAGATCAGCGTGTAAAAACACTGCTTACTGACAGTTAACTCTCTTGGAAAGTGTTGTGGATCCCATGAAGCTCAGTGCACAAATAGTGAGAGGACAAGGTTTTTAGTGGTATTTCTTTGTTCCATATGCCTTTGTATGGCGATATAGTCCTAAAACAGAAAGTGATTAAAACACTAAAACCTTGTTCTTGTTGACATAAGGTTTGCAGTAAACCTACTTACTGATTTGAATGACATTGTTATTTGTTCTTAACTTGCTCCCAAAGCTGTCTGACTGCCAGGAATGCAGCTGATAGAATATGGCCAAAATTGCCTTGAAAGCTATAAGACTGAATGTAATATTACTGAGGTCATCCTGCACACAAAGTGCTTTTTTAATTACTTATTTATTCTTTGAATAATATGTTTTCTTTCACAAGTAGCATAAAGTCAATACAATCTTTCATTGCATTATAATAAAGTAAATCTTGAATAAGAAACCTACACCTAAGCAGCTTATACACAATTGTAATTTTAGTCACATTTCTTTGTGCCTTAATGATGAGAAGGCAGTATTGATAAACCTTTTAACTTGCACATTCACACTGTTGGCAGTTTTTTTGTCCACTTCGCTCCTGCTTTGGCTGCAGCGGTTGTGTTGCATTTAGCCATATTATATTTTTAAACTTCTCATAATGGTTTGGGATTTGAGTTTCTCCTTTGTGTGAGAAAAATGCATCTTTAGGCCTGTCCATGTTTGTGATTAGTGATCTGGATGCGCTCAAAGTCAGGTTCGGAAAACCTGGGTTGACTCACCGAGTCGATTACCAGCTTGGTGTGAAACCAGATGACGAAAAGATATCCTGAGTATGTTTAGCTTGCATTTCAGTAGAGAGAACAAGATTTTGGTTGGTAGCTTGGTCGCTTGTCATCTAACATTAACTTTAGGTTTTTATGAGTAAAGTTCCTTTTTTTTTGCTTTGACTAGCAGTTTATTTTAAAAGACTTAACATATCAACACAGCCCAACATTGTTTAGCTACCAAGCCACATTTGATACCGACATAGGTTCAGTCAACGTTGTTTTTATGTAACATTAACGTAGTTAATTACACAAATATCCATGTAGCAAAGTTAGCAACTCTGTAGTTGCAAAATAGGCTACTTTAAGTGTATCTTCTGCCTATCTGCTGTTGCTAGTGTAGTGAATAATTACTCCCTAACAAAAAAGCTGGTGATTGCTTTTTATTTTTATTTTTTATTTTTTTACCGGTGCATAGACCTCTCACTGTTCTTTGTTATGCTAATTTGGCTCCACACAGACAGTTTTATCGTAGGGTAAACCATGACTTTGTAAGTCAATGTAAGAGAAGTAACCTCTTTAACTCATGTTTTCAAAAAGTCGCAGGTGGATAATATTGAGGTTTTGTCGTTTTCATGACCCTTGCTATTGTGTCTAAAAGCCCATTATGTTGATAGTTTTTTTCCCTTTCAGTTTACAGTTAATATATTTTTTGTTATCTTGTTAAAGTGTATTTCAGTATCTCTGGGTCCTTTTAGAGTAAACGTACTCAAAGCCATTACACAATGACAGTTGCACACCACAGTGAAATGTGATGTGACATTTCTCTCAAAATATCATTTGCATTATTTCTCTGATATTACTCTTCCCATTTCAGCAATCTGTCTTTTTGAATCAGAGAGTCAGAGATCTCGTGCTCTGCTTTATTTCTCTCTCTTCACTGCTGCATTTCAAATGAAGAATCCAGTTTACTCTAATAGCTAATTTCTGTATTTAACATCCAGAAGCTCAGCTGAACTGCATCAGTGGGTTTTTAGATGTAGATTAGAGACTGCTGTTGCCTTTGTAGGGAGTCATGCACACTAACAGATGAATGAAAAATGTCACATTATTGTTAGACTGTTGCATGAGCTGGTTGGAAACTCTGGCTAGTTTTTTTTAAAAAAAGTGTTATTAGGAAGAGTCAGAGTTGTTCACATCTGATACCGCAGAGGTTTCTCTTCACCCAGGCCACACAGTCCATATGTTCGTATTCCCTTTGTGTGAGATGTCTGAGAAAGAAAATCATTTTATATTGTGTGGGAGGGTTTTACTCAACTGTACCAAAACTTGCCTGATTCTGCCTTAGAAAGCTTTTTACCTACCATTACTGTGGATGTCAGTGGGGAGTTTCTGCTCTGCATTGTCCAAATCAACCCTGAGCTGAGTGTGCTGTCAGATTCAGCCACTGAAGACAACCCAAATTTAGCAGGGAAGTCTTAAAGCACTGCATGCTTAATGGTGCATATCTTAGGTCAGACTGTGTGTAATAAAGTCCTTTTAGGGGTCCTAGGTAAATGTTTACTATATCCTTCTTTTCTCAGTCTGTTTTTTTGCTCAGCATAAGGTTTTTTTGAGCTTGTGCTTTGGCAGCAGCCCAGATATGTTTAAATTAATGCTTAAATATACAGTCTTTCCAGAATATCCATACTGTGTTCATGTCTGAATGAAATTCAATTTTTTATCTACTTGTCTCATTTCTGTTCTGAGTGTTGTTTCATTGTCCTATGCACTCTGCAGGGCATAAATTGAGGACTGGAAATATATCCAGCATATCATTAATATCATCTCTCTAAAGACACTGGCTTTGGCACTGACTTTAATTTATTATTTCACAAAGATATGTGTAACACACAGGGTCGCGCGCACACACAAAATTGTCTGTTGCAGCCTCTAATGTCATGTTGTGTCAGAGTGCATTGATTACTACTTTCACACTCACAGTAGAAAGGTGGAGGGCAGGTTGGCTCTGATTTCCTCCTCCACATTGCTCTGTCTCTCTGCCTCTGCTCTGCTGGAAAGATCATTTGCCTATCTTTCTATTTCAGATCTGCCCTCTTTACTGATTCTGTTGTCTTTGTTTCTGCCTGCCCCCATTTCATCCTCTCAGTTTTTTATTTATGTGCTCTTCCCACATCACACATACTCTTTAACAACACTTACAGGGCTTATTCAATTACTTATACAATAACATTTTTCAACTTTATATTTGTAGTGTAATATAAACTTGTAAAGTTGCAAGAGACCTTTTTATTCTCTAAGTTTTAAGATATTTACTTGTTTCTTGAAAATTCCCGAAACAAGAGATTGATTTGACACCACTGGAGTGTTTTTATTGAAGAAAAATGCATCTTCAGGGGGATTTTCAGGGTAAATTATACCTTTTTTATAAGTGCAAATGCTGTTTCAGAAGCTTTTATAACCCAAGTAAGAAATACAGTTCTTACTAAAAGGCTGCTGATTGTCTAGCATGACAAGCTCAGATTTGAATTATTAGCTATTTACACCTTCAGCCCCGCCCAAAAAACATGTCTTACATGGAAGAAATGACCTGAACTCAGTGTGCCCCCAGCCTCTTTGCATGTGTTCTTCATGTCCTTATTGTTACTGTATAATGGTTGCTGCTGCCTCTTTGTCTGAGCTGAGAGCAAAAGTGGAAGGGCCCTGACCTCCCCTCCCCCTCTTCTTCATGATTTTGTCTCTGCTCCTCCTTTCTGGACTTTAATGATAAAAATCTGAGCTATGTTAGTCATTTTCTGGCTGAGTGGCACCACACAACTGACACGTCGCGATAAGGAGGGGTGTGTTAGCGAGACAGAGGGGAGAGCAGCTTATGAGCACATCATGTAGGAGTTGAGTTTGCCTGGCAACAGGTGAAAAGATGGAGATAAGACAGTTGATAGTAGTATGGTTTGATTTATTCTCACTGCTTGCTGCTCTTTCTCCACCTGGACCTGCTGCCACTCTTGTTGCTTTTGATTAAGCATGGATCGCATTGAACCGGCAACTAATAAGTAAACCAGTCACCGTCATAAAAAATGCATGGAGTTGATCTGCAATTAAAAACAAGCTTAGGTTTCATGTTGTTGACAGTAAAGTGGCAGCGCGAGGGTTGACATCTGAGCATCACAGCTCATCTCCGCTTCAAGATGTTCACATTTTGCTTTATTGCACATTTATGTGTTTGTTGTCTGTGTTTTTGGGGAGTGGGCTGTGGATTAGGCTCGCCTGATGCCAGAGGTTGATGTGGGTGTATGAGTCGTGATGGGGGTGATGGTGGCTGAGCTGCTGGTTTGACGACATTGCCTACCAGAGCAGATGGTTTCAGCCACCTTGCAGGGGAGCACAGGAAAGTGAGAGATGCTTCATTCAAAGGTTTCTCATTGCTGCTCTTCAAATTTACATGCGTAGTAACTAAAAGATAAAACTCCACATAGTTAGGCTTTCAACAGACAGGAAGAAGCAGATTAACTTGGTTCACAAAGGTCTTTGCACTCTAGCTTGAAGAAGAGATGAACGCTTTTGAACGTTTGGAACAATTAAATTTAAACATTTCCACTCCTACAGGTTGCCATAAATGGATCTTGACTCATCCCTGCTACACATTGTTTGGACATAATCCAGGCTAGGCTTGCTTTGCATGTGCTTTGGCACTGGCAACATTACCCAGTGCCAGAGCAGCTTTTTCATGCCTAAATACAGCCATTGCAGTATAGTATTAGGTCTTTTGATGGCCTGGTATGAGTGTTGAGATGCGTGTTGGTTTATTTGGGATAGAAGAAAAACAACTTCTCTCTTTTTAGTTGATCTAATCTGAATATTGGAGTCTCAAAAGCTTGTACAAGGTTCTTTACTGTATGGCACAACCCACGCAGAAAAGACAATGATAGAAATGTGATTACAATTTTTATAGTAAAGATGGAAAGGGAGGTTGCTTAAGGTGTCCTCCCTTCCTGAAACAACCCATCTGATGGTTGCATTACTCCAGTGTTTCAGCTCGTCATTACTTCGTGCAGAGTAGCTTTAGAGTGTTTGAGCAGGGGTGCTCAAGCTGCAGCGAGCAGTACGGGTGGTGGAACTTAATAAATCTGCACATTTTAAAAGAAGCAACAGTGTGGAGTTGCATCTAGGTCATTTCAAGGCAGTAGGAGATTATCTTAGAAATGTGTTGTTGTGATAAACACAGATGGTTTTTTTAGGCTTTGGAGCAGCTTTCTTTCTTCAGAAAATTTGCATTTCAAATTGGGCTGTGTTCTTTGCTTTTTTGTGAAGATAATTTGGAGATAGACTCTTACTGCAGACTTTCTCTGCATCTGCTCCTTCTATTTTAATAACTCTTTTGAAATGTGTTCCCCCTTTGTTTGTGGAAGTTTATTAATAAATTATTGGCGAATCCCTATAATTATGTTAATGTCAACTTATTTCATTTAACTATTTCAACTTTTTTGTTAAAATTCTAGCCTGTGTTTCATCACTCTTTTGTGTAACTGTTATTATTATACAGGGTTTCCCCCAGTGCTCTATAAGCCTGGCGGGCCGCCAGGCTTTCCTTGCCCCCCCGCCAGGCTAAGCATCACTTGTTTATTTATTTTAAATTGTTTTTTTTAATGCACCAAAACAGTGATACCAAAGACGGTATACAGCTTTTAACCGCATCTGCTGATACGGCTGAAAGCGCAATGGCAACATTTTATGGTCGATACGTGAACTTTTTCCGAAGTCTGAGGAGAAGATGAGCCGCTCGTCGGTTCCATGAGGAGGCAGATCCAGCGCGAGTTAGCATGGATGTTAGCATGTCGTCAGAGCAGTCTTCTGCGAGCAGCGATGGTAAACATCGAACTAGGGGATTTAATCCAAAATGGTTAGCTGACCCTAAATTTAGCGGATGGCTCTACCAGACCCAGTATGGTAAACCCAGATGGATTGATGCACTGATCCAACCTGAACCATGTGCAGCAAAAGTAGAACAGGTCATACAGCACAGCATACCTGTTCAGCCTCTGAGTTCCCTGGTTTTACCCCTTGGCCATGTTTGCACTTTTTTATTTATGTTAATTTATTGACATAAATTTGCTTGTTTTAAGATTCACTAGGATTTAACTAAAGTGAAAACAACTGATATTATTTATTTTAATTGTAATTTTTTGTGTTTGTTAAAACCGTATTCCAAGATTGTGCCTTTTTGTAAGACTCTACGTTTAAGTATTGTTAATAAATGGCTTATAATAACACATAATAGTCATAATTTCAAAATTCTTGTCAACTTTTAACTTTTTTTTTTACAAAAACACTGTGGTCGGCCGGTGGGCTTCTCTGCCACCGGGCTTAGCAAGTTTTCTGGGGGAAACCCTGATTATAAATACAAATTTGTTTGTATTTGTTTGTCACATCTGCTCTACAATATTTCACATTATTTTCACTGGATGAAAAAAAGCAGGAGCTTGTTGTAGATCATCTTGTCAGCTGGTTTGCATCATAGTGGTGGAAAATACTTCCACCCAGAGAATATTTTTTTTTTGTTGCTATTTTCTTTTCCTAACTTTTCCTAACCAGTTTATTGGCGTTGTCACAAGCTCAGGGTATTCCTGCATCATCTCACAGGAGACTAATTATGACACAAACAAATCAGTAGAGGGGAATAAACATGTTGTTCTACTAATTCCACTCCTGTTGCTTTTGACAACCATAATAAGTTGGATTTGAAAATAGTTACACAGAAAAAATAGTTTATTACTTCTAACATTGATGATGACACACATCAGAGTGCGATGCAGAGAGATAAAAAGAGATCCTCCTTGAGGGAAAAGGGCAGGATTTATCTCACAGACTGGCCTAGTTTTATAATGCCAAGTATCTTTACCAGATCTGGGAGGGTTTGAAGGGGCTCCCAAAGGCTCCTGCAGGTAAAGTTGCTGCAGTGGTGGCAGCGAGCCAGTACAACTTACTGTGTCAATTACTGTAGCAAATGTTGTGAACGTGAGATCAGAGCTAAAATGTTTTAATTGGACTGTTAATTGTCAAATGTTATTGCATGTTATTACATGACTTTTTAAAAACAAATTAATACTGGATATTGTGTCAAACTACTTTATCCCTGCTGTCTTAGAATATTGCTCATATGCTGCTTTGCAAAAGTGAACATGCAAGATTTTAACCACAGATACCTGTAAGATTATTTATTTTTTTGGTTGGAAAAAAACTAAAGATTAACTTAACACAGGAAAAAATGGCTGTTTAATTCACCTTTTCTTTTTAATTCTCAGTGTCACTGTTATGTATTGTGTTCTGTTGCACTTTGAACATCCTTACAGTGATGTTAGTATATATTAACCAAAGAGAAGAGAAGCAAAAATATATTGTGCTCGTATTAAGTTGATGTTTAACATTTAGTAGTTGACTGTTCTGTCAGTGTTTCCCACATTGTTAACATTGGTCAAATACTTCAGGACAGGATCCCTAACAATAAGAGATATTCAAACGGGGAAAAAATTAAAGAACTTTTCACTTGCGTCTATATCAAATTTGGCCCTCCTTAAACTTTAAATAGTCTGTGTTTAAGTTGTTCATTCTGCCGCAGACTCAAACTAAAGCCAAATAGGCAAGTTTGTTTTGTATGTGCGATATATAGTTTGCATTGTTTCGATTTTTATGGTAGATTTTTTTTCCATTTGGGACCATTTTAAGTACAAATTACAGAGCACATTAAAGTGTCTAGAAGAATGTTAGAATATTACACAACATGAAATGGCTGCACTTTATGATTTACTGTCTAGATTTACAGTTCTAATTGTATAATGTGTAAAACCTATATCTAAACAAATATTCTAAGTAGGTAGTACAATTTGAGCCATTTTACAGATTGCTGTGCAGAACAGCATTCAAGCTGACACATGAAACCCTGGAAAATTACACCCTCTACTGTTCTGATGATTTATATATGTAATGACAAAGAATATGCCACACACTGTGTTATTTTTTGTCTATTTGATTCTTGCTGTTGTACATTTTGTCTTGAAGGCTCCAGATAGGAAAAATAGTGGTTTAGATGTTCAAAGAAGTGCAAACTTAGCAAATTTATACAAGAAGAGTGTTTTACTTTAATAGTGATGTAAGTGAGAGGCAAGTCTGTGTATATCTCTCATTGGTAACACTATCAATGCTCCTGTCTGACAGTTACACTTTGTATAGACTGCAAGTTCAGGTGGCTCAGGATTATATGGTTTTGAGACTACATTTTATGCTGCTGGATACAAGGAAAATAGTCATGATTCCAACACATTTCAAAGACTTGCTCTCTTATGCTTTATGAAATATGTAGCTTAGCAACACCAAATATTATTACAGGCAGTATTTGATTATAGGCTTGTTACACAAGGCATTAGCACTGAACCCAGAGTTTTGGTCTCACTTTTATTTGTAAAATATTCACATTGAAAAGTAAAAGGCATTTTTGTGGCACTGGTTTCACAGAGGCTCACAGCACTAACAAACACAGTTTATTTAGTGCACATGCATCATGCTAGATTCAAAGCCCTTACATTAATCACAGTTCTTTGCACTTCAACTTAGCTTGACATTTGGATGTGAAGTTTGTTTGTCCATCCAAAACAATCTTAATGAGCTGTGGTTTTCCCTTCAAGCTCCAGACAAGCTAATAAACTAAACACAAGCTATTAAACCAACTAAACACAGCACACACAGTGTATAGCAACGCACACACACACGCACGCACACACAGACTGTAGTAAAAGCTGAATGGCACAACAGTGCACATCACGCCTGGTTTTGAGGGCTTTTGCAGCCATTCACAAAGCAGCAGAAGCATTTCTTGTGCAGAAACAAATCCACTGATAAAGCTGTCGATGTTCAGAATCTTAGTTTCCATTGGTTTTCTCTAAAGAAGAATTCACATTTGGCTTTTCTTCCATATTAGTGTTGCTTTGTGTGATACCTAATCAGATGCAATTTAGATATCATTAATATTAAGATAGTCTGGATCACGCTGAAGGCTATTAATACTAGCTTACAAAGCAGTGCAAAGGTTGATGCCCAAATGCCATTCTACTGATAGATCGCCCAAAACTTGTCCTATCCTGTGTTTGTAAACCACTGTTGTACAGTAACAATAATAAACACAGTTCAGTCCAACCTAATCTCCTCCTTCTACCAAATGACACATTACAGCTTAGCACATCTTACAAGATTTTCAAACTGATGCCTTACATTAGCAGTGTGGATTTGGAATCAGACACTACTCTTTCCTCTCTCTGTCTCCCTCTCTCCTCACTCTGTTTCCCTCCATTCTACTTGACAAAGTGAAGGGCCTCAGCCGCCACCACGGAGCCTTTGCTGCTGTCAAGGCTGGTGACCAGCTTGAAGCCTGATCTCAGCGCTAGCATCACTGTTTCTAGTTTCAGACAGTCAAGTGTGCACAGGAATGTGCTGTCCTCCTTCAGCACGAGGCGTGAACCGGGCTCCGACTTGATGAAGTGTCGGAACTGGATCACGTTGGACGACACCACAAATTCTTCCGGAAAACCATCCAGTCGACTCTTGGAGATCTGCACCAGCCGCCCTTTGACTTTGTCGATGAAGCCGGCGTCACTGCAGTACACCTTAAGGCCCTGTGACCTCTCGTGGCTATCCGTCACCTCCAAAAACGCAGGTTCCCGCAGGGCTGCCCTCTGGCTTTCCCACTCGGCCACGGCCTCCACCAGTTCAGTCAGACGATAAAAATCTGCCTCCCGACGTAGGAGCCCCGCCTCCCGGAAGTCGTCAGGTAGCTGCAGCTCTCCGGTGCGGAGGTAGTTGAGCACATGGCGAAAAACTGGACCATCTCTATCGATGAAGGGGTTGCCCATGGAATCAGTGTGCTGAACTGGCTTTTTACCGTTGGCAAGCTCTTCTAGAAAAGACCCTTGCTGCTTGCCAAGGGTGGTCCGGTGAGCAGTGTACAGGAAACCCCCTACATTAAGGGTGATGGTGCCTGAGGAAGGCTTCTTGAAGCTCTTGCTGGGCTGCAGCAGGTCCGGGTTGATGTGCCTCAGTTCACTTTCCATCCTTCTGAGGTTCCATTCCATTCTCCAGTCACCCTCTCCAGCCTCGACCCAGCCTCCTCAGAGCTGGTTTTTCTGTGTGTCTGTGTGTGCAGGACAAATCGAGTCGTTTTTTTTCGTATTTTCTTTTAGGTCTAGTGTGTGGGTCTGTGGTACAGCTGAGAAAATGGAAAGGTGTTGTCAGCTGTCGTGCAGTGAGAGTGAATGTGTATGAGAGTGTGTGACGGTGGATGGGTGAGTGCCGTCTGGCAGAGAACTGGGAGCTGAAAACAGACTGGCTCTGTGTGCTGCTGTATGTCCCTCCTCTCTCTCTCTCCCCCTCTCCCTCTCCCTCTCTCTCTCCTGTCCCTCCCCCTCTCTCTCTCTCTCTCTCTCTCTCTCTGCCTCTCTCTCTTTCTTCTGTCCCTCCCTCCCTCCCTCTCTCTCTCTTCTGTCTCTCTTTCTTTCTCTCTGCCTCGCTCTCTCGCTCTCTCTCTCTCTCTTCTGTCCCTCCCCCTCTCTCTCTCTCTTCTGTTTCTCTCTCTCTCTCTCTCTGCCTCGCTCTCTCTGTCTCTTCTGTCCCTCCCTCTCTCTCTCTCTCTCTCTCTTCTGTCCCTCTCTCTCTCTCTCTCTCTTTTTCTCTGTCTGTGTAAGTGGGTGGGCAAACAGCGTCACATTCAGGGAGGCGAGAGAGGCAATATGTGAGCACTAGAAGACACACTAGAAGAGTCCAGAATCCAAGAGTTCTTTCTTTCATTCTGTCTGTCTTTAATTATCCCTAAAAAGGTACAAAGCTGAGCTTGAGCAATTAGATCACACACACACATACACACACACACACCATCCTCTCACCAGATAGAGGAGGAGGGGAGGGTTGTTTCCATAATTTTTGTGGTGTGAAATTCTCTCAGCTTGTGTGAGTCTGAATATGAAACTCCTTTTGCAGCCAAATCCATCTGTTTACCACACAGCACTTCATGTGAACAGGAATCTGTTTGAAAAGGAATCCAGTTTAATTGGGGAGGGGGTTCACTCGCTTTATTCGTCTTCTGTCTGGTTATGGCAGGGACAAGTAGGCTGCTAGTCTTCTTTATGTAAATGAAAACAACAGGGAAGGCATTTATGTAAATCTTTTATTTTTTTCTTTACAAGGTAACAAGCAGCTCACTGTCTTCGCAAATGTTGCCTGTGCAAAGATGGTGTGTGTGCGTATGTGTGTGTCTTGTATGTGTGCTGGCTTTCCAAGGAAATGGACCAATTGCAATGGTGGTCTGGTCATTAAAGACAGGGTTTCAGTAGGCTAATGCTTTGGCCTGAAGCCGCCCATCAGGGAAACTGCGGTTGACCTGTGTAGGATATTTATGAGCAACACACCTTCCAGGCTTCCTCCTAAAGGGTAGGCTCTTCCCCCCTCTACCATCCTTCCCCACCAAACGCCAAGATCTTTTTTCCTTTCCCACAGCTGTAAATTAGTTGTGAGACCATCTGGCCACAAACAACTCACAAGACAAGTGTGTGTGTGTGTGCGCGTGCGTGTGTGTGTATTAAATGCCTGTGGCTCTTCCAGTGCAAATGTGTAAAAATCACAGTTCATATCAAACATGAGGAAATACACAAAGGTTCAGCAGTGTTGTGTATGTGAGGGTGATGTTTTTGGTTTCTAGCTGGTCACGTTGTGTGATAAAAACATAAAAATCTCTGTGTGCTCTGCAGATCATTCTTGTACTTCATGCCAGCATTTTAACACTAGTGACTGTAGTTTATCTCAAAACTGAAAAAATAATTACTCTAGGATGCCAGCAAATAATTGGCTTAGTATTAAATAGTATGCAGCATTGTTTGCCAATTTAGTGTTAGATGTGTATTAGCTGGCAGGGATTGCTTTCTGTTTCCATTTATAGTGCAGCTGCTTGGTCATTGGGGACCGTATAGCTAAAAATCAATGAGTAGTGACTACATACTTGATACTTTAGCTATGAGATGGTAAGTTAAGGATTTTTTAAAACCTGTAAATCATTAAAAAGAAAACAAACCCTATCTGTCTATCAGTCTTCGTCCTTAGATCAATACAATTTATGCAATTTACCATTCCTTGTGTCCTAGGTTATGACCTGTATTTTGCCAAAATTCATGTTTCTATTAGTACTATCTGGGATTTTACAAAACCGTGGGGGAAGATGTAGAAAATGTCGGAAAACAAATGCTCCTATGCTTCGTGCTCGTTAGCTTCTCACTCACACACACAAACACAAATATACAAACACTAGGGCGGATAGCCTGCACATTAAATTTATGTTTATGCTAGATTCTGACCCCAACAGCTATTCTGCTGCAGAAATATTTCAGTGCAGACGGTTTGTAACCTACTTTAGATGTGTTTTTACACCAGGGCGGCAATGCCAGTCGATTTGCATAATTTATCAGCACTTGCACAGGAGTCTGGCAATGACAAAATACCTGAATTGTGACAGTATGTGTCGCTGCATGGCAACAGAGACTGCGTGCCTGCTTTTCAAGGATGTTTATAGCGCAGATTATGTAGTGGCAAAATATTGTTTGTGAAAGTAGCCAAGCCTTTGGCAGAAAGTTGAAAATGGTTTTTATTCATTTTTTTCAGAGTTTGGATGTTGAAGGAAAGGGGATATTTTGTACCTTTATTTTTCACTTACAACCACAAATTTCACTCTCATCAGCTTAATACATTTTGGCAAAGATCATTAAATGTACATGTGTCTGCTTGTGTGTGTAAAACAGCATGAAAAGGGTCTGCACATTTTCATTAGAAAGATGAAATAGTCATGACAATCATCCCTGCTCTTTTGCCTTCAGGAACAGACAAAATAGAAATAAATAATGAGGCTTGATGGTTTGTCTTTTCCCCTTAAAATAAACGGAGAGCAACAGGTGTGTTAAACTGATGCAACAGGTTATCAGCTACTCCTTTGAGCTGTAGCTGTTAATGCATTGGGTAGGCAATGACTGAAGCTTCACTTTAGCTGAAACCTTAATTCAAACATGTGATTGCTGTGATAATTAATGTGGGTTACTGAAATGCAGTTTTTTGTTGCTTCTCAGTGTGTGTTTATCTGGGAAAGTGGGAATGATCCGAGAGTGACAACTCTGTGTCTCTGCTGCGATTTTCTAATCGTAAGTGATTAGTTGGATCATCATAACAACACTCCACTGGAATTGCAAATGAGGACAAGATGCAGCAGAGAGGATTGTGGGAGGTTTGACCTGCTTTTTGCCTCCTGTTCATTAAAAGTGTCTCATTGAGGACAATCATTGTCTTTAAAGTCAATGAGAATCTGTTTGTTACAGCTGTTGAATCTCTTTATCAAACTGACAGCTTTGGATGTCGGAATTAAATTTCCCAAAATGCTGCAAGCAAGGACTCTCCTTCTCCCTTAAAGGTAGTGAATTATTCATAGAGCTGCTCTAAGAGCTTGTGGTGTAACATGGAGTCACTGACTGCTGTGAAGCTGGCATGGCAACCACTTAAATTAGGGTCTTGTATGAGCTTAGAGCTGTCAGTCTTTTGCTTTATTCATTACGGACGTCTATCTGCTGTACAGAGTGTACGTATTTGTCAGGGCTAAACTATTACCCAGGGTTTCCGGCGTGTTAATAGCATATCGTCTACACACAGATTTCTGGACTTTTATATTTTGATATTAATCACAAATACTGTGTTTTCAGAGCTAATTAGCAAGTGCAGTAAACTGACGTAGGACAGCAAACAGTAAATATTCTATATCAGCATGTTCAAATGCTGATGATGTAGTTTAGTCTCAGCGTCACAGATCTGCTATTATGGCTGTAAACTCGAGTTTCCTTTTAGTCTAGCCACATAAAACTAAAAAATGCTCCCCAATATTAGAATTAACTCTGTTTTTCTGTACCTTTTTAAAACTTAGCATGCACTATTTTGAGAAATACCCCATTAGTTTTTAAAGATGAGATATAGACTTATGTTAGTGTGGTCCACTGTTAATTTAATTGCCCACCAGTTCTCTGCTGTGTTAGCAGCACTTCAAAGCCTAACTGTTGCATATTGATGTTGCTAATCCATGTTGAAATCAAAAACAAGTGGGTTGAATACGGTGACAAACGTCAGAAAATCACTTCAAAGTTAATGAATGGATTCATTACATTTCCTTAATGAAGCAGCCTCTGGGCTTGGCGGAGGGGAGCTCTAATGGAAAATTATATTTGGAGATCCAATCAGTGACTTAACCCCCGCATCTCGCCCCCACCCCCCACCCACATTGCTTCCTTGTTGTCCTGTGTAGACAAACCTCCATCACAACTGTGTGTGTGTGTGTAGGTATGAGGATGAAAGAATGAGATAAGAGCAGATGGTCTAATTTACATTTTTGTTGTTTTTTATTCCTGATAGAGTAAAGTTCAGGCAAAAGCATAACATTTGACAATATCAAGAGACCACAAGCTTAAAATTCTTTTTAACGGTTCATGACCTGAACTCTGTGAATGCAAAAAGACATAAAGTTGCATAAATACGAATCAAAATTGTTCTCTGTGTACATAACTTTTTGTTTTAAATATTTTAATAATTATTAAACTGGGAGAACATGCGAAAGCCAGATTTTCATTCACACAGCTAGCAAGACATGGACATATGAACTCCCCGTTTACATGTCAGCAGTCCAGTCATTCTTACCACAGCTGCATCACTTGTGTCACATTGTCACAGTTCTTCAAGGCCAGAGCAGCGTCACTAGATGCACATCAGTGGCTTTTTATAGCCTCTGATTCACTAACTCATCAGACCGTTGTCATTTGTGAAATTGGTGTATATTCCTTACAACTCACAATAAGGATTACTTGGTAATAAAATTAATACTCCAGAATGATACAGTTGTTCACACAAAAGTAATTCATCAAAGTTGAAGTATTAAATAAAATGCTTACTTGTGATGTTTGTTTATTGACATTGATGGACTGATAGAGGAGTTTTTGTGTTTTATTTATATAGCACCACTTCACAGCATCTCAGGGCAGTTAACATAGTCAAGTCAAGACCTTACAATATTGTATTATAGAGATAAATCCAATTATTCCCTTTGAGCAGCCCATGGCAACAGAAGAAACTCCCTTTTAACAGGAAGAAACCTCCAGCAGAACCAATCTTCAGGGAGCGATGCCATCTGTCCCAACCTGTTGGGGAGAGGACAAAAAGGAAAGAGAAAAGGAGAGCAGATAGAGAACAAATGAGGGAACAACAGACACTGGGCAATTTGGTGATGAGAGTAACTGTACAGTAAGAGAGAGGACAAGACACAAGCTATAGGAGAGAGAAAGCTAATGACATACAATTGTGGCATATACAAGAGTTGTAGGCCGACAGCAGTAGAACTAAGGGATGGTTTAGAGTCACCTGAGTCAACACTAGCTATATGTTTTATCAAAAAGGAATATTTGAACCTAATTAAAGTAAAGAGGGTGTCTGCCTCCCGAACCCAAGCTGGAAGCTGATTCCACATACAAGGAGCCGGATAACTGAAGGCTCTGCCTCCCATTTTACTTGAAGAAACTCCAGGTTCCATAAGTTAACCTGCACTTCAAGAGTGAAGTGCTCTGGTGGGGTAATATGGTAACATGAGTTCTTTAAGATATAGCAGAGTTTAGTCATTAAGGGCTTTGTATCTGTTTGTAAGAGAGGAGAAGGTTTTTAAAGTCTCTTCTGGATTTTACAAGGAATGAATAAGAAGCTAATATGGTAGAAATGTGATCTGTTTGGTGGCTCCTGTCAGACCTCTAGCTGTAGCATGTTGGATCAGCTGTGGGTTATTGGGACATTCTGATAAAAATAAATTACAACAGTCCAGCCTAGAGGTTACACATGCATTGAAGAGATAGTAAGCATCACTCTGAGACAGGATATTTCTAATTCTGACAAAATTGCAAAGGTTTAGGTTGTACCAGTGACTCCTTGCGTGAATTAATTACATATCCTGGCCAAAAGTGATTCCAAGGTTCCTCACAGTAGAACTGGAGAGTAAGGCAATGCCATCCAGAGTAACTATCTGGCTAGACAATGTGTTTATGTTAGGGTCAAATACCATAACTTCTCTTTTGTCTGAATATAAAAGAAGAAAATTACAGGTCATCCAGGCCTTGATGTCCTTAAGACATGTTTTAGGGTGAACTAACTGATTTGTTGCATCATCAGTAAATTCAGCGCTATATCATCTGCATAGCAGTGGAAATATATGCAATGCTTCCTTTATAATATTGCCAAAGGACAGCATGTATAAGGTCAATAGTATCAGTCCTAGTATAGAACCCTGTTTAAGTCTCTCGCTAACTCTTGTTTGGGTGGAAGAACCTTTGCTGACACAAACAAACTGTCTGATGAATTTTATTTAAACCAGCCTTGTGCAGTTTCTTTACTCTCCATTGACATGTTCTCCTCTGCAGTGGAATGTTGTGATCAATTTTATCAAACGCAGCACTGAGGAGGTTATTGGTGACTTTTACCGGTTTTGTTTCTGTGCTGTGATGTACTTTAAAGCCTGACTGAAAGTCTTCAAACCATTTCTGTGCAATTAAGTGAATAATTGACTAGCAACAACTTTTTCAAGGACCTAATAAATAAAGGGGAGGTCGGATACAGTTCTGTAGTTTTGCTTTTTAAGTAAGGTTTTATCACAAGAACCTTTAAAGGCTGCACTTAATATATACTGTTAATAGAGAAGGCTAGATCAAGTTTAATATTGAATCAGGAATGAAGGCACAAACTACCTTCAGCGATGAGATCTAAAATACATGTTCATAGTTAGGTGAAGTGTTGAAGAGATCTGTAAGAGGGAAGCAGTCCAAATTTCAGTTAGGTCCCACATATGACTCCAGAGCCACTGAACTTGACTGACTTGACAGCAAAAAAATTAATCGAACAAAAGAAGTGAAGAAATGGCTCTTTCAGCAGGATAATGAGCCAAAGCACACCAGGGCCTGTTGAAAGAATATTTCACCCAGGAGAAATCAAGTCTTGCATTGACCCTCACAGAACTAAATCCAGAAGGCCACAGAGAAAAAAAAAGTCAGCTTGTCAGTGCTCTAGTGTGGATTAACTGAAAGCTTTGTGGAGTCCATGCACAGACATTGTCAAGTTCTACAAGCTGTCTTTATTGATTAAATGCTTTGACATTTAGTTAATCTAATGCAATAACATGTATACATTTTTAAATTTGGCTTATGTGTTCACGCACTTTTGGGGCCACTGTGTAATTTGGTTTTACCAGTATTTCATATAATGTTCATACCACAGTCTTAACATAAGATAAGCTCAATTTCTCTGTGCTGTTTATTTAACTTACAATCCAGTTTTGTGTTATGGCTTTCCTGTTGGCAGCCAGAAGTATTGCTCTTAGTCATGGATCCAGACTGCACACTGCCACCCAAGTGGCAATATCCCAACCAAATGTCTCAGAGGATGATGGCATGAGTGTCAGATTTGGTGGCACTGCTTCTGTTTTGTTCCACAGTGTAAAAGAAAGAACGTGTTTTATCTTAGACATGTGTGTTGTTATAATAGATTGTGACTCATGAGGGGAATATTAAAACGTACATGTTAGCTTATTGTCCCATTCCACTCCATGAATCACAAAGTACTGCACAACAAAAAAGTGTGTCCCAGCTGTGTCCATCACTCTTAAGTGCACCCCCAGATACTCTTACGCTGTTGTTCGCATTAATATCAGTGCATTTCAGCATTTGGTTGTGTTTCTGTATTTGCAGCGAGTGTAGTGTAGTCAGAATGGTAAAGACACTTGATTTGCTTGGGTTTTGTCTATTTGCTCATATTTTTTGTAGTTGCAATGCACTGAGCTCTTAAAGTCACCATAGATATGAGTATAGATGAAACCCCATTTACTTCCTTATTTTTCAATTTACTGTTTTTGTTAGAAGGAAGTAACACACTGCAGCCTGGTGAAAAAGAGACTTACTATGTTTCAGGATTCTCCTAAGTGTTTCTTATCCATAGAGCTCAGGGTTAGTCATTTTAGCCTTACAGCTGTGGAGCTGTTGCTGACTGAATTTGGGAGTGTTTTTCAGGTGGAATTTTTAAATAATAGCCTAGGGCTTTAAGAGAGAAATGTGAAGTACAAAACTCAGATCATAGATGGTCAGGAACAGAGAGGAAACAATCTCCTTGACAGAGTAAAAATTTTGCCCAGAGGAATGTTTGAATTGTTGATTTTAATCCCTGCGTAGCTTGTGCTGCATTCTACTATTGTGCAATTTGTGCTTAAGGTTTTCTGCAGAAACCACATTCTGCACAATTTACACACTGCATCTGATTACTGTCTTTATTGTATGTCAAGGAAGGAAACTTGACAAACCACTCATGTAAAACATATTTCTTGCTGTAGCTGTACTTTTTGTTCCACCTGTTTAGTAGTGTGCTCTATGCCTTCTCTGCACGTCTTGTGGCTTATCATTGGATGTTGTTTTTATTACTATTAATTAGGGGTGTAACAATACACTGAACCGCTTGGTACAGAGGTGTACCACGGTATGAAACTTTTAAGACTATTAAGAATGGCCAATGTACAGTATTGTTTTAATTGCGAACCTTTTAGTGGCCACAGTTGTGGCAGACCTTCTCTGTCTCACAGTTGCACAGTGTTGCGGAACTAAAAACAAGTAAGAGTTTCCAGTCGGACCGTTTCTTCTCCTGTCGGCACTTCTATGACATATGGCTAGTGAATAGGATGACCTTTTTTGTAAAAATGAAAATCTTCATGTCAAAATTTAGAATAACACAAATTTCTAACTAAGAAATGGGTTGAATGCCTGTTTGTTTATGCTTTATACATTTAATTGAAGAGAACTTTTTAACATTTACCCTTCAATGTTGATACTGATGATGTGTAACCAATCATGTAGTGCTGTTCTTCTACTCTTCTCACTTCATGTTTACAAATGTTGTGGGCAAAACATTATAAACTTGTCTTATTGTACAATCCAGGGCATAAAGGTGAATGTATACACAAAAGAAACAAAAGCCAAAGTCTACATGAATTAAACTCATTTTCATTTTTGCAGCCCTGAAGGGTAAGAATGATAGAATGTAGATTTCTTGCCTTATATTTCTATCTCCACCTTAAAATATCAGTTGCAGCTGGCCCTAGAAAATTCACCCCGCTCACTGCACCATCTGTCCTTATAGATACTTGTTTATGTGTAAATGATTCATTCATAGTTTTTGTGCATACACGCAATTAATACACTTGCTCCTACAAAGTGCTCCACAAGAGCTAAAACCACAGAAAACTACACAGTGGGCTCTATAACCAGGAGGTCACCATCCTTCAGTCACATCTCTGCTGAGGTCAGAGGCAAGAATGGTGTTTTCAGAGAAGCAATGAAATCATACAAAAAGAGAACCAGGGTCACATGAACAGCCCGAGGCAGAGGAACAAAGGCTGCTTATGCAATGGCTTACATCTTGTGTTTGTAATAAAAAAAATCTTTTTTGTAGTTGGTGAATATAGCATACTAGTGATAGTGATAATTTTCTGGTTCTGTAGAGCAGTGTCCATGCTGGATGCTGATGAAGGTCTTGATGTGTTTATTGCTCTGACTCTTTATGGAGGCTCAGTGTATTAGTGGCTGAAACATAGATTAGGACTGATAGTTAAAGACAGTGGATAGAGGCCTAGTGGGCGGCAAGTTGTTTGTTGTGTTCAACATTAGGAAGGTCAGAGCTTTGAGGAAAGAGCCTTGGAGCAGATGGAGGTAAGAGATGAACGTGAGGGGGTGGACAGCTGACCTCCTCACCCTCGCATTTGTCTCTCTCTTACTCTGCTGTCTTCACTCAGCCATTTCTCACATCTCTACTCTTAAAGAATTAGTCAAGTGTAATGGCTTTAAATGTATTTAAATGTCTTGGATACAGTTAATGGAGGCCTTACCTTTTACTTTGACCTTTTTATTTATGCTTTTCTTGAATTCCTTTTAATAATACAGCCTTTTAATACTGTAGTTTTTAAAACAGAAATAAGCTGGTATTAACATTTTTTTTGGATTTACTTCAGCAATCTTGTCCTGATCTCACTGTATTAATTTGGCACCCTTTAATAAGCTCCTTTACTTACTCTGCTGGATTGTTTTATATTAAGAGGTGTTAATATTTGGAAGGGACTGACCTGTGTTTTACAGAGAAAGGATGCCAGCAATCCAGGCTTTCTTCATATTTTGCTGTTTCATGAAAACAATGTGGGTACTACAACCGTGTGTTGTTAGCACTGCTTGACATGAATAAATTCCTAATCTTAAGTGAGCCTATGATTTGGTCTCACCGCAGCTTTTTCTCTTTGGTCAGTTCTTTAGTCCTAATTGCGATTCTGCGAATGAAGACATGTTGAAGAAGTTTGATGAATTGCGTTTTTATGCCCTTAAAAAACGAACCTTATAACATCCTCTTAAAAGCAATGTGATCAGATAAATGCTGGAAATAATCTGCCGTAATATCAGCAAATGTACACCAAGGGCCTTTTCTCCTCTCTGTTGTCTTTTGATGCTGGAGCTGCATCTGTGAAATGTAGAAATATATACATTTCAATGATACAAAAGCATAGTTTTCATTCCAAAATGCAACAAGTTTGGGTGAAGGAGTGGGTTTAAAACAGGGGATTTTTACAAGAAACATATTGTTTGATTTAATATGAATTTACAGTTGAAGTATGAAAGAGTTAGGTAGAGATAAAAAGGACAGAAAAAAGATTGCAAGCTAAGCCTAAAGAAAAACTCCTTGAATTCAGTTACTATATTATGAACAGAAAACATAAGGAACAAATGTGATAATCCTTAAAACCACACTGCTTGAAGACATGATTATGTATTAACCCCAGCTAAGCGGCGATGCAGCTGCATTCAGTGGACGTAAACTCTGACGTGGAGGCCCCTGAAGCTTGTTCTATTTTTATGATAATAATTATGCACCTTACAGTGTATTTGCCCTTTAAGCTGCAGGGCATGAGCACGGTGAGACCTGTTGATGGATAGGATCACTCGATTTATACTGTCTTCCAGTGCTCTTGGATGAAGCTTATATTCTAAGTGAAGCCATAATCCTTCTTATTCGCTAAAATACAATGTCACACACCCTGTGTCACACTTTAGACAGGAGTAGAAATCTCTTACTCTTATTGTGGCTTATTACTCACTGTCATCTATATTCAGGATGCTAGTTATGTGTGCAGTAGCTTACTGTTGTTTTGACATTGTGTTAAATTCAGGCCTCTGTAGTTTAGAGTATGACATGATGGGCAGGCAGAGAGCGAGTGTGTGTGTGTTACACAACAATGTGGGAGAAAAGTGATTACAGCTAAAACCAAAAGTGAAGTGCATATAGGCTGTTATTTCTCTGCCACATGTAAAGAACATCAAAACGCATAGTGCTGAGCAAAAGTTTTAGGCACTTTAGATTTTCAGATTTTTATCTACCTTAAAAGGCATCTGATGAGCCCTAAAATTATTTAGCTGAATGACACCCATGAACTTACAGTAAATAACATAGGTGTGTACTGCCCTGTGCAAAATCACTTGAATGTCAAATGATTCAAAATCGTATCAGCTCTTAGGAAGTATATTATGTCTATCTCTGCTTATGAACAATCAAAAACCAACACTTTCAAATGACTATATTTCAAACACAGATCTCAAAACTGAAGCTCAGTACAGCTAATGTAAATGCACCTGTAGTCACTGACACAAGTTGGAAAACCAGTGATGAAAGAAACGGAGCTGAGTGCCACCGTGATTTCTAATTAGCTTGATTGTATAAAGATAGTTATTTTCAATATTCAAGAAACACAGAACGAGCCTTAATATCACTAATCAGAGCCGCAGTAGATGTGCTCTTAAAATGATAGACAGTGTGCTACTGTCTCTGTCTGACTCTGAAAAATTGACAGCCAAGTGCTTCAGACTTACTTGGCACAGGGGTTATCAGTGGACAGCGTCCAAGAAAAAAACGTTACGTGTTCTTTCCCACAAAACTGCTGAAGAACATGAGCCTCATGAAAGTGGCCTGATGAATATTGGAGCACATTCTTGGGTTACATGAGACCAAGATACATTTGTTTGGCTCAGATGGGGTACAGTATGTTTGGCACGAACCTGACTAGGGTTACCACATGACTGTCAGGAATAAATCCATAGTTCTGACTGCAAAGCACCAAAGTGGGAGTGGGATGATATGAGGCTGTATGAGGTGCAAAAGGTGTTGAGGAGGTGAAATTCACAAATGGAGGCATGACTGTCTGTGGATATACCAAAATACTGTCTGACAAGATGACGTCATTCTGCAGATGTTTGGCACAGAACAAAAATATTTCAGCATGATAAAGATCTAAAGCACACTTCCAAAATCACCCAAGAGATTCTAGAGAAGGGAAAAGTGAAAGCTATCACCTTGCTAAGTGTGTCACTTGACTTGAATCCAATAGAACACTTTTGGGATGTTTTACAGAGAAAGGTAGAGCAACACAACCCCTCCAGCAAAGAGGAGCTGGGAAAAAATCTCTGAAGAGCAACAGAAAATCTCTCCAGTAATTTGTGCAACACTGGTATCCTGAGGAGGAGTGAGTCCATCATCAAAAATAAAGGTTTGAATCTCAGCATTGGCTTCCTATTGTAGGGCCTGTGTTTTAATACAGTAAGTCCAAGCTGTTACTTTTAAATTTTACATAAAAGTAAATACCTTACTGTCAACTTCAAAGTAATGCAATTATTGATGGGTGATACAATTTTGAGTCAGTTGACATTTAAGTGATTTATACAGACTGTACTCATGTCTGTTGTGTACTGTACACCCAGAGTCATAAAGTGACAAGAAGTCCTGACTCACAAAGAGCCCAGATCTAAATAAACACTTGACTAAAAATCCACCAACTAGCTTTTTCCAGAGCTCTTAAACTGTTTTGATGAACTAACTAATGATCATAGTTGTACTACTTTGTACTTAGAGGGTATATATGATAGTGGTATGAATATTTTTGTCTCGGGAAAAGGAAAAATCACATTTCCCAGTGTTGCACTATGGGAATTATCTCTGCAACTCTCGTGCAACAAATCCAGACCGCTTGTAAATTTTTGGTTTGCAGTGAAGAAAAAAGTCTACATGAGGGAAAAACGTGACAAAGAAAACACATGTTTATACGATTTCACACGAGTCTCAAAGACATGATTTCACTGATATGGCTTCATAAGAATGGACTTCTTTATATCTGCTAGAGAGTCATGAAGGCCTGAATGATAAGTGCGTAGGAGAATTAGGATATTGAATGCCTGTGTAAGGTGCAGACCACAACACTGATCTAGCACTTAAGAGTTTTGTAGTGAAACCAATGTGCAGGAGTCTACTATTTATCTCAAGTGTTCCTCCTACTCACAAAGCCTTGAGCTACATTTGCTATGGTCAGTCCTCATCCCATGCCGGTCCCCTCTCTCTCTTTGTCTCTCTTTGTCTACATTATCCATGTTCAGAAAGGCATTTTCCAGCATCCCTCTGGATCTTGGAAGTACCGGTAGTAAGACTTGAATGGCAGAAAGAAAATGGCGCTCTTGTCCTTGACCCTGTTTGACCATTTTACAACAGGGGTTTAGGGAAGGATATTCAGCAGTGCCGTGCATGCATGCACACATGTTTCTCATGTGTGGGTGTGTTTTTTTTAGACGTGTTGCTGTGTGCTTTGGCACTCGCCAGCCAATAATTGCACATAATTGCATCCATTTGTGGGAAAGGCAAAGATGAACATTAGTGAGATCTGTGACACGTACTGCTAAGTGTTTGTTCCCTCAAGATTAAAAACAGACTCTTGCGGGCAGTAGATGGAACGTTGTGTGACACATGATGTCAGGTGGTGATGTGTTGGTTACTATGGTGACCGTGGCAGTTGCACCTGCTTTTGTTCAGCTTCGGTTAACGCTGAATACATATACAGTACATACATACATTTATCCAACCAACAAGTGTTGTTTGTGTAGCCCAATTCTTGTATTTCTCTGTGCCACAGAGTTTGACTGTTGTCCGAAAGCATAAATAGATGAGCGACGCTGTAACACTGGGTGACTTCTGAGAAGCTACTAGTGAGAGACTCTTCACTTTGAGAACCCTGAATAGAAATCCACGGAAAGGTTCTGCAATGCCAAAGATGGCAGTTTTATAGCAAATGCCCAATCAGTCATGCTGTTGCAGTGCTGCAAGCACAATGTAATGAAACTGTGCACATGCATAGTGGAAGTATATCTAGTATATCTGCCCAGAAATGCCTCTGGCTGTCTTTTTTTGTTCCTGTCACATTTTTACTCCCTATAGGATAATTTTTCTTGGCGATGTAAAGTCCTGCACTTCTGTGGAAATTGCACAACTATGGCTAGAAGTAGAGACTCAAAATTGTCTTTTGTGCAGTTTAATAAGTAATAATGCCATAAACCATAAAAAATGAAGGAATGAAAGTTAAATGATGGATTGATTACTGGATTATTTTCAACATTATAAAAAAAAACTGGAAACAACATGCGCAATGTTTGTCCAAGTGCTCTCAGGCGTTACAAGTACTGGAAAAACTGGTGGTTCTACATAATACTTCTTTATATCTCTAGCAGATATAAAGAACTCCATTTTTATGAAGCCATATCAATGAAATCATGTCTTTGAGTCTCATGTGAAATCGTATGAACACGTTTTCTTTTATGTTTTTAGTTTATTGGTCTTTTGCTGAAATGTGATTTTAAGCTTAGATTTGGTTACGTTTTCCGACAAAATCCTACATCACTTATGAATAGTTAGAAGCTGTTAAAAATCCAATGATTCATTCTGTTTTAACAGGTGTAGCTATTAAAATTCCAGAAATTGTGGAATTCTGGAGTTTTGTTTTTTTTTAGAGAAATATCACTCAGGCCTTCTGGTGGGTTTTGGGGTTCATAGATTTTGTGGCAAAGTCACAAAAGCTGTAATCAGATTTGAGTGATGACTCTACAGATTAAGTTTTCGTTCTCTGGTTGCCTTCTAATTTGCAGTTATGGAAATAATAATAACCCACAAATCCTGGATAACACAGTTGATTGAACTGCTGTGAATTCACCACAGTGCTGCAGTTTTATACCAGCAGTGCATTGACAATGAACAGACTCGACTCAGGTGTTTCAGTATCACTAGTTTTCATTATTTGCCATTGTGTCAGAAATAGTGAATATGTAATATATATACATGTATGTATATATATGTATATATAAGTAAGACCGAAGTTATCTGTGTGTATTGTCAGTGGGAACTGAGTTATCATCGTAGCACATCCAGTCTGAAATACCACTTGATGGCCAAACACACAGCTAATGCGAATTCTCCGCCTCCTCCTCGTCAAAACCAGGCGATAATGGGGATAAGAGTATTAACATGACAATTTAAGGGACATTTAGAATAGATAAAAAAAAGTGTGATTAATTTGCGATTAATTGCAAGTTAACTGTGACATTAATGCAATTAATCGCGACTGAATATTTTCATCGATTGACAACACTAATATATATATGTGTGTGTCTGTCTATCTATCTATCTATCTGTCTGTCTATCTATACATCTATACATCTATACATCTATCTATCTATACATCTATCTATCTATCTATCTATCTATCTATCTATCTATCTATCTATCTATCTATCTATCTATCTATACATCTATACATCTATACATCTATCTATCTATACATCTATCTATCTATACATACATCTATACATCTATACATACATACATACACACAGTAATAATCTGTGTCTGTGCATGTGAACCTGATTAGCAAAGGAACCAGAAAATAGCAAAAAAAACATCAGTTTAATTTATATATAAAACATATTACTGTTTTCTTACCAAACATATAAGAATATTTCTCCATATTTCTGGAGAAAGTAATGACTTTACCTAGTACAACTTAAATAAATACGAGACCTGAATAATTAATGAATACAAAAATACTTTGCTGCCCTGTAGAAAGGGTCCATGTGCTCAGAATCTCAGCAGTGAAGCACAGAAATTTACCAGCACCTTCATTTGTACACTTTCTGAAAAGAGGTTAGCAGTGCATGTTTGGATGCTTTTAAGGGCCAGCAATTATTTCTTACGCTGTTTAGACTTGTGGGAGGACATCAGTAAAACAGTAACTGCCTTAGCAGCGGTGATATGCACCCTTTTAATTATCTGGACAATACACCACATAATCTGTGGATGCGCTGACTGGAGGACAAAAGACGCCACAGACAGGTGTATGTGCTGTACCTCCGTCATGAGAAACTGACGTTGCTTCAGATGACGCCTGAAGGAAAAAAATGTCCTTCCCTTGGATCTTTTCTTTGCATTCCTCCCACGCGCATTCAAGTGGGTGGGACTAAGACAAAAGGGAAAGATGAGAGTGAGGGGAGCGTGGAGATGAGAGAGAACTGGAATGATTTACTAACTCAGACTTTGAAAGATTTCACACCTAAAGATCCACAATTCGATATGGAGGAGAATGTTAAATTTAGTTTGACAGCTTGTCTCTCTCCTACACAGGTCATTCAGGCCTGTCAGTCTGTTCATTAACAAGGCCCTGTCAATTATTTGTTGACCTCTACAGTTCTCTGTAGACTTATTCTCTCTGTGTTTGCCCTTTGAGCATCTCTCTCTCCCTCTCTCTCTCTATTTGCTGGTTTTGCTAAGTCATATGTGTGAAATGTAGTGGCTTTTCAGACCTTTTATGAGTCCAGATACAAACGATGCCAAATCACACAACGATACACAATAGACTGAGCTGTTGCCAATATAACGCCAACGCTCACCAACTGGACTCCATCATTTCCTGGACGGTGGATTCCAAAAACAAAAAAAGCAAAATAAAAAAAAAAAAAAAGAGAGAGAGAAGAAACAATGATGATTGGAGAAGAGTGGAAAATGCATCAAATGGTTAAGAAAGAGGTGGTGGGTTGGACAGTTGAAAGACTGGCTAAAACACCTTATGAAAGAACAGCTTGAAAAATATATCTTCCAAAACAAACAACCATGTTCAAGGTGAATTGGAAGTGACAGAAAATGTCTAGCTGCTAATTGTAGATGGTTTATAGAAGCCTGACTGAGCCATAACTGGTTCAAGGCTGCAAATGGACTGACTTAATACTTCTGTTTTATATTAATGGCTAGTACCATATGATTTCTGAAACTGAAAAGTCTCTAAATAGGATGAAGAAGCTTTCTGTCTTGCTTTTCATAATAAAATGACATTGAGACTTGATGCATGTAAGCACTTATTTCTGTTTTCAGAGGAAACATACAGGTATACGCATACAGTTTTATTATTGTCTCCCCTTCCACACGTGTGTTAAAAGTAGGAAACTGTGTGAATGAATGTGGTGCACAGCTCTTTTATTATATTCAGCTTGTTGCAGAGCACCACTGCTGGCAGTTATTTTTGAGGCTCATTCTCCCAGCCGTGCACACCTCGATTTAAGCAATTTTCTTCTTGCGCATGCTCTCCTGCTGCGTCAGATTGCAGGGAGCAGGGTGGCTAAATTGCAATCTTCGTGTCTAAAGTGAATGTCGGTCTGGGCTCGGGTCAGATTCAGTATTTTGGTTGATTGAAGACATTCACTGGCTTTTCAGAAAGCCTGTCCAGCATTGTCATGGCTGTGTTATTCATTTGAGTGTTTCACTGATGAAAAGGTGCATCTCCACTTAAATCTAATGTCGTGCCCCAGTTTGATGTATTTAGGGCTTTTTCAAAAAACAGGTAGTGACAAGAAGAAGGGGACTTTAAAACCCTGTGAGTTTTAGTTTTTTAAGGTGTTGACTTAAAAAACTCTGGTCAACACAATTGTGTGTTGAGATTGGGGTTTTAGGATTAGAACTGTGAAGTACTGACATTAAATGAGAGTTATTACCTTATAACTTAATCTGAGAAATCCATGTGTGTTTTCAAACTTATCAGGAATTTTTTATTGCTAAGCACCAGGTGAGATATATCCGAGCTTCCAGGAAAAAAAGGTATGGATGATGTGTCAGATCAAGCTTTAGTGTGAAATTCCTTCACTCTGCAGACATACTGAGAAAGCGCATCAAATTAAATCACATTATTACATTAATATACAGCACAAACATTAAAGCCACTGACAGGTGAAGTCAGTAACATTGATCATCTTGTTATAATTAATGTTTTCCACCAACAACAGAATCAGTGCGCCTCTGTACGCTTTTGCTGAATCATGATTAAGCTGCTGTCATCACTGCAGATGAAATCAGTCTGGAGGGGATGGTGGTGCACAGAGCTGAATGCAGACCAGTCGTCACCGACAACTACATGAAGCTCAAGAAGTGAGTAAACTTTTGAAATTGTTCACCTGAGACGCTGCAGCTTTAAATGTGTCAAATTCTTAGTTACCTCAACTCACTTAAGATGAATTTAAATCACAATGTGCCTCAGAGTTGTGTTAGATTAACATGTTAATATAAGAAAGCAGCAAAGAGAATAATACACTCTGAAGTCGAATTCAGCAAATGTATGTTGCAAATTCAAACAACAGTACCAACTTATGTTTGGTATAAAACTAAATTATGGTACCAATATTGTACACAAGTGCTAACTGTGCATATTAGACCAAAATGAGTAAGAAAAAATTTATCACAACCTCTCAAAGAAAGTCACGTACATTGTTGGAGTGTTAAAGTCTGTCAGAAGCTGATATTTTAAAGATGCTCCTGTTGTTATTTTTTATATAAAATCAGGAGAATAATACACACACAGACGTACATGAAATGCACAAAGTCATTGGGGCAGCATTTGTTTTCAAGAACTGGGCTGTTCAAATTGCTTCTTTCACCCCTGGACAACACAAAATCTGTTCAAGTGTTGTGAATTAATTCCAACAGGAGCAGCAAAGTTGTTGACAGGGGCATAGTTGCGACTGTTGATTTGTGGACGCCACACACTCCAGTCCACTCTGCCTTTTTTTTTTATACTGGTTTCCGTCTCCTCTTCATCAGAGTATGTTATTCCAGCCAGAGTTAGTGGATGGCATTGCTATAGCAACAGCATTAGTGTGGCAGATGCACTGCTACAATACATCCCAAGGCAAACACACAACCCAGTTTACATTAGTGTGAGACCGTGTCTGTCAGCCACTGAATCTGTACGATGCACTAAATACAACATAAAGCACTATCCTTTAGTGTTTTAAGAGTTTAAGTGCAAAAAAGTGCTCCTCCTGATCCTCCAACAGTTTTCTGTGACTGTCTTATGTCAGCCGTCCTCAAAAACACATGTTTGTGTGCTGATCGACTGTCTGGACTTCATCAGATGTTCCAGGATGGTAATATGTGTCTGTAGTATTTCATGGCAGACTTGGGAAAAAAACTCTTCACTTTTGGATCAAGCTTTATAATCTCCCATTTGGCTGGCAGCTGACAAATGTTCCTCCATCATTGCAGGCTACAGAATATGAAGGACATTATGTTATCATGGTGGCGTCTGTGTGTGTGTGTGTGTGTGAGAGAGAGAGAGAGAGAGAGAGAGAGAGAGAATGTGTGGAAACAATTCAAGAACAGTTTTTGGTGGAAATATCACTTTGCCACATTATTTTGCATAACAATTACTAATTCAGATCAAACAAATGTATGTGTTTTTTTCACAGAGTTGTATTTGTGTTTCTGCTTTCTCATTTTTTAATATTTCTGATGAAAACAGTTTTAATTTTGTGTTTTTAAACATGATGGTTGTAATCTGACTTCTCTCCAAATTACTGAAACCAAATACAAAAAAGAGGTAGCAACCATAGACTGTATGGTATCAGTACGCTTCACAAATGGACTGTTTATTGTTAATTTATCATTAAGATTATATGATAGTCATTATGGCAGGACATCAGGCAGCTGCACTGCCTTGTGTTTGACATTTCCGTCATTGCTGCTTCAGTCAGTCATCAGTCTAAATAAAACATGTTCAATGATGAGCTGAGTCAAGATGAATGAAAGTCAACAAAAAATAAATAGAAAGCAGAATATCTTTGAACAGAGCAGCTGCCATCACTTGTTTGGTTCATTGAAACTCAAGGTGCTGACAGTTGTCTTTGTGCCAATAGGCACATCTGTCAGCAGAGATCAAGTTCGATGGTAGAAACACAAAGTAAACTTGTGTGTGTGTGTCAGGTTGCAGATTAAAGAGTCCATCAAGCCTCAGCGTTTGTCACAGCAGCTGGAGAGAGCCGTCACCACTGTCTTCAAGCCTGTGGCCAACCACGATTTCAATGTGAGAAGTAATATCAGCAAGGCTGTGTGTATACATGTGTGTGGGTGTGTGACCAGTTTGATTTAGAAACACAATATCACTTGACTGATAAGGTGGTATTGTTTCAGTATGATTTAAAGTTGAGAATAGAAACAGGTATGAGCATTGAGGTAATGAAGGTTGCTGCAGGGTTGACCTGCACATTTTGCCAATACGTAGTAATGTAGAGGGCTCTCACAAAGTCTGATGAACCTACTTTATGTCAGTGGTTGAAGAAGTATTCAAAAGTAAAAGTACTAATATGTCAATTTAAAAATTCTCCATTGCAGGTAAAAGTCCTGCATGAAAAATCCTACTTGACTAAAAATGCACAAGAATTTACAGTAAAATGTACTTAAAGTACTAAAGTAAAAGTACAGGTTTGGTCCTTCTGTCTGATATATTTCTATATATGACATTGTTAGAATATTTATAGTGAAGCCTCAGAGTGTTAGCAGCTTGTTACTGTTGTAGCTGTAGCAGGTGGAGCTAGTTTGAACCACTTCATACACAGTCTTATATAGAGGAACAGTAGATAAATTTTACGGGCAGTAAGATGATTAATGAGAGAGGAAAGACAAAATCCAAGGTTCTGATACAAATATGTTAGAATTTTGTCCTTGTTTTTTGGTGATATATTGGAATCATTTGGACATTTAATGAAATTAAACCATCTTATGAAATTCAGAGGTGAAAATCACTGTTTAGTGACCTGTTAGCAATGTGAGCCTGACTACATGCTGCTTTTTGTAAGACATCAGAGGCCAAAATATTTTGGTAGCCACTGGTTTAATCTCTTACCATGTGTCATATTTTAAAAACTTGGTATATTATCAATTGTGTAACATCTTCAGCTTTAAAGTAACTAAAGTTGTCAAAAATAAATGTAGTGGAGTGGAAAGTACATTTCGCTCTGAAATGTAATAGAGTAAAAAGATAAAGTAGCATAAAATGGAAATACTCAAGCAAAGTAAAAGTACCTCAAAACTGGACTTGAGTCTATGTACTTTAATTTATACCACTGCTGTATATAAAAAAACTAAATGATCATCATGCACTCCTTTTTGATGTGTGATCCTGAAGAAAACACTAGTTGCACCGAAGGTGTTTTGGTATTCTGATGGGGGCTTCTAGCGACTAGTTTTGATTCATTTCAATTTGTCCCTGTGTGAAATTGAACCAAAAAAAAAGAGAAGAAAACCCCCCCACTATTTTCCCAACTCATCCTCTGATTCAGTCCACAGCAAAAAAACTGTAGGTTTGAAAAACCTCCCTGGGTCAATTAATCAGTAAATAGACAAATTCTGACATTTGAATCAAACAAGAATGGTCTTTTAACATCTACACTAGTAATATTACAGCTGACATTACTGTCTCTATTATTAGTGGTAATATTGAGTTTGATCCTAAGGTGGAATATGAGAAGAAGAAGAAGTCAGAGGGGAAGATGGTGAGGGCTGAGCGGCAGGCCGTGTTGGACATGCTCTTCTCTGCCTTTGAGAAACACCAGTATTACAACGTTAAGGACCTGGTGGACATCACCAAACAACCTGTGGTGAGCAGCATGCATGTGCACACAAACATGCAATATACAACAATATAACTGGAAAGACTTGGGGGGGAAAACACAACGACAAAAAAAAAAACAATGCACCTGCCCACTATCCACCTTGCTTTGTTAAATTTGAACAAATCGCCCACGGCATGACGTTCATGCCTGCTCACACTATCTGTTGTGGCTGAAATTCAGGCCAATATGTGCACACACACACACACACACACACACACACACACACACACACACACACACACTCTCACACACACACGCTCACACAGACACGCTCACACAGACACACACAAACATGGGATGAATCGATACAGTGCAGTGGATTCATTCCAGCTCGCAGTGAACAGCAATGTGTAGGTGCTGATGAGACCTTGAGGTCCTCCTCTCCCTCTGATTGCATCTGATTGCATAACCATCGGCTGAGTAGGAGTCAAACGCCCCAATACACTCCACACCATCATTTCTCTCCTAAAGCACTTGGCTAACACTCAAATTAACTGAACTAAAGTAACCGAAATGCCCATTATGAAAAAAAGTCTCACTGTTATTCATCAGTTAGAGTGGCAGCGTCTTCACTAGCTCAACAGAGACACCCAGTGGTCGAAGCAAAGAAACAAACCACACTGCTGAATCATCTGCTGCTCTGATAATGACAGACTGTCTTCCACAACTACTGCTTGGTGTTAGAAAATAGGCCTGAGTTTTGCGGGTATACGCCTGGCAGTCAATAAAAGCAGAGAGCATTGTTACTCCAGATATTGGCTGGTTAGAAATAAGATAAGTGTATGACAACAAGCAGTTACATCAGCACTCGCATGAAAGTGGCCTGATGGAGATCTCAAAAAGGGACTAAAAATGTCCTACCAGTCTTCAAGTTACAGGGACTTAACACTAACCACACACCGGGATGGACCACTGCAGGCAAGGTGTGTATGGGAATATTGACTATGGAAAATAAAGAAGGGCTTACTGGTGCGGTTATGCTGGCCTGTCATTTCCTTGATTAAGTTGTCTCCTTTATTATCAGTTGCTCCCCTGATTAATTTCTGATTAGATAAAAATTAAGTGGGCTGAGGAGAGAAGAACGACGTTATTTTTTGTTCCATGACAGAAAATGTTTGAGAACCTCTAACTCAAAGGAAAAGTGTGATCATTTTTGGGAAATCTATTTATTTGCACTCTTGCAGATTGTTAAATGAGACTACTGCCAGCAGCTACTTGGCTTCGCAAAAATGCAGGGGAAACAGCTAGCATTTGCCAAAAATAACACGGAGGGAACTGTTCCTTCTCTGCAACACACTAATTTATTTTCTTGACTAACTTAAAAATAATAATAATTTATATCACTGTCATGTCTATCAATGTAATGCTACAGCAGGGATGTCCAATCCTGGTCCACGAGAGCGACAATCCAGCATGTTTTAGATTTTTCCCTCTTCCAACACACCTGATTAAAATGATCAGCTCGTCATCAAGCTCTGCAGAAGCCTGATAACGATCCTCATCATTTGAATAAGGTGTGCTGGAAGAGGGAAACATCTAAAACATACTGGATAGTGGCTCTCGAGGACCAAGGCTGGCCACCCCTGTGCTACAGCCTGCAGATGGCTAATTTAGCTTTCCATTACCAGATGCAGTGTTACCAGCTTAGATATCAAGAGGCTGTTTTCCATTGCAGGTTGTTTTAGGGTTGCCTGAACCGTTGTGCATGTTTGGACCACATGAACCGCATCTTTAAAACCTGTTTCAGGGTTGTTTTAAGGAGAAAAATGGAAAGGTACTTCTGGAAAGGTACTTCTGAGCAGCCTTGAGAAGCTGCTATGTGGGTTTCAATACTGATCTGTTAAACTCAGAAAAAACAATGTGGACAAGCGCCGTATTTCTCAATGTCCTCGTCAAATTGCAGTCTTCTCTCTAGCATTGAAATCTTCAATGTAAAGCTCACCATATAGGCTAACATAACAAACCTCCATTGAGGTATTTTCTACATACTCATAGAACTGAAGTTCAACTCAGCAGTTGTTGTTGGTCATTGTTTTAGTGCACTGTGAGATTACCCACACTACAATGGAAACAAAGACTGAAGGGGCCATTTCTGTAAATGTTTGCACCACCTAGCTCCTGCCCCAGGTTTCTGCAGTAGAAAGCTGCCTGGGGAGCTTGGGTGCATATCCTGAAATGTTAACTAACAAATATGAACGCTTTGAGAAAGGTTCATTTGTACAGTAAAAAAAATGCAATTTCCTCTAAATAAAAAACAAACAAATGTGAATTGTCCCAAACCGTGCATGCGGCGGTCAGTAACCTTAATAAGAAAAATACAACAGAAACCTTCCGGGTCGTTTTCCTGCTCTCCATCAGCACCAGCAGCTGAAACCGATGAAATTCTGACAGAGTTTTATCTTGAGTCTTATTACGTACAGTCCACGACACATTAAGCTTAGATGACAGCCAACATATTCATTAGACAATAGATGTAATCAGCACGTACTGCAAAATGAGAATATAATAAATGAACTGATTAGCTAGCTAGTTAGAAATAGGTTTGCAAATGTATTAGATTGCCGAGTGACATTTGCTGGATTTTACAGAGCATAATATGAAAGTGACTTGCAGAATAGCGCTGATTGCCAAAGTAGTTTCTAATGTCTTCTCCCCTTTTCCTCCTGGACATTGTGCAGTTTGTGTTCGTGTAAAATCAGCTACAGCATTTGCTTTACAAAATGTGTAATGATATACATATAAATAACGTATAAAACTAAAGTGCAAAATGACTGAAATTACATCCTGTCTTGTAGAACTGCAACATTTAATTAAAGTGAATTATCAATGAGCAACTATTAAATTCATCATACCCTATTTTATAATCGATTAATCTGTTTGAGTATTTCTTCAAGGAAAAAAACTAAATATCTTTAGGTTCTGGACAAAACATTACATTTGAAGACATCGTGTTGGGCTTTAAGAAATACTTTCATCATTTTGTGACATTTTATTGACCAAACAACTGATCATTAGATGGAGAATTGAGTCTTGGGTGTTTATTTTACAATTGCAGTTTTATACATGCTACTTTTTTTTTTTAAACACAGGTACAGTTATTTGTGCTGTTTTTTAAATACAGATTATGCACCAAAACATGCAGCACATGTGCATAGATACAGTCATATGTAATGATTTGTAGTTTGCCACAGTTAAAAGCTATTTCTCCTGTCTGGTGCAGACCTATCTCAAAGAACTAATGCGAGAAATTGGGACATACAACAGCAAGGGAGCTCACAAGAGCACCTGGGAACTGAAGCCGGAGTACCGACACTACCATTCTGCTGAGGAAGAGGAGGAGATGCAGACATCATGAAGTGAGAAACAGATGAACCTTTGACTTGGAGAAATAAACATAGCAAAGAATACAGGTTTTTCAGTTTGTAATCTTTAAGTTGACATAATTAGGTGTAAAAGCCTGCTGTGCATGAGCTAACACAGACCTTTTACATAAATAAACGTGTATTGATGGATTTCTAGCTATAGTGTGGAAGTTTGAAATGATTTTATTAAATATCTCATGCTCTCTTAAATTATAACAAGAAAGCTGATGCTGACAAGTTGCTTTGTGTTAGCCCTGCTAGCAAGTCACGTTTCAGTCAGATAGGTATTTTTCACAGCTTAAACATTTAGAAAACAAAGCACTGCAAAACATTTCACCATATTCATACACACCAAATAGATGCTGCAGTTGCTGGTTAAAAGATTATTCTGGCATGCTTGTTTAAATGACAATTGTCAATATGAATATTGTCATAGTGTTTCGGGTTTTTTTTTGTTTTTCAACAGAACCAACTAGTTAGAAGCAAACAAAGATTAAAGAGCAAAATAGTTGGAAATTCTCCTCGCTCACAGCACATATTTTCTAGAAGTGTTACTATGGCAACTGTGAACAGCCTTAAACTATGTTTACGACAACGGCAACAGGGCTGAAACCCGCTGCTGCCGAGCGTCTGACTGCACCCCAACTAATGGTAAATGTGTGGACAGATGTTCTCCATCAGCTGTCAAAAGCACGCATCTGTTCAAGGTGAAAGCAACAGTTTTTGATTTTACATTTTAAATGAAGATGTATCAGGTGTCAAGTATATACAACAGCCACAGTGGAATACAGCAGTAACTATGGATTTATCTCGTTTCCAGCTTTGATGGGTCAAAATGTGAATCGATCATGTCTCACAAATAGAGACAAACTGTGTGTTTAAATAGACATAATTATAATTGTGTCTCATTTAACATCACAGAAATGAAAAATGTCACATAACACTTGGATCTAATAGTGGATAGAAAGCGCTTTTGGCAGAAGTAACCTTGCACAAGTATTTCTTTTTTTTTGTCTGCATTTATACTCAACATTTAACACCACAGAAGGGAGAACTTTTAATGAGATTAATGCATATATTAATATTTAGTGCGTGTGCACAAGTGTTTCTAGTTGGATCAGCTACATCAACGTGGGTCTGAACCCACACCTCCATGCCAGTCACTGGTTGGACTGATTCAAATTGATGTTTGTTGAAGTCATTAGTTTAGAGCATCACAGACTGCTGCCAACCTAGATCATGAATGTTTGATTCATAAACACTGATTTGTTTTGTCTGCTCCAAAATGTAACTGCTGACTATCAGTCTATATTGTAAGACACAAATACGTATATCATTGCTGCTGTAGTTAAACCGATGTGTTCATCTCCAACATTAAACTTAATGTTTTCTTCTTTAAATACCTCCCAATCACAGTGGACTAATCGCCTGAGAAAACAGTAGTAGCATTAACCATCTTTTTAAACTTGGCAGTATTCAAGCCATCAGCAGGTATCAGTTTTTTTTTTTTTCATATTTCTCTGAACTGAGCTTCTTCCAAGCTCTCAACTGAATTAATTTTCATTGGGTGGGTTTGACAGTACATACAATCTTACTATTGTAAACCTCTGAAACACTGAAAAACTAGGTTAGAATTACTGTCAACTCGCCTGCAATTGCATAAACAATACAATTAACAGCTAAATGGGCCACATCCCTGTGAACCTGAAGGCCCTGTCCAGAGTTGGTTTAACTTGTCACAAAGGCAAAAAAATCTGCAACAGGAGCTTTTACAAAACTGAATTTAAGACTCAAACAGTTTAAGTTGAAAACTATAGCCATTGAAAATAATGAAACTGAAAGTAGTGGTATTTAATTTTATTGTCAAATTAAAACAGAAGTCTTAACTGTAGATGGAATCTTTTTTTTTTTTTTTTTTAATGGAACCCAAACACAAAGAGGAGGTCTGGAGATGGATGCATGGATTCTGGCTAAAAAGAGTACACTGGCAGATGGAAAAAAATACTTTTTTTCAGTAAGAGCTTCACTCACTGTCCTGCCTTGTAGTTTCAATCACAAAAACCAAACACTGCAAAGGCTGAAACAAAAAAGTTAAAACTATTCAGTGATCAATAAAGTTTGATTCCTCCAGCTTTGGGAATAGTACTGCGGGCCATAATGTGAATATTTAAGAAACTGAACAAGAATGTATCCGTTCAGGCGCGATGCAAAGTCGTGCTCCTTCAGTCTGCTTGCAGGCCATTTGGAAAGTAGCAGATGTAATTCCTGGTAGTTACTGTAAGAAAGAAGAATACACGTTATACTCTGTGCACAGCTACGGCTTCATGCTTAAAAGTCAACCGACTTGCATGCTTTTGTACATGAGGCAAAATGGAACGGTCATACTTTTGAAGTGGGGCTGGTCCCAATAGCAATATCTGTGCTTTGGATATTCGGATCCAATATTGGGCGAATTTTCGGTTCGTGCCACCCATCTTGATTGACAGCACTTGTGTTTTTACATAATCAATAGTAATACTTACGCATTTCTCGATGATCAGACCATCTTTGAAGAAGATCATGAATGGTGTGATGCCATCCTCACGGTAATCCAGCAGGCCCACAGCGCCTTCTGTGTTCATACTCTCTCCTGTGAAAAACTGCAGGGAAACGCACATCAGAAGCCTTCTGTTAACATAGTGTGCAGGGCTCCAGAACAGCCTTTTTTTTTTTTTACTGGTAGCATTGGTTCGACCAGCTTTCTCAGTTGGTCTCACCTGGGAACAGGCAGGAAACCTATCCTATCCATACACAGTAAAATTTTACCGATGGTCCTGCAATACCTCACAGTGTACACTGCAGTAGAATTTGCTAGGTGTCTGCAGGTTTGTGAGAGAAAATTAATTTAAAAATGGTAAAATGAGATGTCAAATTTGTCTAAAATGACAACAAATAACTGCATCTACATATTGGAACACATATTTAAATGCAAATTCCACAGTTGATCATGTTCATAAAATGGTGGGAAGTGAAAACACTTGGAGCCTGCTACCTGTGTTTAGCCTCATCATTGCAGCCCCACTACTACATTAGTCATTGTAATTAAATGTATCACTTTTTTCATCCTTTCACCTGTAGTCCGATCATCAGGTCGGAGTCTCCCTCTCTAGACTCCTCTTTCCTCATTTTCTGTTTTTAAATAACTCAGGTACAGACCACTTTATCTTTGGAATGCACAACAGTTTGCTTTACACATCAGGCAGGGACAAACTGACAGAGCCAAGGAAGAAATACAAGTACTACCTTCCACCAGCTGATTGTCACTCACATGAAGTCAGTCAGTCTGGAGCCTTGATGTGTTTAAGCAATGTCTAAGATAATCAGCCATAATCACCATGTGAATTCTTAACTACACTGACAAAGTCTGTAAAAGTCGGGTATGTAAACCAGCTCCCATTTTGTTTGTCAAGTTATTTGTTTTGTGGTCATCAAGTCACATGTGCAAGTCAAAGTCAACAGATACCGATTACTAGTAATCAAGGAGACACAACGTGCTTTTAGCTGATACTCACTAGTGGTAAAAATGGAAATCATGGTGTGAAATGTTTTAACACTAAACTATAATGAAGTGGCTTTGTGTTGCATATGTTTGATTAAAAGAACTTTGTCATCAAGTTATTCCTTCTAAACATGCAACCAATCCGTGCGGTGGGCAGGACCTTTAAACAAAGAGACAGCTGCATCAATGCCAAAATAGTGCATTTAAATATTGTTTTACTAAGAATCGCTCTTTTTTGAGTAAAAGTAGGACAAATTACAACATTTACAGGAATTGTCATTTTAGATCATCAGGGCTATGGTGTGCAACTTGTTATTGGCCTGAAACTAAAGCCCGTTTCAGTCTCAAAATGATTTTTGGTCAGTTGTCTAGGCTGCAGTAAATGAGTGGGGACTAGCAGATTCTATGCCCAGCTGCCTAGAGACTCCTATTTAAACACTGCTAATAGTATAGCCAAAAAACAGGCACATTTGAGTAAGTCAGAGATTACCCTTATTAAAAAGAATGGGTTAAAGTACAAAACTTTAATCTGCACCTTTATTTCAGTTTACAGTCATTCACATAATGTGTTAAGGAATGTGTGTGGTAGCTGACAAAGACGACAAAACTAATAGTGTAATTCACAAAGAAAATACTTTGTGTGCACCTTAATAAGTGCGAGTATACGTGTATAGTTACCTGGTAATTCTTGAAGTTTCCCAATATGGTCTTGACTCCTGTTTTGGCGGCTTCCATGAAGGTATCCACTTTGCCTGCATCCTCTTTTTCCAGTGAGGCCTTAATACTGGACATGAAGAGTGATATTTTTTGACTGTTTGTCACTGTGTGATATTATGTTAGATCCAAAATGCCACATAGAACTGCAGAAGCACCAATCCAACTTTCTCTCCCAATACCTAAAGTCAAGATACCAGTTGACAAACTACAGAGCACTTGTGATTACTTAAAATTTGAACATCTCTTCCTCAGTGAATTGAGTCTTTAGCACTAATACTCACGCCTTCATATACTCTTTGATGTACGTCTGGTACGCCTTCTTGTCAAAGGGGATCTCTTGCAGATGGTGGTTGAGGACGATGTCCACGCCAGACACCATAGTTGAATCGTTGGTGGACTCTTGTACTTCTTCCGCAGAGGCGTTGCCTCCGATTAAAGAGTCATCAATACCCCCTTCTGTCCTACTTATGGTCTAGACACATCAAACAGAGGAACAAAGACAACAGACACGAAAAGGGAGAACATCAATTTATGGTGCACCACAGTAAGAATATGATAAATGATAAAGCATCCTTTCCATCTGAGCAGGAAAGGATAGATGTATGGCCTGTGGTCAGTGTTACCATGTTGCTTTACAGCTGGCTCAACGGTGTGGGAATTAGCTTCACTTTTCTATTAAGTTGAGGACAACCTTGTTGGTAATTAACACTGGCATTTAAATTTGTAATCCAATTGTGAATATTTGGAGCCTGCTACCTGTGTTTGTACATTGTTCTTGTTTACATAAGGGAAAGAAAAATAGGTTCAACAAGAACTCGGTAGGCATCATAATTTCCACACCTCCAGCCAATAAGTAAAGTGCACTTCTGTAAACACAACCTCAGTTTTAAATGGCAATATTCAGCAATTCGCAGTGCGAGTCTGTGGTCGTAGTTTGCTTTGGGCAACAAGTAGTCAAGTTAGTTCCTCCCCTGTGATTCATCCTAACAGCAGTGATGTCATCTCTGGAAATAGGAGTTCAGACAGTTAAGCTGTTCAGTTATCTTAGTTGTTTCATGGTTTGGGTGTGTGCCAAAGACACTAGATTAAAAACGGCTGAATGTGGTACATCAGTATACATACATTTATTATTGTCAAATGTGTAAAGAAAACCTCTCGATTCTGACCATGCTTTAACCTCCGATCTACATGTGTATTTCTAGCTCACCTTTCCTTCAACTTCGAGGAACAATCCGTTGTGAGTTTCTTTGATTTTGTAGATGTCGGAGAACATCTCGTCATCTGTAGAAGAAAGCAGCGATTAAAGCACTCATTTAACAGAAGTCGGTATCCAGGCTAGCATCTGGTTGTGCCTAGAAACACATCGAGTAGACAGTAGGCCTAGCTGCTAGGTGGGAATCAAATAAAATAAAGAGATTCCTGTTCAATTGGAGATGAAATATATGGGAAGTCGCGATGTGTATGAGCACATTTCCGGGGAAGCACTGCTAATGCTCATTCTAGAAAAATCCACCAGACAAAAAAAACCCACAGAAGCTAACAGCTACATAATGCTAAAAGTCCACATACAAGGCGCTACTTCAGCATGAGTAATCCTTACACAAATATCCTGAACCACCATCGTAATACAATACGGGCCGTATTGTATCACGCTATGATTCGGGGCACTTTCCCACTTTTATACAACTTTCGCCCAAGAATACAAGCTATCGGACCGCAGTATCACCGGCTAGCCGACAGGGTGGCTAACACTAAGCAGACTCTGATTGTATATACAGAGTTTTTGATTAGCACCCGGCTAGCGCTAACTTCTCAACCACGACAACACGAGTTTGCTAGCGAACCTGGCTATCGGTCTCCTATAACATCATAACACAGGCAAAATAACGGCCGCGACTGTACCGCTACCTATTAAACATGAGAGACAACACCAATGGCGACTACTTACCGGATATCTTGCATTTGTAGATGATCATTTTGGCGGTTCGATGTTGATTCTTCTGGACAGAGTACGCAGGCCAGCCGCTCCAACAGCACAGGAGAGGAAAAAGAACGACGAGGCCGCGAGGCGCCGCATTTACATCCTGCCGACGTCAGCGTGACTCGGCCCCCGTGGGGAGCTCTGCTGCCCCCCTCACGCGGTGGACAGAAGTGGTACCGCACCTCCTACCTATCATACTGCTCATGTTTTCAAACTTTTCATTAAGAAATGGTACTTGTTAGTTCCTGCTTAAGGATCTGACTACTTGGGTCCAAGTTTGGTGCTTTATGATCTGAATATAAAATGTTCTCAACATGAAGACACTCTTCACGTCACCGTTATTTATAGAGCAAATTTGAAACCACGTATGTTGAGCCAAAGTGCTTTCTAACAGAAAAAATAAATCCACCTAATTATATTTCAAATGATAACGTCAAAACCCTTCAGAATTTTATGTTCTATAAATTAAACGACTAATTCAAATATTAGGGAGACTTAATGTTTTTGTTACACAAATGTACTTTGAATATAAGGGGCAAAGACCTTACAATATCATGATTTAAATTTATCTGACCAATTAAAAAAAATATGTGGTCAAGACCCTACTGTATTTTTTTAATTTTACAACTTAGCCTGGCTAATTTAAATATAAAGCTTAAGACCTTACTTTTTATATTATAGCAATTCACTTGACAAATTTAAATATTCCAGCTAAGAGTCTGTGTTATTTATTGTATAATATGTAAATTTACCAAGCAAACTAAAATTTCAAGGTTAGGACTCTTTAATGTTAGAGTTATTCCATGCTAACTCACCTAGGGCCTTCCAATTGAGGTCATGGATTTTCTTGGAAAAAAATCAGGCAAAAATTTCTACCTAAACCATGGATCTTGCAAAATCCCACAGCTCTATTCTAAATACATTTTGAGGTATGAATTTTTTTTAAAATAGACCCCCAGTGTTTGGTAGCTTCAGCGTTTCTTTTAAAGCATCTTTAAAGGCTCACCAATTGCCATACAATTTTTTAGAGGACTTAGTTGATTTTTTTTTTTTACTGAATATCCCAGAAAGCTCACGAAAAAGGTGGAATGTGTAACCATGTCAGGAGCTTATGTTAATTTTTTTACAGCAACTAAAATAATAAAAATCTATAATTTATCATCAAACGAAAAATCCAGATTCTCAAAAATTCATGTCTCCACTAATATTCACTGAATTCCAACCAAATTTGTGTTATGGGTAGAAACAACTTAGTTCTGTCATATCTAAATGTCATTTGGTGCTACATCAAAAACTGACTGCCACAGGTCTTCCTAAAATTAGCTTTGGAGCGGAAAATCCACTTTTTAGGACATTTTAACAGCATTTTTTCCAGGAAGGATTGTTTTGATTACTTTGAAACTTTTTTAAGTGAATGTCTTCATAGCCATTGAAAACATATTTTAAAAAATAAAGATGGTATATTACTCCTTCATTATTTAAACATTTTATGAAAATGACACATTTATCGTAGTTTTCAGTGGTTTTAATTGTCAAATAAATATTTGCATTATGTTGATTTCAAGGTTTTATATGTCTGTATGGTACCTGTAGATTTTTAATATTTAGATATTCAGTTTAAGATAGTATATGTTATACAGATTTACCTGGCTAATTTACAATTTTAAAAATAAAGTTGGAACCCAGCAATATTAAATGTATAATTCAGATTTACCTGGCCAACTTAAATATTAATGTAAGGACTCTACAGTGTAATTCATTATACAAATTTGCCTAATTAAAATATTAGGATTGGGACCCTACAATATTTTATAGAATACAAATTTACCTATTTTTCAAAGCTAAGACCATACAGTATTTATCATTATGCAATTTTTCCTGACAAATTTAAATATTATGGCTTGGACCCCAAAAGAATATTTATTGTGTAAATGTACCCTAAATTAAATAGTAAGGTTAATGGCCTTCAGTAATATATACTTTACCATGTGATCACCTAATTTATAAATTGAGGTTACATATTTGGATGTTGACCATCTAGACTGTCTAAAAAAATATTTCCAAAATAAAGGCATAATTGTAAAATACATGTGATGATGAAATAAGGAAAAGGGAAATTAAAATGTTAAATTTCTGAAGTAAAGATCAAATGTGCTGTTAGTAAAAAATGACAGTCAACCTGCAAAATCTACTAGAGTAGAATGATGTAGCTACTATCAGCATGTGTCTATAAGTTGCTCGTAAGTCGGATGAATTATACAAGGATAAACATTAACTGACAAACACCCATTACTTGGAAAGCATCTTTATTTCTCATAGATCAGCATATTATTTTGGTACCATAAGCACCATTTCAACTCTTACTGTGAATCTTTAAACTATACATGTACTGGATCTCCTTTGCAATATCCAAACCAGATATGTCATCATATAGCCATGTGTTGCCTCACACAGTTGAATGACATCAGTTTATATGGGAAAATGTGAAGTCCAATTATCTGCATTGTGAAATCCATTTACCTAAGGAAAAATCACCAGGGGTGCCCTACAGTAAAAGTTACACAGAGGCATTTGGAGAGAAGGCTGGGGCATGGTTACAAACCAATAGGTGCATTCAAATAGCAACCTCACGTTTCAATTATAGTTAAGACTTCTTCAAAAAGGGAAAAATGAACCAGAGTGGAGCTTATGAGGAGAATCAGCACATTCAAACTGAGCACATGCAACACAAAAGAACAAGAACAAACATTAAAAAAGTAGTTAATGTACAATTATACACACATAATAAACATATTATGAGAATTTATTGACAGGTGATAAAGATGCAAGTGCAAAAGTATACATTTGCTTCAAAAGCCTCCTCCTATATTGTACTACACCACATTTCCTATTGGTGACAAAATTATAGGACCACAAAATCATTTCTAATTCCAGGATACGGGGGACAAGTTTCCGTGATGGAGGGTCTTGACCAGCAGTCCTATGATCAGTAGCTAAAGACTAAGGATTCAGTTGTAGCAGGAGGATACGCACTGCACAGGGAACACACGGTTGTCAAAGTCTATTACTTTAATAACCTTAACCAAGCTGTGAATCTTGATTTTAGTATTTAAAAAGCTACAGTTGACCACAGTCTGTGATGACAAGCTTTTTTGAGGGAACGCCTCCCTTTGTGCCCAGCTCTCCCATCTGCTGCACCACATCGCTGCCGTCCCGAACCCAGCCGAAAGCCACATGTTTGAAGTCCAGGTGTTCGGCTTTCTTCAGGGTTATGAAGAACTGCGAGTTGTTGGTATCTCGCCCACGATTAGCCATTGACAGAATGCCTGGACCTGTATGCCGAACATCAAAGTTCTCGTCCTCAAACTTGCTGCCATAGATGGATTTGCCCCCTGTGCCATCGCTGTTAGTGATGTCACCACCCTGAAACACCAGTGGAGAACTTGTTAGTTAGCTTACATGAATATCTACTATTTACAAAGTGCATTCTTTCTCCCCTGAGCTACAGTGTTGACTTGATTGATTTATAATATAACTCTGCATTTTATTAGTGAAATAATAAACACTTCAACAATATTAAAGCATTAGCTTTGGGGAGCTTTTCAAAATCACACAGTAAAGACTAATGCTGCTTGCTGACTATGAAAAATATAGTTGTTCATTAACAGTCATTGCTACTACTATGTATTTTTGGACATGCTGCATGGGTTTCTCTTTAAGTTAACTCTAACAAAAGCTCCATGCTTGCAGTTTTGGATAAACTGTCAGCTCACACAAACTTTTGATTTTTTTGTGTGATGCCAGAACAACAAGTAGCTGAAGGTGTTGTCAAAAACAAGTGAATCATATTTGTTTACAAAAACTAGTATAGAGTAGGCAATGTATTTACAAAGATATGTGTGATATAATTACAAACAAGCATCATTCAGTGAAATGAGGATGTTCTTTTGTAAACTCCACTTTGGTTTTCATAAAATGTAGCTCTGTGTAGTTTTCACATTGTAAACGAGCTGTAGTCACCTATTCTTGATAATTCCCTCACCTGACACATGAAATCTGGTATGACCCTGTGGAAGACTGAATTCTTCAACCCGAAGCCTTTCTCTCCAGTACAGAGAGCCCTGAAGTTCTCTGCGGTCTTGGGGACAATATGGGAGAAGAGTTCTATAGTGATGGTGCCCAGCGGTTGGCCGTCAGCTACCACATTGAGGAACACCTGTGGGTTAGTGTCTCTGGAGTGCTCTTGAACTCTAGACATCTGTGGTGAGGAGAGGCATGAGGCATCGCCAGTAGTTTGGCCTATGCGGCTCTGACACTCGCAGAAAGTCTTCTTGAAAGACTCGGCTATCTCGGGGGTCTTGAACTTGGCTGCAAGCTGCTCAACAACACCATCCCCATCTGGAAAAGCAAGGGCAAAAAAGACACCATCACACAAAAGATAGCTGAGAAATGTCAATACACATATTGACATAGTTTAACCCTATGAACCCCAAAACCGATTGGCAGGTGTAAAAAGCAAAGTCATGTTTTAAGGAAAAAAAGAAACTCCACCAGTCATGTGTGACATGTGGATGGATTAAGAAAATTAACCCCATCACCATCCAAGCTTAACATTGTACCATATTATTCTACGTGTCTCATTTAAAAAGTCACCAAAAATAAAGTGGCCACAAACTAGAGATTAAGTAGAAAACACATAATCAATAAAATAAATGCAGCATGGCTGAGAACTTGTATACAGCAGAGCAAGCTGCTGGTAGAGACGGTACTGGCAACACCAGTGGGAAAGGTGTTTCAATTTATGTGAAATAACTAATCAAAGAGTTTCAACTTTTGTATTTCTGTTGATAATTTATTACACTGTAACTATTTTAAACTTCACAGAAGACAATTTTGATTTTAAAATGCAGGTTCAATGTGCAGTTAAAGCCACAGAGAGGACAACTGTTTTTGATACATGGAAGCATGATTACTTATGGTTTTCTAGACAACATCTTTGGGGTAATCTGCGGCTGCCTCCCAACGTAGCCACTAACCATTAGTGTAGCTTCTCTGCTCAACAAATGCAGAGACCACAGAGTGACTGCAGAGAGAGGGGTGGCTGCATCAGAGTCAAAGCAGCACATTTAATGTATTTTGTGATAATCGCTAAAATTAACAATACCAATAATTGTAAAAATTTCAAATATTGGCCCTCATAGTCCGTCAGGCCAATAATAGGTCAGTCCCTAAAACGCAGTACCAAGACTGACTTCACATATACGCTACCTGAGTAGTCGGTTGCAGTCCAGAGCAGTGCATTAGCTGAGGCGTTCATGGGTTTAAGCTCCATCGCCTGGGAGATTGTATGGTTGGCACAAACCCTCAGCACCTGCTCTCTTCTCATCAGGATTCGGTAGAAATGTTTGTTTGGGTGGAAGAGGATCTTGAGGTCACCAATGCCGCGCTCCTTCCACTGGCCGAGGTCTCGGTCCCATCGGTACAGCTTAGCGCGCTCTTTAAATAGGATTTCCTCATCCTCCTCTCCAGACTTCGTCTCCACCTGAGAGAAATACAATATCCAGTGAACTTCAGTTTATTTCTTTAAATAAAAGACCAAATGTTAAAACTCAGCATTTAAAGGTACCTCAGGCAGGGATACTATAGGCTCGAAGTGAATGTCCACATTATTTGGAGCCTCTTCCTCGTCACTTCCCTCTTCATCACCAGTGTTTTTAGGTGCAGAGGGCACTGCAGACCCAAAGACTGTTGCTCCAGCGTTTGCCCATGAGAAATTGGAGTCTGCGTAAGGAAAAACAAATATGCAGTGAAATTATTTTGTTTTCGTGAATCACAGTGAGATGACAGTCAAAAAAGAACCATTTGAAAATGCTGACACCAACCAACCTTGAGCTCCAAATGCAAATCCTTCTGTGTTTTGGGCCAAGTCGGCAAAAGAAAAGCCTCCGAATGAGTTGAAGCCAAAGGTGGAGTCTGCAGCAGAGGAACATAAGGTGTAAATAAATTCCAAACTAAGTGCAATTTCCTAACTTAATAGTGGTTGATGCATTCTGATTTAAGTAAAACATATATTTTAATATTATTGTTTGGTTTCATCAAACAGTAGCTACAAAAAAACAAACAATGTAGTCCACATATTTCATCACTTTCATTATTCCAATTAATCTGAGAAAAAAATTATGCATTAGCCAATTAGAAAAGAGAAAATAAGACATTTCATCTAGAGATAAATCAATAGTTTAAGCAGCCAACAATCAAAATATATCCATGTTATTTTTTTGGTCGCTGAAATATGTGTACTGTCTGTTGAAAGTTGTACTTCTGTGGTAAAGAACAGGAATACAGGAGTTGTCCTATACCTTGACTAGTTGTTGTTGTTGTAGCAGTTGAAGTTGCAGCGTCATTCCCAGTGTTGCTCTCTGGCTCTGAGCTCTTCTTGGTTGACAAGTCAATGGGAGAGCTGCTGCTACGAGCTTCATTCTGAGTCTCTGCTGGCTGGTCTGAGCTCTGTTCACCCAGTGCAGACGTGCTGCCTGCAGCTTCTACACCGCTGGATGACGAGCCAGGAGTTGGCTCCTCTGTGGCCTCGGCAGGACTGCTGGAGGCCTGTTCAGCTTGGTTTAACTGGGCAACCTAATACACATTTAAGAATTAAATTCACATAATTCCTTAACTACATGAAATACATTCTCAGTGAGCTACTTGTCTCTAAAAATAGTGGCCATGCTGCACTGTAAGCTGTCCCAACAAAATTAATAAATGGTTAAAATGACTTTTCACCCCTGCCAGTTCTCATGTTGCATGTTCTCATTCTAGAAAATGACACTGCCTGTTACTAGACACTGTCTACTTGCATGATTTGAGTTATTATCTGTAATAATTCAGCACCCTTTTCAAGTGCCGTTTCTGTTACCAGGACTTGCTGTGCTTTGCGGACTTCCGTCTCAAAGTCTTCAGGCTTGTCGTGATCCGGGTCGCTATCGGTGGTGCTCAGACCGCAGAAGAAAGTGGGCGGAAGCTGGAGACTTTTGGCCTTCTCCTCCTCCTCTGGTGTTGGCTTCTTCTCCCACACCACCTGGCAGTCTGGCTCTGATAACAGAACACACTCAGGTTTAGGGTTAGGGAATGAATGCCAGCTGAGGTCAGCATTACACACAGATAAATTCTGCACAACTGTGGCCATGTACCTATGATGAAAATGTGATGTGAAATAGATCATTGTTTACAACAGCCCTCAAAATGTTAGCAAAATGCATCCAAACAGTGGTACTTTAACCGATGACTTGGACATAATGTGCAAAAAGGAATGACATACACACCATCAGCACAAGCTGCAGCCTTTCTTTCAGGAGGATCAGAGTAGAGCTTTCCATTCAAGGCTTTCACTGCTGACTCGTAGTCCTCATCTAAAAGTTTACAACAAAGTTAACACCAAATTCCCTTAAATTACATGTGTGCTTCTTCTAAGAAAGAAATATTGATTCTGCACCTGCTTCACCTTGGACAATGCTAGCAAGTATGGACGTATGGCAATTTTATACTGGTGTCTGCTTCAAATATTTACATTCCCATCATTCATAATAATGTTCAACTTTGCAGACAATAACACATTATGTTGCTATGGTAAGATAACAACAGCAAACTCCAAATGCAAATAACCTAAAAATTGCTTGTTGGCCCTCTGAATGATAGGGCTTTAGCTTTTAGGTGGTCTCATATCTCGGCTTTACTGTAGTGTAAAGCACTGCACGGATTTTTACCCCTTCTTACAGGTATCCTGGATAGTTTTTGACTACTAGTGTCCCTATAGATTAAGGTTTTTATGAGTAAACCCTGTTCAGTTTGTGTGGGCAACATGATACTTGTTCCATCACACTATTCTTCTGATAAGTTGGAAATCACAGCATTCCAAGAGGTAAAATAAGAAATACATTTAAAGCATTTGTGAGACATTATTACAGTGTGTTTTAGTATAAATGACTGAATACAAATGCGGACCTGGTTTACAATCAGTCCAGCAGACTCATTCAAGATAAATTGGAAGACATGAACTTTTTGAAAAACAAAACAGGTACGTACAGCTATCTATTCCCATTATTATATCGACTTCAACAAAACCTCCTTCTGTTTTCTGGCTTCAGATCTTTTGGTCTCACCATCAGTTTGATCGTCACTGGTGTAACCTGGTTCATTCTGGTAGCAGAAGAAGGTCAGGGGCAGCAGGAGTTTCCTGGCTAAAGCTGCCTGTTCAGCAGTGGGTTCTCTGACATACACAATCTCCACCTCCGAGTCCTCATCCGACCCTGCACTGCCTCCTACTGCCTGATGGGGACCTATGACAGACAGGTACAATAGGAGGAAACACACAGTCAGGCTGGGAAGCTACTACTTTGAAGAGCAAACATCAAGTTGATTTATTGCCTGTTAGGTACACAGACACACACACACACACACACAAAAGTCATGCACTGCAAGAATGAATAGCATGCATTTGTTTTCAAACAGTGAGAGAATTTGTATTACGAGAACATTTATGTACAGTCTCTGTACCACTTACTGTTGGGACACATTGTGTTGTAATATTAAACAACTAAAATAACTAAACTCTACCCCTAATTAGCCTTTGCTGAGGTGGATGTCACTGGCAGAAATCAGACCAGACAGGGAATTACATTTCACGCTGTTGCTACACATCCAGCACTAAAAATGGCATGTGTGACGTTTGCACAGTGCATTCCACTCTTCAGGAACGTCCTCTGCTCTCAGCTCACCTTTCAGTAGACATTCAGCTTTTACTGACCTGTCTCCTGCTGCTATATAAAACTCTAGTTTGATTTCATGTGTTAAGTAATGAAAGTCTACCTAGTTACTAAAAGTTAGCAAATATACAGTTATCAAGGGATCCCATCCCATATTCCATTACAATTTTACCATCTTTATACTTTTGAATTTGCCTTTTTTTATTTATACAAAACTGTCACAACCATGAACAGAATGACAGTATAAGCGCTTTAGATTATCTGTTGTTTTAAGAACTGACATTAAATAGTGTGTCATGCAGTGAAATCATTTCAGAAAAGGCTTCAGCTTTTAATAATATCACTAAGTTAAAATATATATCCTCTTTAGAATCAATCATAACCTTAATGAATTTGTAGCTGGGAAACCAAAATATATTAAATGCAGTTTTATATAACTTGCCTGTATGCAAGACACTTGCTCCCACAACTATTAGATTGGCTACAATTCTAAACAATCATAAATGCACCTCCACACAATGGACATGCAACACATTAGCTTCACTGTTTTTCCACTCCGTGCATCCAGGTTATTTACTTTCTAGTAGTATGCTCCAGCCAGGTGACAGCTGAGAAGTGTTAACACACACTGCAGTGATTAGAGTACCTTGGGGTTCAAATTGGGTGGTTGATGTGCTGGTCCAAAAAGCCATTGGGTTATCTTTGAAAAGCCTAAAATCCAGCCCTAAAGGATGATGGGTTGTTGGGCGAAGAGAAACTAATTGTGAGGCTGGTATAATCAGAATACATTGCCAAAATTGTTGAATATGAAATACTGTGAGTGTGTGATGAGTGAATTGTTTTTTAATTACTGTTATGGGTGTGCAACATGTGCAGTATATTCACTTAAACCTGCTGTCTAACTTTTTGTAAATATTTTCTGTATATATTTTTTTATACATATAGGTATAGCTACATATACAGTGACAATGTGGGGAACTGAAACTCTGATTTCAGTTTCTACCCTAGTAAAAAATGAGGTGGGTCTGGGCCAACTGAGATGATGGAACAATGAGATGCAGATGAAACAAAACAGTGGAGTAAAAATAAAATGAACAGAAACAGTTGTGATACTCATTCAAAAATAGAACAGACAAATATTTCACATAAATGTTTTTTTTTTACCTTTATCTGGGATTTTGAATGCAGGAGATGCAAGCGAAGCTGTGGCATGACGTCCAGAATCTTTGGCTTTCAAAGCAGATGCCGATCCATCAGCTTCAGAGTGGGATTTAGGAGTGCCAAAAATCTTCTGAAGGCTATCAGTCCCAAAGACAAACTTAGGGGGAGACACCACGGTCTTTGTAGGATTGACTGGACTCTGAGAACCAGTTGCACAGGGCCTCGTGTCAGGAGAAAGCTCTGTACGTTCTTTTGTTGTCTCTTCCAGAACATCAATAGCTGCCTTCCCACATGCAGTCGCAGCAATCTTTGGAGATGCTGCAGTTCCACCGTCTTGTGATGTGGCACCTCTAGATGCCACTGGAGTCATGAGGTCTTTCTTGTCCTGTGCAATCTTGGCTTCTTCAAAGACCTGTTTGAACGTATTCGCAGTATCTTGCAGTTTGAATCTCACAGCCAGTTGCTCAATCTTTCCCTCTCCTTCTTCTGCAAAGTCCATAGCACTCCAGACCCAGGCCTTCTCTGCCCCTTTCATAGGTTCCAGCTTCATGGCTGCTGTGATCCAGTGGTTGGCACAGATCTTAAGTACCTGGTCTCTCCTCATTATCAACCTCACTCGTTTGGTTTCAAAATTCTGCAAGAGCTTGAGGTCTCCAATACCCCTCTCCTTCCACTGCCCCAGTTCTTTATCATAACGATACAGTTTTGCTCTGTGACTGAAGAGCACCTGTTCATTTTCCTCTCCTGTAGAAATCTCCACTAAGTCAGGCAAGGGGACTACAGGTTCAAAGTACTGGCCATCCCGCTCTTCATCCTGGCTTACATCCTGCTCGTCATCAGTACCCACTGAAGCTCTGCTCTGGTTAAGCTTCGCAGGAGACTTGGCGGGGCTGATACCAGGCTGAAAGCTGAAGCTGAACCCACCAGTGGATTCCCCAAAGCGGAAAAGGTTCTTCCTTCGAGGACTACTGGCAATGGGGGACGCATAGACTGAAGAGTTAACAGTGTCGTCTAAAGCCTCTTCTCTTAGGTCGTAGTTATCCCACTCCAAGGTGGGGCCAGTAGTTTCCCCATGAGGCTTGATTACAAGGCTTGAAACATCAGTGGACGTTGTAATGTCTCCCTGGGTGTCATCATCTTTGATCTTGGTTTTCTCATCTGTCAAAAAGAATTTCAGGTCTTTCAAACCAGACTTCATTTCCTCTGCTTTCTGAATGAGATGTGCTGTTCTGCCTGTGTCAACCAGCTTGTGAGGGGTTTGCAGGGGGATATCCAAGAGAAGTCGCTGACACTCTTCAAACTTTTCTTTGAACTCCTCAGCAAGCTCAGGGCTTTTAAACTTTGCAGCCAACTGTTCAAGTTTAGCATCTCCATCAGAGAAGTCATTGGCCATCCAAATCCACGCTTTGTCTGAGCCTGCCAGGGGCTTAAGGTTCATAGTGGTGGTGATCCAGTGGTTGGCACACACTTTCAGAACTTGTTCTCTTCTCATCAGCACCCTTAGCCGACCATTGGAATTGTTTTTTAGAAATTTGAGGGTTCCCACACCACGCTCTTTCCACTGACTGGTGTTGGCGTCAAATCTGAACAGTTTGACACGCTGAGAATAAAGAACCTGTTCATCCTCCTCCCCTGTCACCAGGTCCACTTTATCAGGCATCTGGACCACTGGTTCAAACTGGATGTCATCATTTTCCTCGGTTTTATACAAGTCGTCGTCCTCCAGATCATTTGAACCTTCTGTCTTGGTGGGGGTTGCCTGGAATGACGAGAACACCTGCTCACCCGCCCCAGAGAAACCTTTGAAATCAGGGTCTTTCTGGCCAAACTGGAAGTCTCCTCCAGAGGACTTTGCCAAGTCTGCAAAACTGAAAGTATTATTTTTTCCAGCAACTAATGGATTTTGATCTTGTTCCGTTTGGCCCACTGAAGGTGCAGGCAGACTTTCTTTCTCCTTGTGTTTGTCAGCTATGCTTTTAAGAAAACTGGAGGCTGACCCTGATGGTGTTTCACTATCAGTTAAGGGGGATTCTTTAGCAGGTTCTTGAATGCCAAACTTAAAGCCACCTGCTGGAATGGGCATGGAGAAAGAGAAGCCTGAAGAAGTAGGGGTACTTGATCCAGACTGAGGAGCTTCAAACTTGAAAGAAGCAGCTGAGTTTTTATCTTTGCTTTGACCAAACTGAAAGGTACCACCACTTCCAAAAGGCATTGTAAATCCAGTTCCAGCAGGCTGACCAGATGAACTCTTGGTTCCAAAGGTAAAGCTGAAGCTTGAGGCAGAGGGTGCAGTGCTGCTTGTGTTTTTAGCGTTGGGATTTGGGGTCTGACAGGCTGCACATTTGTTGGCAGAAGCATCGTTTCTCACAAGACAAGTGTCACAATCCCATTCTCCATCCTTCTTGGCAAACATGGCTTCTAAAGAAGGATTCTCATTTGGTGCGTGACAGGAAACACATTCAGCAGCTGATGCATCATTTCTGACAAGGCAGGCGTTGCAGTCCCACTGCCCATCTTTCAGTGCAAAATCAGTCCCCAATCCTGACTCTGCTGGCAGGTTTGACGCTGCTGGAGCCCCCTCCGTAGATTTCACAGCAGGGTTCAGGCTTCCACAGGCAACACATTTATCAACAGATGCTTCATTTCTTACTTCACACACATCACAGTCCCACTGACCAGGCTTCTTGCTAAACTGGGCAACAAACCCAGTGTCTACAGCAGACACAGAGGGCTGTACAGCAGGTGCATCTGCAGCTGGTGTTGATTGCGCTGTGGCAGTTATTTTAGCCGACGCTTTAAGAGCTTTACAAGAAACACAACTGTCTACAGAGGCCTCATTTCTTGTAGAACATGTGTCACAGTCCCACTGGCCTGGCTTCTTGGCAAACTGAGCCCCAAAGCCACAACCAAATGCACTGGTTGCTGTGTCAGCCGTTTTTGAGGAGCTGATACCAAATGTAAATGAAGAAGGTACAGATGCTCCAAAAGCTCCAAATCCAGTAAATGAAGAGCCAGAACTACTTGGTTTTGATGAATCTGTACCAAATTTGAAAGTAAATGGACTTGCTTTGGTTTCACCTGCAGGTTGAATGTCTGGTTTTGATGAAGATTTGGGATTGGGACTTTGACACGCCAAACACCGCATATCTGTGGGTGCATTTCTTACACAGCACACAGTGCACTCCCATTCCCCTTCCTTAAGTGCAAACTGGGCTGCAAGAGATTCAGACTCTTTCAAGCTTTCCTCTTTCCTCTCCTGTTGATTGTGCTCTTCTGGTGATTTGAGGACAATTTTCTGGGCTTCCTCAAACTTAGCTTTAAAAAGTGATGCCTCATCTACCGTTTTAAAACGGATGGCCAACTGTTCAGGCTTTGGCTCTTCATCAGCATAATCAATGGCATTCCATACCCAGGATTTGTCAGAGCCAGCATTTGGTTTCAGCAGCATATCAGCATTGATGTAGTGGTTTGCACAGATCTTAAGGACTTGCTCCCTTCTCATTAAGAGTCGGACCTTCCCTTTAGTGCTATGTTTTAGGATTTTAACATTGCCGATGCCACGTTCCTTCCACTCTTTTGTTTCGGTGTCAAACCTATATAACTTTGCCCTGTTGCAAAACATTTCCTCCTCCTCTTCCTCACCTGTTTTCACATCTACTTTATCAGGTAGAGGTACAATGGGTTCAAAGTGAGGACCATCTTCATCTTCCTCAATGTGAGTGCTGTCATTGTCACTCTCTGCTGCTCTTTCCTGTTCTCCTGCTGGCTTGGCTACTTCAAATGCTGGCTTGGTAATATCTCCAAATTTAAATGGCTGTTCCACTTTCCCAAACAGACTGCCAGTAGCTGTGATCTGTGCAGAATCAACAAATGTAAAGCTCGTAATATTTTTATTGCCAAAGGTGAAGATGCCTGTTTGGCTGGAGGGTTGCTCCTGAGCTGTTGGCTTCTCTGGAACAGCATCTGTTTTAGTGGGAATGTCTGATGTGAGAAGACCAAGCAAACTTTCACTGTGCTTGGCTTGGGAAGCTGAGAAAGTGAAATCTCCATCATTGGATTTAAAGTTGGAGTTGAATTTAAAAGCAGCTGAAGGTGTTGACTGGGCAACTGCTCCTGCACCAAAACTAGGCACTCTGGGGACTTCAGCCGGGGCCTGCTGGCTGAAGGAGAGCTTTCCAAAGTCCATAGGCTTCCCCTCAATGCTCTTTGGTGGCTGAACAGGGACTACAGATGGCTTGGTGAAGTAGCCAGGTTCAGGCAGAGGTGGATTAGTGGTTTGCGGGGTAACACTCTGGCCATAATATTCTTCACTATATGGAGAAAGAAGGTTCGTGGCTGGAGATTCAAACCGAAGAGGGGCACTGAACACTTGCTCTTGTGGAGGGTAGATGCAGGCTGGAGCTGTTTGCAATGGAGGTGTGTGAGTTGGCTGCTGGTAAGCATACATATGCTGCTGAGGTGGCATACGGTTCACACTATACATGGGACCCTGCATAAAGAGAAGGAACAGAAATCAAATGCCACTAATCACACAATAACCAAGTTCATCAAAATCAGTGTTGAATGATAATAATTACCTTGGTGGGGGTGACATTTGCTGCTGTGCGCAAGAGATACTGAGAGTTATAAGCTGTAGACTGGTTGTAGTAAACAGAGGGGCCTGTGGTGGCAACTTTAAAACATAAACAAACATTAAGATTTTTGTTATATTAGTGTCTGTTCTATTGACTAAACGATGGAACTATACTTTTAAACATCTTTGAGTTCCAGACAGCAGACTGACCTGTTAGAGGGGCCCCATGATAGGACTGGACTGGGGTAAAAGGTTCCTGTAGGCCCTCAGCCCCGTAGCTCTCTCCATACATCTTATGAGGAGAACCCGCATTTCCTGATGAGTTATGTCTCAGATCGTGAACCTCATTCTGCAAAATCAGGTGTTGACAGAGAAGCCACTTAATTTGACAGATTAAACACCGTTTTTAAAAAATTATTTATATACAACTTTGTCCCCATATCCCCTGCATTTCAAGCACTGTTCTACATGGACTGACACTGAAACATGATTGTATATTACCCTTTCCATGAGTTAAATGTATGAATCTCTAATTCTGACCTTGAGGGCTTCAACTTGCTGGCACAGCATCTGAAGGAGACTTTTCTGGTCCTCCACCCAGTGAGGCGGTGTCTTGGGAGAAATCTAAACAATGTGGGGATGGGATGTTACTGATTTGTGTGGTCAATTGAAATCTGTCTTTAAAAAATAAAAACGCATATAAAAGATAAACGTTTGACAGGGCCTCGTAAATGATAATAATCTGGACCTACTAGTCTTTTGGAAGGAGAGACGATGCTTTTGTTGGGAGATGGAGTGGAAAACTTAATGTGCGATATGGTTGCACTTGTTTCTGTGGGATGAGCAGGGCTGGAGTGGGCTGGTCCTCTTCGACCCTCCTCCTCCTTCTCGTCCTCTTCATCCATGGCCTCCCCACTCTCTCCCAGCTGCTGGTTTACGTCATTGAGAAGGTCCACAACTTCCTCCATGGACACAGGCAGCTGGGACATAAAAAGTAGGCAATGGATACACAACTAGAGTTCGTATTCACAAGTCAAAGCATAAGGAAATACTGCCCACAGTGCTCCTCCTCAAACAAACAAAGTGTCACTAATAATATATCAATTGTGAAATTTTAAGTTGCTAGGGTTATTTTTGATATTTTGTAGGTTCACAACCGGGACTAACCTTTTCAATGTCATCTGCATTGGCATTGTAGATCTTAGACAGGTAGGTCCTGAACTTTCTCAGAAAGGTGATGCACCTATCTTGAGTCTCTTCAACGCCATTGCTGGCCTCCTCCGACAGCCGCTGATAGATCTGCCAAGGAATTACCAAACATTAGAGAAAACAAAAATACAAGGTATGACCAGGCGTCAGAAACACTAGCCGAGATAGGAGATAAGCAAAAATCTCATATATTGAAATATGCCGTGAAACAATAGAGTATCAGACAGAGCAGAAGTGATTGGATACTTTTTGTACCCTGGTCATCTGAGTCCTGCCAAAACAGCAACGACCTGATGAGACATGAACCTAACAAACCAGAAACTGGGTCCTTAAATATATATAAAACTCTTTTTGGTGCTCATCTACCACAACTGATGATTAAAAATAGGCAGCAATTTTCAAAGCACATTAAGAACAGATCCCAGGTATATTTTACTTATGATTCACCTGCGCTAAATGCCAGATGGATGACATGTTATTGATGGCTTCCAAGGTAGCAATGGCCTCCTCAGTTCTGCCTTCAATGTCAAGGAGAGTCGCATATGCTATTCTGGCTTCCTCTTCATAACCTTTCACAGAAGAGATCTGAAAAGAAACATGGACACACACACATAAATGATTTGGGAAACAACACAGTACCACTTGTATTTATCATATATTAAATTCTTTACTTTAAATACCTATTTGCATCTCAGACACATAAACATTTGTTGTGTAGTCCTTTTTGGAGATTTATTCCCCAAAGCCTACGCTCTACATAGGCTGTCTTTGACTAACAAAATCACTTACTTATTGAAAAATGTCATATTAAATATCATATTCATTCATTAAATGTAAGTGAATTAAAGCAATACACTACAAGATATAAACACTCTGAAAAAAGGCACATCATTAATATGTATAAAAATATAAAAGGCTGACAAAAAAAAGGCAAATTCAAAGATGCTTGTGATTTGCAGATAAAGCCAAAAGCCATAAGACCCCTACACTTAAGACTAGACTTAAGGCCAAAGGTGACCACTATTCCATACTTACACCCAAATAAACTAAAATAAACAGTGACAACAGTATTAACCTGAATGTCTTTGGAAGGGAAGTGAATGAAGAGGGGCTCAAGCGGTTCTGGTATACTTCGTCTGTTTTTGATCTTCTCCAACAGTGGCAGGACAATTTTCCAGTAGTGGACACTGCGGCCGATGTACTCCTTCTGGTCGTAGTATGAGTTTACTCCATCACCCTTTGTTTTTAACACACAAACAAAGTTAGCTGTCAGAGAGAAAGTGAGCCCGTCATATGAGCTCAATGCAAGAATTATAGTAGTCTCTGGACAGAAGCCATTTCTTCAGTTGCTGGAAACTATAAAGATACATAGTCAAAGAAGTAACACATGAGGCTGCTTGGACATCTTAAAATTAATCCTGTTTAGCAGCTGGAGATCAAGTGACGGAAAGGAGCAGGTGTGAGAGCATAAATGTCTGCACAGTATCTGTCAAGCTCCTGAGTTACCTAGATGCTTTTTAGCTAGCAGGGCTGCATGTCTCCTCCTGTAAATGACTATGCCCTCATATATGATCTGGACTTTCTGGGTGACCAAGTTAATAATATTTTAAATGAAGGAACATCATGTGACACATGATGTTCATGTGGCACATTAATCTCTTCAATGCGGTGTATTGCTTTGCCTTTATGTTGTGGCAGTGCCACAATGTTTTGAAAGACTCTGAGGGAGATTTCCAACTAATTTTTTTTTATAAAAAAAGAAAAAAAAAACATTTCAAAACCTCTCTCAGTATTAGAAATCACATTTGGCAACAAACTGGGCTTGAGTGTCTGCATCTGTGTGTGTGTACCGTCTGACTGAGAAACTGAGCCCAGTGGATGGCCAGCGCTGGTTGAAGCCCATGTTTCTCTCTGGCCCTCAGAGTGTTCAGCCCGTGCTGCACAATCATCCGCAACTTGGCAGACATGCCAGGACTGTAAAAGGAAAAACAACAAAAGCACTTAATGCCATATTTCCTGCAATGAAAACTGATAGTCAGTTAGGTCTCTGATAACGGCCAAGACTGGGAGTGACACCAGCAAATAAAAGCCGCCTCCCAAATACAGACTGGACAGAAGGAAAAAAAACAAGGCCTATAAACTCCTAGTGTCTGTTATGCAATGTGCGTGCCAGTTGAGCACAATGTACCACTTCAATTTAATAAACTCAAAATATAATCTTATTTTCAACCTTTTGCTTTGTAGAACAGTATAGTTCTGTTTCACAATAAAAGAACTGTTGCAAAAAAATTGTTGCATTAAGGGTTAATTTTGTATGCATTATGCAGTAACTTTAAGAGCGCAAAACAAGGTTTTGTACTTCAATATGACCAGTTAAACATCAAACAGAGTGTTAGAAGTAAAGGCTTCAAAAAAGACACATTTTCTTTTCTGCATTTGAGGTAAATAAAGGCCCCCACTTCTGATTTGGAGAAATATAGTGCTTCAACAACAATGACTAATAGGACTGTACATTAATTACAGTCCATCTTATTATTTTTTAAACAGTCACAAAGTGGTTCAATACAAGTTTAGATTTGTTGTCAAAAAGATCTGGAAGCTGGAAAAGAGTTAAGTTGCTTTCTATGATTTCACTAAAATTTAAAACAGCTTGTATAATAACTACTGACAGTAAAACTTAAGGAAAATGTGCTGCCAAAAGTGGGTATATCCATCAATAAGTTTGATCAGGGTCTATTGTAAATAAAGCATAATGATATAATCTTACTGACACCTTCACCATTTTATACTTTGCAGGATGACAATGTTCAAACTGTGAGACAGGAAACCTGCTCTGACAGCCAGAAAAAAATTATTATTCTGTATTTACATGATGGACTCTATTGCTGTCTTGAGTCTGTCTCAATAGCTGAACATCTAGAAACTAGCATACAATAAAAATAGCAGCGATCAACATCAGAATCTAATCCACTGCTAGTTACGTAGGGAGATATCCTGCAAACAGTGATACACACCATGCTCAAAACAACTTTTAAGAAAAAAAAGGGTAACCAATCATATCAATTACGTCAGACGTGGGCAAAACAAGTTGATTGGAATGCTCATTTTAACAGCTTGTATTTTGACCAATTATACTGCAAGTTATGTTTAGTTTTAACCCCATCTTGTGATGTTTTGTCTTCCAGCGTCATATTCTATCTGGATTTCAACAATTCTGACACTCACGCTGCTCGTTTGTGAATGAGGCTGTAGATGGCATCCCACCACTCCCTCTGTCTGTCAGTGGTCAGGAGGCGGAGGAGAGGAAGAGGAAGGCAACGAGGCTCATAGAGCTGCTGCTGCTGGTTCACTCCACTGCTAATCTTTGCCGTCTCCTGGAGCTGACAGTGGCTGCAGAACACCACGCCATATAAAAACACCTGGATTGAGTAAACAGGACAGACCGGCTTTTACATTTTGGAAGAAATTATAATTTTTAGAACAAATTTAAGAACCGAGTAGCAAAATGCCATTTATTACGTGATAGCACTTGTGTAGAACTTTGTAATATAGTTTCAGGGGACTGCTTAACCATGTGTGCATAGATTTAGATCATTATACATTAATAACTGCAAGTAAACACTGTGCATTAAATATTATACAGAAAATGAAACTATGTATGCATTTTGACTAAGGAAAAAAGAAAAAGAGGCCACTAAATAATCAAGTTATGTTGACTATGCAGAAATACAAATCTAGTAGTCTAAATATTTCTAAAAGCAGGAGGTCCAGCTACCAAGCTTTATTCATTCATATATTTGTAACACTCACATTGGGATGTACTGAAAATAGCCAATAAATGTCTTTGTGTTATGTTGATCCACTAAATCATCTTACCTCCAGATCCAGCAGGCAGATTGACTCTGGTGCGTTGGTGTCTAGTTTGGAGGTTTCCAGTGTAAGCCTTGGGAAGAGCTGCTGAAGCCATTCTCGCAGTGCTGGCCTTTGCGTCAGAAGGGTCCACTGCAGCCCCAACCAGCTCAGATGTTGCAAATCACCACTGTGCAGCAGGATGGAGCCTACAGATGAGGCAGCAAGGTTACTACAGCCCAGGAGTAACATCAGTGCAATACTGAGTGTCTCTTTTGGCTACTTCAGTATGCAGGCATATTAATGGTTTTGTACCAGTGTCCCACTTGGCCAGTTGAGATAGCTCTGGAGCCATGGAGTTGATGGAATGAATGTCATCATTGGCGATAAAGGAAGATCCGGTGGAGGCCTGCGGTCCCCACAGGAGTTCAAACAGAGAGTCCTGACCACTGCGGTTCCCAAATGCCTCCACCACCTACACAGAGAAAACATATATATAATGTATGGTTCTAAGTATAAATGAAAACACTGATTAACAGAGCCATCTACGACATTATGGATACGATGCAGAAAAGATTACTAACATAATAACTATATAAATAAAGCTGTAGCTCTTTTATCATTGTTGTGACTGGGCAATAAGATGTTAGCACTTGTAGAGCATTATCTCCGTTATGTGTGTTATACTGTACACATTAAAAAATTATACTATTTAGCTTAATGCACGGCCTTTCAGTTACATAAAGCACTTTTCATTCCAGGTTGAAATGGATTTAACCTTTAACCAAACTGAATTGGAACACAAGAACAGACCTCTCTAATTAAGGCAGATGAATCAGTGCTCAGATTAAACAACATGTGCCCAGCCTGACTCTGTCGGTCATTTGCCAGCAGCTCCAGAAGATTTGGGACTGACTGGTCTCTTTTGGTCACTTTTGGCTTTGGTCTGGGGACCTGGTGAAAAAACAAACAGAACAATCTATATTTGAAAGTTGCATAGTGACATTAATATAAACACATAAATACATAAAAGGAAAGTAACCAACAAAAATGGTCTCATTTGTAACATTTATCTGTTTTACAATCTTAAATAGAGTCAGCAGTAACCAATAGGTTGGCGCATTTGGATATTTATAAATGGATTTGGTCCTTTTCCAGTCAATTCATTGGTTGAACTGGTGTTAGCTTGTGTGTCAGTACCTGGTATGCTAGTAGATAGCACAGAGCAGCCAGGTCAATGACTGCCCTCCAGGTGTGTTGGCGATCCTGAGCCAGTTTCAACAGCAGTGTGGCAGCATGCAGGTAGAGGTGACCCCTCATCTCCACAAACACCTCGCAAAGATCATCTGTGTGGCGGCCTGCAACGCTGCTCAGCGTCTGCATAGCTTGGTCAAAACTATTCACACACACACGGACACACATTAACACAGTTTAAAAATACTGCACAAAGTTTCCAAAGTTTCAGCATTTGCTCTCCGATTGGTCTTTTAATACAAGGACGTGATAAAACAGCTAAACGTGACTTATTAATGCTGTTTAAAGGTTGTTTAAAGCAGTGATGTTTGGAAACACTCCCATACCTGGATGTGACCTAATAATTTTTTAGAAAAGATTGCACACAAAGACCTGAATGCTGTACATACTTAGTATAGCATAAATTTTGACTTTAACAGAGCTACACAAAATTTTGATGTAAATTACTTCTAAATCCAAAAATGAGATTAAAATTTACTACAGGATTAAATGAGATTTTATGGATAGAGCTTTTCTATGGATTATGCGTACAAACAACATATGACCTGACCTACCCTCTGAGTGCATCTAGGCTGGGCTGCACACTGCTCTCAGACAGTGTTATTCTCAGCAGGCTGCAGTGCGCCAGCAGCAGCTCTCTCTGGTAACGGCGACACATCTTTTCATTGCTAGAGATGCTAGGTTGAGCCAGATATTCCTGAAACAAATTTCATCCTTTCTTCAGTATATCTTTTTTAAAGTTAAACAGATTAGATTTGAAGACAAGAAACATAACAGAACAAAATGGAAGCATGCTTAAAAGCTTACTGGTTCTTTTAAAGTATACTGTATGCTACTGCCCTAGTAAATTAAAGTCTGTACTAACCTGCAGTGTGTGCACCACCACAGTGTACCAGTCCAGACTGTGGCGCAGCATGCCCCTTTTCTCAGCAGTCAGACAATGTTTTACAGCCTCATCCAGCCGACTGTCCTGACAGAACAGCTGAACCAACTTCACATTCACGTGGGCGTCACCCGGCCGTGCTGCCAGCTCGGCCTGCAGGAGGTCGAACAACCTGTTCCAACCCTGCTGACCCTGACGACTCAACAGACGCTCCTGGATGTAGCGGCACAGAAAATAGGCAGTGAGGAATCCTCTCCGCTTTTAAATAATATTCACCTCCTTCTAGTATTGTACACATGACTGAAAATTCTGTGCATTAAATGACTACGAAGTCAAAGTGATCAACATATCAGGCTGTGAACATGACAGTTGTTGGCAACATACAGGCAGTTCATGACCAAAGTCTAACTGGAGCTGCAGAAGGAAAGGAGAGCTACCTTTAGGTTGAAGACTGCCGGGCTCCCTGGTAACAGCTTTGCAGCTTTCTCCACCCAAAATTCTGCTCTGCTGTCACATTCCTCCTTATGGACAAGCAGCTCAGCCACCTTCAGCACCAGGTCCCTCTGGGCTGGGTTCAAGTCCACTGACCGCTACATAAACACAGAGATGAAGAAATTAGGAATAAGATTAATCAGCTTATACAAAAGTCGGTAGATGGGTGATTTATTCAAAGGGCAAGACTCTTCTAAAAACAGCACTGACAACATGAAAGAGGTGTGAAAGCAACACTAGTAGGATTATTCATTAATTAATTTCTACCTCGACAAAGTATAATGAGGTTATTGAATAAACATGATGAATCCAGACTCCAAGGTCAGTGTCATTTTATTAGCACATCATTTTTTTTCTTTGATTTTACTTAAGAAAACCAAACATGCACATTGTATGCTCTGCCAATTATTTGTTTCCCTACTTTGTGCCAAGCGAGAAAAAAAAACTTGACACCTCCTCTTCCTTCTCACACTGAGATAATTATTTTTTTAATGAAAGCAAAGGCTGGAGCTGTTATCCAAGACCACAACAATATCAGGCTGCACTTTAGACAGTCTACTGTGCATTGGAAACACAAGTAATTAAAGGGGCATTCTTGATGGGGAAAGTGCCTTTTTCAAGTGTAAAGAGTTGCAATATAAACACTGGAAATTTACTGGACATATACAGTAGACAGAATTTAGTGAAGTCTAGTTGGGCCCCAACACTGACTGTGCACATGGACTCAAGTGATCAGTGACCGAAATGCAAATTCTCAGCATCAGCCAAGATCATTAACAATGCTTTGTTTTATCCCATCAACTAGAAACCAGATGAAAATGTTTTAAAGCATGCGTACATTAGTCTTTATGAGTCAGATCTAGGATTAGAACATAATAATGCAGGTGTTAATGTGACTGTCAGAAACTCGCTGCGATCCTGAGACATCTTAGTTGCTGCTACATTCAAGAGGCAACCAAATACACACAATTCCTTTCTGGATTTGATATTGTGTCGATAAAGCTTAGCAGTGCGGCGGCCACTATCGTTTTCAAAAACAAAACAAAGACAGGGCATTAAAAGCTCACTTTGATGGATTACATATTACATAACAAATCAAAACTTCCAGTGTCTGCAACTTTTATTTCTGGCATGAAAGCAGGCAGGAAAAACATCTAAAGCCTTAATGTGTTCTATGGAAAACACTCCTCAGGTACAAAAATGAGACATAACGTGTGCAGTGTCTCAATTAAATCCAACTACATTCAGATTACCGGTGTAATTTCGCCTCCCTGCACAGGTGTTAATGACAGCACTAAATATCTGTTTGGTTGGTCTATCTGCATTGGTGTAACGCTATGAATCACTTGTTACATGGACCACAGCCACATGGCACTTTTAACCTAAACACCTTTCATTCACCAATGTACACACAATCTCAGATTGGCTGGGTCACAATATGAAAAACAAACACACACCAGATGACTCGAATAACTATTTGAAAATAATCATTCCTGCATGGCTAGAGTGATTATGTAGAAAAGTGCATTTGCACAGAAAATTAAAACCAATCTAAAAGAAAAGAGAGACAAAAATCACTTTTTAATGAAAACAACCTATTCTGTAAGTCCAAGCCATTTGGAACCTGCCTCATATCCATCCATCCAAAATAGGGTTTTTACTTTGGATGGCATTTGTATTTGGCTTTTCACTTGTCACAGAGCATTATGGTGCTGGTTTAAATGGTCAAATAAATTGGTTGCGTTGGCTCATGTACTGTGCAGCAATTGCAAAAAAGACACTGCCGACAGAGTAGCTGCTTTTGGTCAACACTTCTGCAGCCAAAATATTACCATACACTGACCACGGCTGCACTATAATAGCCAAAATGATATTAATGATTATTTTGATGAATGCTGATAATTATTCACAGATTTTACAGAGAAAATATTTTTACTCCACTTTCACTTATAAATAAACAAGGCAATGCTTTCATTTCCACGTCCTGCTAAATTCCTGCTAATGTACAAGTGAGTATGAAAAAAAAGACTTTAAATAAGAGTTTTCTTTACCTGAATTCAGTGCATCTCCTAAAGGTAAAATATAAATAAATTGTATTCAAAACTTTTAACTTGTTGAACATCCGTTTATTGATAGATACTAGATTTTACTGATGTTCCCCAAACGCCTCACTTGTGGCTACTCTTGAGGTTAGCTGTCTAGGTGCTGTGTCGTGAATTCAGAAGCCTCTCATCTCCCCACTCAGCCACTACAGCAACTCAGACACTTGTGGCCAAAAAATACTTTAAAAAGACTGAAATATGTCTTTGTAATGTCAGATTCACCCAAGTTGAAACTAAGTGATATTATCTAAGAGCAGAGCCTATACCTTAAATGTCAACATTGCAGTGGATCATGCTTATTTGACAGGCAAAAACTGCAATTAATATTTGACTGTTTATGCAGCCCTGACACTATCTTTGCAATTGTTTTTTGCAACCATATTTTCCTTTTCAGTGCCTCTCCTGTTCATCACTCACTTCGCTATGCACATGTGGAGCCTGAAATTTAACAAGCAAAAAAAGGGAACAAGTTGTTGCGTGATGTGTCTGCTCTCCTCCACATCATACTATCACATCACAATAAAGATAGTGAAACAAAAAATCGTGCAGCTCATGCAAGGAGAAATGTAAGCTCAGTGCTGGCTCAGGGTTTGTGGCAGACTGATTATCTAATTTTTAAAAACAAATGTTTCTTTCTATTAAATACTTGATGAACTATTGGATTTCTAAAAACACTCTGCCTTTAAGGATGATGAGTTCTTTCTACCTTGTAACATCCTACTGCCTTGTTGATGTCTCCCTCTCTCTCGTAGAGCTGTCCAAGGAACTTGTGTGCTTTGGGATCCCTCTCCTGCACTTTGAGATACTCTGAAACATGCCTAGGAAAGATCAGGGAAGATCACATGCAATATTATATAAGATTACAGTCATTAAATACTGGAGAGAAGGAATAAAGAGAAGCCCTTCAACAATGGAGAATCGCACATGCTTACCTTTTTGCAAGTTCATATTCCTTTGCTTCAAAGTACAATTTAGCAAATAGAAATCCTTTGACCGGCTTCTGTGGAAAGAAAATATATCAGTGGATCAACAATTTATTTTGATCAAGGACATTTATCTTGTTGAGTAAGTCAGAAGACACAATGGTACAAGCTGTTAGGCGTTAGCTGTCACTTTTGGGAGGTATCCGAGATACCAGAGACCACCAGTGCTCCAAGGGTGAAAGCGAACAACATCTTAGCCAACATATTCACAGGATTATCTCCTCCTCAGATGTGCTGCTGGCCCTCACCAGACCAGAACGAGTGTGACTGACTTCTGTGGTGCCAGGAACTGGAATACAATAGCTTGACATTTTATTTTCAAATGTCGGACTTGGAGTGATTTGACTGCTGAAACTACAGGTGATCATTGTTGATAGTGTGATGTCAGTCAGTCAATCATTTGCATATTTTGCATTAAACATGCTGGTGCACGTCTACCTTCCTCCCCACCTCACACAAGAACAACATCTACAACTTGGTAATTTGCGTTCATGTAACTACAGTAGTAAGGTGATTCAATATCCTCATTCTCACGATCTCAAAAAACATTTTAAAGAGATCATTGTTACCTGTTTTTTCAATACAGCAAAGGAACACTATAGTCAAGTTGAACCACCTCAGTAAGATGTTTGTAGACAGTCTAGTCAGTAATCACCATTAAGCTATAAAGCCAGCAGGTTTCTGAGTAAGGTTTAGTGAACAGCTGCTAACACGAGGTACCTGCTCATACTTTGGTCAAAGGAGGAACTGAAGGCTTGTTTTCCCAGATAAGTGAAACTAGCAGTAGCTGTAGAAGTTGTCTGGCTAAGCTAGCTGTGGAATGGCTACCTAGCACGGCTAACTAGCTGGCGCTGCTCTGACAAACCCATGCCGCGCATTTTCCAGCATAAAGGGGAGGACACGACGAGGCGTCATCATGCCGGTTAGCTAACGTCCGCGCTGCTAGCCGGGGACGGTTCGGAGGTTACACAGGAGACGAAATTTAAGCCTATAGACTTAACGTGCTCTTATTTAAAACTACAAGTGGTGTTCATTGAACATGTGTCCGGGCTGCGTCCTCACACCGGCCGGTGGACACATGTTGGTGTGACATGATGGCAGCAGCACGCTAACGTTAGCCGCGGGCTCAACTTACCTCTTTGAGTGAGGGAGAGGAACTCTGTACCGAGGAGACGTATCGGTCCACTTCAGCCTTACTCCGCCGCATGGCTTCCAACTACACGGACCTCTGAGACGGCTCACTGTGGTGCGTACAAAAGCACGAATTCACAAAATATAAAAAAGCACTGACATTAATATCAGCGCGTCTGTCACTCCTTAACGTTAACTCCCCATGATGATTTGCGCAGTCTCCTTACCGTCAAATGGCAGGGGGGTCACGTGCCCTGTACGTTGACTTGAATCCGGACTCAGTAGCCAATTAGAAGCGAGGATTTCGTTGACGCACGCTGACGCACTTTATTTTGAAGTAGGGGTGGGACCACAGACTGTGTCAGGTGAAATAATGTAACCTTAACAATAATACAAACTGTTCTACATAGCACTAATAAAACACAAGAATTATTTCGGAGCAAGAAAATAAATTAATAAAAATAAAATTATGATATATTTAAATAAGCCATGTATATTTCCATTATTTTTTTTGTAAAGCAGTAATTTCCTGTGTATCAGAGTATCCTGCTTTTTGTACCTAGGCTGTATCTCAACACATATTCAACCCATGTTTTTTTTTCCCCAAGAACAGTTTTCTTTCATCCATTCAATTTCTAGTATATTGAAGTATGAAAGCCTCATTTACAATGTAGCTGAGTAATACAGAAAAGGTGTAGACGCTCAAATAAGAAACAACAATAATAATCAAAATAATAATAGGCAAACTTAATAGTGAATAATATTAAATAAAGCGTTTCAGTTCAAGGAAAATAAGAGCAGCTGGAGGTGAAATAAGATGAAAATTAAAAGCCTGAATTAGTTAAAGGATAAAAATGAGTCAAACTTTAGGCCACTGGTGTGTGAGCGTGACTAAGACTATATATTGTTCTTCATCTTAATATTTTAGCTGGTCTAAGTCCAAATATGTAACTTGCATATAGAACAATATACCAAGAAATGCATAAATGCTAACAGTAATAATAACAATTAAAAACTATTTCTATGTCTGAAACCAAGTATGTTACCAGTTAAGATGAAGATGATGGCAATGTATTTTAAATCTAGGAAATATGCCCAAGTTTTTCAGGTGTTAACAAAAGACAGCTGTAAATCCCAAAGCTGCTATAATTTTAATGTTTCACTTTGAAAGATGTAAGAAATAAACACATCACTACATCTTGGCATTGACTTAGGTGTTTATTCGGATGAGTTTAGGTATAATGACTGATACATTTTAGTTCAACTCCAGAATATGCACTTTGGTGTGTTAACATGAATAAATCTCTTCACAAACACTGCAAATATAAAATACAGTATCTGTGCAGAGTCACATCAGTCACCCAGGTAGTAAGACATCAAATGAAACCATGTACTGGACTATTTGTAGTTCTGTGGCTAACTTTACTTCTACATGACATGAGCAACACTGTGGCATCAGTAGTAAAATGCACAACAGTGACACTGGCTTTGTAATCACAAAAATGTGGAATGTGTTTTTCTATTGAGCTTTTAAGTAAAAGACACGTCTTCTGTGATAAAATACTGCTCAAGTGAAACAGTTTGAAAACAGGAACAGTTGGCTTTCTTTCCTAAGTGGGTCTGAGCCCTGAGGAAGTCGGTACACCTCCTTAAGAGGATCACTTTCTCTGGATTACAAACAACGGAGGCAAATGTTCTAACATCTCGCATTACTTCTACATCCGGTCTCCGCACATGCCACAAGCCATCATGTTGTAAGACACTAACACCGTTACCAGTTGCCGTGCAATAAATCATGTCACTCTGAAGCCTATTATGTTCAGTATTTGTTGACAGCACGTCCAGGGCGTTGTTTCAGCGCAGCAGAATTTAAGTTGCAGTTATAATGTTGAATTGTACTGCAGTACACACCTTGAAAGGTTTCTGTTATTCTGGTACCTGCACGTATTTACTCGAAACAGGGGGAGATAAAACACGCCACATCATAAATTATGGATTTAATTCAGGGCTGTATTGGAGTATTTCAGACTGTGCATGTGAAGTTAAAAAAAAACTGGTGAGAGAATACTACTAAATTTCGCTTTGCACAGCGATTGTGTCACATAAAAACACACAGCACATACTGTAACAAGGTAATCTTACACACTGTAGGTGACAGTTGTGTCCATTATTGTAGCACATAGTATGATAGCAATAAACTATAGATGCAAGGAGAAACTTTCTAGACCTAAACTAACTTATTTTGCATAATAATAAAGAAAATACACAAGAAGAACACACACAGTTATACTTGTTGGAAGAAAATGAGAAACATTAGAGATTAAATACACATTCAGTACAACAGAGCAGTTTTTTCAGCTGTCTTTGGTTTACGCTTTTATTATAGAAATGTAGCAGTAACATCAGTCAAACAAAGAAACAGATTTTTTGGCGTCACAAGACAAGCTGGCACACAGCTGAACAACCTGTCAGCACAGCTTTTAAGTCATTATGTCATTCCCACGTTTCTATGTTTTCTCTTAAAGCTCATGTAATAAATATAGGACCATCGTCACGTGTTTTGTATTACATATAAAGTAGTGAACTAAGCAAGCAGAGGAAAAATATACAGTGCAGTGTTTGAGCCAAAAGGCACTGAAGAGGTTAAAGCTAAGCCTACTGACTGACTGATCACGACTGTAGAGCCATCTGTCAGTACTGGGTTCATGAATTCAAAGCTCAAAGCCTTACTGCTGTAACTAAAAGCACAAATGTGTTCTGCTGAAATATCCGACCTAAATGTAACAAACCAATAATATAAAACACATATTCTATCTAATATGACTCTCAGTTCTGAGCATGTGCAGGGCCACCTCACGGTCTCATCTGTCTGTCAACACCACCAGCTGCTCAGCTGTCTGTTCACTTCCGAGCAACAGTTTCCGACAGCTTCTTCAGTCTCTTCTTCAGCTCCAGAGGGAACTTCTCGTAGCACTTCTTACAAACTGGCTTCATGTCAAACTCCACAAACTTGTTCCTGTGGAAGAAAGATGCACAGTTACAGGTTGGAGATTAGATGTTGTCACTCTTTGTGCGGACGTATCCGTTATAATACTACATCTAGTTGCATAAAAAATGGTTTGGTGACTTGCTGTTTGCAGCTGCACTCTGGCACACTCAATTACACTTTAATGGCTTTACAAACCACCTCTTCAACGGCACATACACTGACATGTTAACGTTATACTGGTATGTAATTTTTAATTACATAAAAAAATACCCTGACTCCTACTCACCGTGGATATTTTAACATCTACATTTGTGTTTCGAGTGCAACACAAGTGTCTTATACTTCAGTTTTTACTTCTTACTTTCTTCCTTCTCTAGAGTGGCTTCTGGCTGTTCCTTGTATTAAATGTCTTTAATTCTAACAACACTGGCCAGCTCTCTAGACTGTTCCCCCTCAGCTGTACCCGAACAACATTCCCTCTCAAAGCAGATAATCACTGCCAGGACCGGGGCACGTGTCTTACTCAGGGGAACCTCAGCATTTGCTGCCGGAAGTGATTATGGCTTTACTTCTTACACCAGACAGACTGGGAGACCCAGGAAACAAAGAATTCCCTTTGCCATGTGATTGATCTGATTTCCCTGTTTGCATAGCAGAGGTTACCAGGGTACCAGCCTAAATCCTGACCAGTGTTTCCTGCTGAGAAGTGGTCATGCGCTGAAACACTTCCGCTGTTCAAATGTTTTCAGTCAGTCAGTGTCTACTCACACACTAAATTTCTGCTTTTGTCCTGAAGCCAAATGAACTCAGTATTACAGTGAAGTGAGGATTAAAAGAGGCATGTTTAAAATACACTGACATAAAACAGCAAATAACAGAATCAGACAGTGAGGAAAATGGAAACTGACCAAAGAGAAGAACAGTTGAAGTGAGGAGAAAGGAGAAAGAGGGGATCACAGACACATGGGTATCAGTAATTTCTTCTTCTTCTCTTTTGAGTCTCGTTCGCGCTTGGCCAGCCGCCGTTTCATGTCATCCGGGAGGCGTTCATAGCAGTGTTTACACACCGGCTTCAGATCCACCTCCACAAACTTTTCCCTGATACAGCAGGGATGAAGGACAGATGACGAGAGGTGTGAAAGAGGGGTAAGAGAAAGAGATGTGAGAGTTGAAGAGAAGGCAGGGGAATGAAGAGTGAAACAGGACAAGCACACGAGTGGACAAAGTGGAGGGGTAATATAAAAGGTAATAAAAGGGAGGAGAGGTGGAGAAACACACCCACAGAGACACAAGATAAAAACAGAAAAGGTGAGAAAATCAGGAAAGAAGACGACTGAAAAACAGGCTGTTAACAGCAGCAGATAGCAGCAGGGTAGTTGTGAAAGAGAAATATGGCAGAGCAAACAGAGAAACCTCAGACAAATCACACACCAATTGTCTTTAGAGAATTTAATTAATGCCGAATGACTGCATAATCCAGTTTAAAATGAACTTGCAGTATTAAGGTTACAGTGGGTCTAAAATTCACTGTACAACTTACTTGAGAGTGAGCTTGGTGTTACAGGTTGAGCAGGCAAAACAGTTAACACACCAAGCCTTGTTGAGGGCAGACACCACTGAAAAAAACAGAACAGACAGTCACATGAGACGGTGTCCTACATTTTTATCATATGAGTTAAATTAAATGGATGTTGTTTAGTCTGAAATCCACAATACAATCTTAAAGAGGCACCATGTCAGGAAATCTGCACAAATCAAACTACAGTCAATATAACACAGAAGAGAGGTTGCTCTAATGGCTGCTGATGTTAACAGGGCTGCATGATAATAACCTCTTCATCCGAAGTTCATTATATTTTTATTCAAAATGACTTTTCTTACCATCTCCTTCAATAACACGATTGCAGTGGTAGCAAACATCCCCAAAGAGCTGAGTGTGATGAGGGCAGAGGAACAGAAAGTTAGCACGTCTTATCAGCCTTTATCATTGCTCATAAAACATGCTGTGTTCAAAGCCATGACACAAGCACTGCCTACAGGGCTGCAAGGCATTTCTAAATATTACTGAAAGCATAAAACCATATTGTTTTAAAAAAAAAAAAAACTCCCAATAATCCCAAACAGCTTTCTAACACTAGGTGGAGTCATTACATTGGCAAAATCATGGTCTATCTGATTCACCTATTGTTGGCATTTAATGTCATTTTGTAAATACTAGTATACACCGTCGAGTATTAATATATCTATTATTTAATCATAGAATTGTACTTATATAGTACAATTGATGTATATGACTTATTTATTGTTTCTCTGTCAAAAATATTGCATTTGTGTGCAATCCTACAGGCTGAAAAATTACTTCAAAGTTAGACAGACTCTCTAATCTCCACAGGCTTCCTCACATGACTGCCCTCCCCCCTTCCCCATCAATGATTTTGTTATCACGTCATATTTCAGCAGCTCTGGACAAATAATAGAGTCCCATTTTACTTCTAATCTAAACCACGATGCAGATAGTTTGTTTAGCAGACTTACATATGACAAAAGGAGCCACCGTGTCATTTTAGGCAAAACGTAAGTGCGTGTTTCAGTGTCTGTGTGTGCTCAGCATACTCCCGTACTGCTGAATGTTACCTGGTTGTAGTGGGTTTCGCAGTAGGCCAGGCCCTTGCGTTCGTAGTGACGGTGTCCAAGGAAGGGTTTCTCACACTTAGCACACACAAAATGCTGCAAGCAAACCCATAGCCAAGCACACACGGTTAGCGCAGCCATCACTCAGTACATAATCACACTCAGGTTATGCTAAAGACAGCAGCGCAATCTGGTTTAGACAATATCAAGTCAGACCACAACCAGATCAGTTCATTACAGAGGTCCTGTTGCTGCGTCCATACAGTGAGTTGAGAAGGTGGACAGAATAGTGACCACTAGAGGGTGTATCAATCCTCCAAAAAGACAAGAAAGAGTGTAATGGTAGGGCATGGGGAATGTACAATACTTCTTACATGAGAATGAGTAAGAAATGTAGTTTAGCTATCAGATATATCATCTTTTTTGAGCAACGATGTATGAGGACATCATACAGAGACATATATAAATTTTTAAAAGCACATTTTGATGGAGGTTATTGCAATTCATTGTTTTCCTTCTAATATTCAATATATATGTCAATTTTTATAGCAGAATAAAGAACAGATTCCTCCAGAATCTTGTTTTGGTAGCGTATAGCATCCTCCGACAGAGCTTTAGGTATTACTGAACAATAAATCTGAGAGTCTTTAACACAAATATTAAATTGGAACCTATTTTGACCTGAAATAATAATGTTTAAACACTGTGAACTCTAAATAATTTGTTAGGAAAAGTACATAAAAATTGAGGACTTGAAAATATGATTTCCTTTCCTCAAGACATAAGTTTCAGTCAATTTGGCCTACAGTTGTCAGCTTTTAAACAAAAAGGAAATCTCGTAACTTATACTGGAGTGTAACCCTTGTATGGAGGCCGGGAGATTGAAGCCAGGCAGGGACACAGGGCAGCAATCAACATCAGGCCGATCCTTAATCCCCTCACCATATCAAAGTGTCTCTCACAATAGGCACGACCGCCTCGCTCATAAAATGGATGGCCCTGAAATGGGCGCTCACACACAGTGCATACATGATGCTACATGTGGACGAGGTAAGATGGGAAAATAGACATAAAATGTGAAAAGGTAGAAGGAAAGATGATGTCAGAGGAAAAAAAGAGATGGAAAGATAGTAGAGGAATCATGTACACAGCTGAGAGATGAAGGTACTGAACCTAACTGTGGAGATAAAGGCGTTAAAAAATATAAGTCACACATATGACACATTTTAAAGCATGAGTAAAATGTATGGAAAATAAAGCATAGAAGACTATGCCAAAAGTATTTCAGCATCTCAATTATGAACATATCAAGTAATTTGCATGTCTGCAGGAAATCCATGAAATGTGTGTGTAACTAAAGTTGCATTTATACAATTTGGCATCACACCTCCACATGCCACTGCTTGCCCATGGCATTGACCACACGGCCCTCGATGGGTCTCCTACAGGCCCCGCAGATTGGAACTCCCATCTTGTCATGGCAGGGTAGACAGTAGAGCTCCCCCTTCAGCTCCCTGGCATCAGCTGTCAGCTCCTTACTGCAGACATAGAGGTAAATAACTCCACACCAGTTCTACTTTGTCTCAGGTAACACTAATGCAAATTCAGAAGATGTAATCACAGTACATGGAAGCTGAATTATAGCTGGTTATTGATGCAAAGAACACAATATCAAAAAAAAAAACCTGCAGAGAAACTAAATTTACACATACACATACTTTGTATGTTTACCTATGACAAAAATTACATTGTTTGTCCACCAGAGAGCACTATGATGTCTTTGGTCCATCGTTTTGTGACAGATTGAAAATGTTCCTGTTTTGAGTTGTGGGTCTAAACATCTAATTCTACACAGACTGTGAACCTCTAAACACATATTTGTTAGAGATGACATTTTTTGGTATGAACATTTATTCAGAGAATGAGAGAAAACACAGAAAAACCCTTTAATCATGGGTGATGTTTGTCTCAGTAGAGTCAAGCTGCTGGATCCTTGTATACAAGTCTGAATAAACTTGGCAGAAGCATGACTATAAAACAAATTAAGTGTGTGTCTAGCATGGAATTTTTAGAGACCCATCTAGAAGAAGTCTCAAAATGAAGTGTTTTCAGGACTATTCACAACCTAACACTAGCTTGCATCCACTACCAGCTGCAGTACTCTGTCACCTCACTTGCTTCAAGCTGTGAACCATTTGTGACACAGCTGGCCAGGTTTGTGTAAGCCCATGTTTACCCGCAGTTGTTGCAGTTGAAGTGATCAGGGTGGTAGGGATCATTCTTGAACAGCAGAGGTTGCTCTTCAATGATGGCGTGACACTTCTGACAGATGTACTTGCCGAGGCCTCGAGCTTTCTCTCTGTTGTGACACGGACGACACAGGTGCCTGAAGAAAGACAGAGAAATACTTGATTAGATGTTATTCACATCGATAAGACACAACATTTAAACCACTGACACATGAAGAAGATCAGCACAGATAATTTCTTACGCTACTTTATAGTCTGCTGTAAAGCCACAGGGAGGACTCTGTTCCATAAATGTACACTAGGTCAATATTAATGTATTCTGCACACGTGTCCGCAAATTTTGGGCTGCACATATATATCCCCAGAGGGGTCTGCATGGACCCTCACAGACTTGGGCACATGATGAAATGTACATCACACAGACCCTAGTGGCTCCACCACACTACAAAAAACAATCAGGAATGGAACATGACAAAATGCCACACCAGATCCCAGTCTGATCAAGCATCTGTAATATGCACTGGCATGTACACAATACAGGGAGGCACCACCCCTCAATCCACTGGATCTGCTGGCAATATCCTCGTACCAGACACCCCCAGGGGTTCCGTGTCCATGCCCAAACAGATCAGAGCTGCTTTGGCAGCATGGCGAGACCTACACAATAATAGCCAGGTGTTTTTAATGTTGCAGCTGATTGGTGATTGGATCTCCCCTGGCATGATTCTCCAATAATATATTACTTGATGCTATTTGTCATCTGTGACACAAGTGATGCAGAAGTAGTCACTGAATCCTTGAAACAGAACTTTTATTATCATCCTCCAAAACCACATCCACAAGTCCTGGTTTAAGATCAGACTTGATTAAATCACATTTCTCCTTAATGGTCACATCAAAAAACTTTGCCAGTACTCTACACTGATACATTGTGTGGTACAACACAGCAGGCTGACCCTTCAAGTTTTTGATTTAAAACAGAGATGATTAGAAGAATGTTTTGAGAATGGTTGTAGAAATTGGAGCAATGTCAGTCAAACAGCTTAAACAGCATAGCAGAAAACATTTCCGTATTCTTAAGTAGACATTAGATGAATTTTTAACTGAGGATCACCAATGAAATTAGAGTGATGTCTTGTGGAATAACTGACCTTCCAGCATTTTTAACAAATCCAACATCCGCGAGCACAGCCTGGCAGATATCACAGCAGAAGCAGTCCGGATGCCAACTGTTGTTCATTGCCTTGATCACACGGCCAATAATGAACTCCCCTGAGAGAAAAGCAGAAATCCTTTAATGAAAAAACGGTTACGTAAAAAATATTTTGTAGAAGGGCACAAACTCCAGGCTTTGTGCTCATATGACCCTGAATAGGTGGAAGCAGTTAAAGAAAATGGTGTGTAATTTATTCTCTTTTACTGTACTTACCACACTGATGGCAGCAAGGAGCGAACAGCATCTGGAAGTCATGTTCACAGTACTTCCTGCCTTCAAACTGTCAAAAGAATTCAAGGAATTTGAACACAGTTAATTGAAGCACACAGCTGCACATTAACAGACTATGACATTGATGAACAGCATGTCCCTAAAAAGCATCTCTCCCAACACCCATATTGACAAACTGTATTCCTGATTATCAGTAATAGAAGATTACTGTATGCTGTGTTGATCAGAAATTATAGCACCAATATGTTTTTGCTTCCTAGTTAACAATGTGACTCAATCTATGGAGCCTCTTATGAAAGAAAATGTATAACTACCATCTGACACAAAGTTTGCTCAATATTTTAAGGGGAGACACTGTAGGCTAAACCTGTTTGATCTGACACATCAAGGCAGGACTGAAAAACAGACAATGAACAGATGTGATAGAGAATCTGACCGTCTGATGACAACAAGGATGTACTTGGAATGGAGGAGACAGAGAGGAAATAAAGGGAAAAAGCAAAGGGGTGTTTAAAGATCCCTCCAAGTTGCATTAAAACCCAAATGTACATTTCTGACACTGTTAAATAGCAACTTTTTGGACTTGTTCTTTGAGAACTGACATAGTACTGACATACATACGAATAAGACATTAAATGTCTAAATCACATGTCCTAACTCACAAGTTCCCCATATGATGCTCATCTGTGAAAGTATGGCTACATGTTGTACAGTATACACACTCCTGTACTCCTGCTAACAGTGCATTTTAGCTTCATATTTGCTGTACAAGAGCAATCCTTAACATAATATACCAATCAGCCACAATATCAAACCATCTGCCTAATAAAATGTACATCTCCCCCTTGTGTTGCCACAACAGTCCTGACTCATTAGGCCATGGACACATCACGTCTTGGGGTGATCTGTGGTAATCCTGTTGCAGGGCCTCCTTGGACATCTCATGGATGGTTGATCAGATTGAAATGTGGGGAAATTGACGGCTGGGTCAACACCTTGGGCTCTTTGTGGTGTTAATCGAGTTGTTACTGAGCAGTTTTGTGGAGTAGCAGGGAGTCCTGTCCTGCTGGGGGAGGCCACTGCTGTTGGGGAGTGCTAATGAGATGGGGGGTATTTGGTCTGGAGCAATAATTATGTTGGTGTCCAGATAACATCCACATTATTGCAAGGACCAAAGGTTCCCCAGCAGAACATTGCATTGTTATGCGATGATCAATGTCCCTTATATCACCTGTTTTTGCTGATCTGTGCATATGTATCATATATATACATATACATACATATGTATATATGTATAGAGTTTCTCATTTCTATTTTGGCATATATGACTATAAACAGGTCTCGGTGTGCATTTTTAATTTTATGTAAATTGTTTACATAACCTTGTCTATTACTCCCTTTAGAACAACCATTTTTAATTTTAAGTAATTTCAAGTTGCAGTACTTTTGAAAGTCTTACGATCGAGTAATTAAAAAAGTAATTATGCTCATAAACAGACAAGACAGCAATTAATACATTTAGCTATTAAAACTGTATACCTTCAAAAACACTGACTTTGTATTATTAAGAAGAAAAAATGTTCTCTCCTCACTTTCATACAGTCAGAGTTTTTAGAGGTTGCATCTTAAAATCATTAGAGCAGATGCACCTGTGGAGCTTTCTATCCACTTTACATCTATAGACTCCCACTGTACTTAAAGCTTTTCCTCATGTAGTAACAGACTAATTCTGCTCAAGCACCGAGGTGGGTAGTGTTCTATTCACTATTTAAAGCAAAAAGTAGACCAGAGAACAAAAGGTTAATGCAGTCTCCTTGGCTTTGATGTTTATATTGATCAAAGCTATGGAGACACAGTTTTTCAGATAAGCTGACGAACATAAAGACCATCAGGTTCTCTGGGGCCTGTCAGGGAAACATCTGACCTTGTGTCAAGGTCGGCAAGGCAACAGTTTACTGGAAGAGGGCTTCTAATAATTCAATAACGCATTAACGTTGAGCTCACCACTCTTCATTTACCCCAGTTGGGCCATGCATTTGAAATCTTTGTTTAGGGGATGAGCAGGAACATTGAAATATCAAACACGTGAAAATATTTACAGCTTAATATTCTGACGCAATGATGAGAACTTTAAGATCTAAATAGCTTCAAACTATTTTTTTTTTTAATTGGCATGGATGATACAATACACACAAGCTGAAAATCACAAAGCTGTGACTGTGTAAAAGCTATATAAACGATAATAATATTTTTAAATAATAATAATAAATAAATAAAAATGCCAATAATAACATTTTTAAATAATATCAATAAAAATATAAAAAATAAAATATAAATGTGAAAAGTTTATATTTTAAACTCTGTGTCAGATAGGTTGCATAATGTATATCCTATATATCTGCCTTTGCAGTTTGATAATTTAATTGTTTCGAATTGCAATTTGGATTTCAAATCAATTCATTTGTCCACAACAATGTGGTTTTACCATTTAAATCAGCAGCACAAAGCTCTGAGGAGTATGAGCAAAAAGCCTGCAGGTGCTCTGGCTTCCTCCCACAGTCCAAAGAGAGGCTGAGGTTAATTTGTGCTTCTAAATTGTGGGAAGGTGTGAATGTGAGCATGCCTGGTTGTATGTCTGTCTAAGTGGCCTGTGATAGACTGGCAACCTATGCAGGGGGAACCCTGCCTTCACCCTAAGTCAGCTGGGAGCCTACAGAGAATAAAGCAGTGTATAGATAAGGGATGAATAATAATGGCACTAACAGTCCCCCCGGCACTAACTGTGATCTAAAGTGTCTGTAAAGAAAACCGCAGTCGGTTGACATGAGACAAGTATAGCTATGGCTACATATATATTTTCAGAGATTCTATGTTAACAGATGCAAAATATCTGTAAACCTTTCTTTCTGCACATGTTTTAACATTACAGCTGTATGTAACTTAACTGCAGGCTCTGCAGTAAGTGTTATAAGCAGTGCAGACAAAAACTGCACTGTTCACAATTTTTGGGCACGTCTAGACCAGATTAATTTTGCATTGATCTAGATCAGCCATAAAAACTCCAAATCATTTGCAGTGCAGGTGTTCATTATAATCCATTGCCCTCTAGGCGTACTTACACCTGCCACTTACTGCATCTTTTATTGGATTACAAAAGGACAACGTGTTACCTCGTAGAAGAGTCCCTCCGGGAACTGCTGGAAGCACTGGGCACACACAAAGCACTGCTCATGGTAAAGTTCCCCGTTACTGTTCACTATCTTCTCTGCCGGGGCAAAGCCACTCTTGCAGCGCTCGCACATGGCATTGGCCAGTGCATTGGCCATGTTGCTGAGAAGAAAAACACAATCAGGTTCAAACTTTGCTTTTGTAATCACAAGACATTCAGATATAAAATAAATAAATCATATAAAATGTATATAAGCAAAAAAAAATCTAGTAATTAATCACCACAATAAAAAAGCAAATATAACTAATGTATAAAACTGTGGGTTTAGATCAGAATCTGAAGATAATATTTATTATAGTACACAGTATGTTGAGTGTGCTCATACTACAGTATACCGTATGTGTGTAATTTATTTACTGTTTTGGTGGCTGACGCTCAATTAAGCCTATAATATATCTGACAAAGAAACAGCCAGATGACATCCTAACTTCATTTTTATAGAACTGAGGCATTACAGCAATGTAGTGACACTTTTAACATGTATTGTTTTAAAGTCTTTTGATAGGCAAAGGTATTCTGATGTATTACTAAGTAACTGAAATGATAGTTTTTCAGCTTAATCATAAATGTAATGTATCTAATTTGATTGTTTCCAAGCAGTGTTTGTACATGTTTAAGAAACTTGTTTCTTAAATGTCAATAAATCACTAAGGACAGACTATAAAATATAGTGGGCATGACATTAACCAGGGTCATGTCAGGACACACCTTACCTAACTAAAATCTTTCATCACATATTTCCCATCATGATAACAGCTGAAAGATGTACTTAGTAAAACGAGAAAGTAGAGTGGGAAAACTGTGATGTAAGAGGTTATCAGGCCACACACACACACACACACACACACACACACTTGACTGCACACTTGATTGATTGGTTTATTTTGGCTCAGTTTGTCAGGGTGTGGGGATCTGTGAGATGGGAAGCCTACATGTTGTCTTTTGGGAGAGCAGCCGAAGTTATTTTTCAGCAATCCAAATGATGTGAGCACACATACATGAGTCAATATCATATAACAAAAAAAAAAACAAAGATAGTTTGATAACTGCTTAAGGAGGAAAACCTGAGACATGAAGCTGGTATGGCATGTTAAGCTGATATTGCTCTTTCATTAGACAATCAGAATTGTTTTACTGCCTCAATGTGAAACATAACTGTAATATATCAATGAGGCTGGGCCCTTGGCTAATATTTTATTAAATTGAAATATTGATGCCAGAACAGGCAGCACAAAATGTGGCACACCCAAAATGTTTCACAGTACTTCATAAAAAGGCATTTATTTAGTCCCTTTTTATTGCCTTCAAGCACATAATGCTACAAATGACATAAAAATAATTTAAACTTGTGGTCAGTACTCTAAAAAATCCTTAAAACCTTAGCCGTCACTAATTAATGGCGGTCTTTGATTTACAGACAAGAAAAAAATTAAGGCAAACGCACAAACTGCACTATTCCCAAAACTGAACAAACCTATCGCGAAAAATGTGCGACACATCTGCCGAGCTGTACACCGGCCAGTTTATGTTTACAGCACCTAGGTTTTATAGTTGTTGACAAGGTTTGGGATTCCAAGACAGAGTAAGTCATGCTATCATCTAAACAATGCTCAACGCTGGCTGATTGGTCCGGTCTGTATTGACCAGCATGATTTAATTCTCAAATGGATGTTTAATTTCACAGGGAAAAGTGGGAACAAGAGTGTGACCTGTCCTATTTAGAGATGAACTTCAGGGATAAATGTGGTATATCTGTATGAGTAAACACTTCTCTATTGTCTGATGATAAACAGTATATCAACATACTATATCTCTCCAGCCCTACTTATGCCAGATTTATGCTCAGGATGAACCTCGGACAACATTTTTATGTTCCAAACCAGGCATAAGTGGCCAATGCAAAAGCTGCAACACCAGAACTAATTAATAGCTTATGCGTTAATACCTGAGACAAACTTAAAGTAAATGTGGTCATGTAGCAGACACATTCGTTAATAGGGGAAAATAACACGGAAGGGGAGAATGGTGGGACAATCCTGGCTTCTCTGTTGTGTTGTAAAGGTCAGAATACCACAATGTATCTAGGCAACACACATACACACTCACAAGGCCATGTGGGATTTTTACGGCGTGATGCCATCTGCTCATTTTAACTTCATTAAATCAACATAAGAGTCATCAGGAATTCCAAAAACTTCCAGAGACACTACTTTTCTTCTTCTTATCAACAATGCATATCTCAGTTCTAATGCAACTGTTTAAGAATCAGCACTACATAAAAATTCGAAGGCAAACTTGGAAAGCCTTTAAAAATGATCTCATTGAAACAAGATGTTTCTTCTCCTCACAAACTTGTCAAATACCTACAGTTTTATATACCCTGTCTGGGCTGCTATCAAACACACTTAGAGTCCTGCCCTGTCCAAAGGATTTGTGGGAGGAAGTGATACATCCCTTAGGCATTTCCACCCTCCTATCTGCCTCTAACACCCAGCATGAGTGAAAGACAAGCCTCTGCACAGTTGAAGAACTAACACAAAGTAGGTTTTCTTCATTAAACTGTCGTTGTCGCTGTTAACTCCCTCTCTAGAAAAGGTTGAAAGAATCAGTGTGGTGCAAGAAGGGCAGAATCCATCAGCTGTGTTTCATATAATAAAGTCAGAAGTGGTAACCAAATGTTTTTCTCCCTTGCCTCATGCTGACTCCTCAAATAGTGTGCTACTCTCCCGTCCTGAAGTAAATATACCATTAGTTTAAAGCTGATTTTGATATTTTTGGTACAAATATGTACCTTGTACTAATCATGTAATGAGTTTCTGCTATAATAATGAAGTGAAATGTATACATCTGTTCAGGGACCTCTACTTTTGAGTGTATAGGATGTGTGATTTTACAGACAAACATTTTTGAAAAAAATATTCTGTTTGTAGAAAAAAAGGAAGGTGTCATTCCCAAAAAGACTGGAGACTACCCTGTTAACCCCACCGTGCTGGTCTGTGACTATAAAAGGAGTCTGGTTGTCAGCAAAGGGAAGCAGACTATCACTTGTGTTATGAATACCTTCTGTTCCTCAACCCTGCCTTCTCTGGTCTCCGTTTGTCTCTAGTTCTCTTTTGCACCACTGCTACACTTTTCTTCGTGTTTATACACAGAGAAAAGTCAGTAAGTACAGAAGCATTAAAATAAACCCTCCGTGATAAGAATTTTCACAACACAGCTTCATATTTATGCTACCTTCTGCAATTCATAAATTCAAATGATTTGAATTATTATGAGAATGCAATGGAAAATTGAGACTGCTGTCAGAAGATTCAAAGCTCTATTAGTGTCTTTACTGAGCACAGATGAGTCTAAAACATCTTCCATAATGACCAAATTCAATCATACTGATGGACATTACCAGGTTATGCATCTGTATATAAAAGCTGCTGAAGACCAAGTCTTTATCCCCACACATAGGGGCTTTGATGTTTTCAATCATTGGCAGGAAGTGCAAGCTATCATTTCATCCTATCGTCATCCAGCTATTGCTGTTGCTTGCTTGTTCCACCTGAGCTCAAACAACTTCACCTAAGACAAATTTTTTTCCCTCTGCCTGTTGAGTGCTCACCAATGTCAGGCTTCAAAACGTCCCCTCAGAAACCTGTAGGTGACCCCACATACATGCTTTAGTACAGCCTATGATGAACCCAGATTAGTCAGAAATACAATATGTATATTTAGCCTTCCTGTCCCTCATGCACACATACTTGGGATGCCAGTTGGCATATTCTACTTTGCATAACAACTCCCCCCTTGGCACAAAAATAGCCCTTCCTGTGTGCTCCTTCCTGTGGTGCTCAGAGCTATCTCTGCACAAGCATGGCACCTAAGGCAGCTTAAGCAAATCAAACTGACTGGTAACACCCAGCTTCATGTATATCAGAATTCTTCACATTCTGTAACACTGCAGTAAGCTCAGAGTTCAAACGTTAATGCCATGTGAGTGAACGGGCAGACAGAATTCCTGAACACACAATTCCTCTATCATACCATTTTTCCAGCACTGTCATCAGCTTAATTGGCACGTCTGATAGCAAAATGCATCATTCCTAATCTAAGATGGCAATTTAATTATATGGAAAATCTACATCCAACCATCACAGAAGCAACACAGGGAATCAACTCATAACTCCTGTGCTGATCTGTGCTCCACGATACTCCCCCAGAGATACTAAAGTGGGTTTTCAACTTTTTAAGAGTGAGTCTTTGTAGGAGGATAAAACTGAGATAGCGGATCTGTCCCAAGGAATGATGCAGGCTTTGAAACAACACTTAAACCATCATGTTATAAATCCAACTATACACCTACAGCCACGCTAGTTCTGTCCTTTTGGTGGGTCAGCAGCTCTTTCAAAAAGAAAGAGTCAGGTTTTACTGCATGTCTCACAGGCTTCTGAGCAAAATCTTTTCACACCACACTGACAGAATTTCCCTGGTGAGACATCTCATATGTGAAAGGTCTAATAATAATAACATGTTGTGGTTTAAGGAGTGCTTTCAAAATCTGACTTTTTAATTATTTTGAAGGCAAACCTTCATCTTGGTCCACAACTAACACACTGACTTTGTTTCTGTCCTTTAAACAATCCTCTACTTACAAGCGAGCATAAAAATCACAAAACTCCTTATAGACTTTGACATCGCTCTTCCGTCTCTGGGACTTGGACACAGGGACCTCAGCCTCTCCCCCATCACCACTCTGAAGCCTGTGGTGGTAGCCATTCATTTCTCCATGAAGAATATGGTCTGGGGCTTCGGCATCCTCAGGTATTGACGGCGGCAGGGCGCGACCGTTCATCTCCATACTCAACTGTTTAAATTTACCACAAAGTCAATACTCACAGCACCTGCACAGAGTAGCTGCTACAAAAGTCTTTATACTCCAATAAGAATCCCCTGTGATAGTTCAGTTTCCAGTAAAGCAGTGAGAGCTGTATTCCACATTGGAAGGAGCAGAACGAAACACAGACCAGACTACGCTGGGAGTACTCTCCCTCTCTCTCTTTCGCACACACCCTCTCTCATGGACACACTCCCCCTTTCTCTCATTCCCCATCAACTCTTTCTCTTTTTCCTCTCTCACACACACACTCAGCCTCTCCTCCTGTCACACTCGCCGTCTATTCTTGGGCAGGTTACTCAAATTAAAGAGCCCACCCTGACGCCTGTCCAGACAGAAGTCACTGTGTCATGGCACACACCCACACACACACACACATGTACACACAGATCTTAGCTGTAGTTTTGAAATGTTCTGTATCCCTAATATATACAGTCTTTCGCTAATATCTCCCCATGCTATTAATCTTTCTTAGTGTCTATGTTAAACAGCTGGAACTCTCAGCTTTCTGGGAGATATAATCACGTGGCTCCAGCTCAGTACTGCGCAACGAGGGAATGTTACACAGCAAAGTAGAGAGTCTTAAGAAGTTAGATACCAATATAACAGGAACAGAACACATAACAAAGTACTGTTTACTTAATTTTATGTCTGACATCATTGAATAAACACACTCGAGTAAGAAACCAGAGTTGCAGAGTTGAAGCTAGATATTGTCTACTCTGTGTCATCCCTGAGATATGAGGTATGCAACTGACCCTGACTGCAAAAACCTGAATCTTGGAACTAAACTAATTAAATTCAGAATTGTAACAAAGCTGGTTTAGATTGCAGTCATGCTCCCTCTGCTTCACCATCGCCCACAAGAATCTGTCTTGTCTTTTGCAGATCCGATGTTATGCACCTATCTACAAAGTGAGACATTCAAAACAATGCTGATGAAATGTGTCAACTGTCATGTTTGGCTTTATTCACCACAGTGTGCACACATTGGTTAACTGTTCTGACTATTTATGGATTGCACGTTTTTGGAAGTAAAGGACCTCGGTAGGATTCAAACTGCAGAGATATTGGGAAAACGGTAAAACCTGTTTCCAACTGAGTCAACAAAATAGCTTGAATATCATTTTAAAACATAACCTGAAGCTATCTAGAAGTACAGTTATAAAATATGTTAATCATCCTTGAAAAATCCTATATCGGTCTAAGCCTAAGCATTCCTTTAAACCCACTCTTTATGTGGTTAAACTCAACTGGCATCTCAAATTAATGACCACTTCCCAGACCATCAAAACAACACCAGACCAGATCCGGAAATAGCCACTGGGCTAATCCTGAAAAACTAAAGGATGAATAATGAGCACTTAAAGAGAGAATACCTAACTGTTCAAGACCTGTGTGTGTGTGTGTGTGTGTGTGTGTGTGTGTGTGTGCATGTGTGCGTGTGTGTGTGTGTATGTGTGTATCTGTGTGTCCGGCTGAAACATGTCTCAGTCCTTCAGTATAACAGTCTTCTACATGACTCCATTCTACAAATAGACACCCAGTGGAGCCTCATCTCCAAACTAGGTGCTGGCAGCTGCTGTTTTGTGTCTGTATGTGTATGTGTGTGAAAGAGTTTGTATACATAGTAGAGGCTAACTCTACCAAAACTGAAAGAGGCTACCAAACTGCACAGAAGTCTTTTACTAACATTTTTAAATAAAATCCTTGGCTTTTATTAAATCTCGCCAATTTGGTAACATTTAGATTTGTTTGTTAATCTTAATTACGATCTTTTTAAAAGTATCATATTCCCAAGGTCTTCAAAGACTCAACACCGAAGTAGTTGTGTACTGTAGTCATGAACGACACTGCAAGACTGGAGAGTCTTCTGTCACTCACCCTTACTCCTACTTTAGTCACCTTGAAAACACTATCTAAACTATTTCCATCAAGAGACAGCCTGGATACTAAAATAAATGACATAATGAGCCAAACATATCAGGAGGCACCACTTAAAGCTTCCAGAGCCTTTTCAAAACAGAACATTGCCTGCAGGAAAGCCGCATGCTCCGTGGGGGGACTCTCAGACACTGGGCACCAGTGCTGAGTGACTGGGGTACAATGGACAGAGGGTGGGTGCTCAACAGGAAACTCTCCTCCTGATTACAGCCACTGCAGAATGTTACACCCATAAAATGCACAGGCTCCAGAATGAGTCAGTTCTCTGGTGTCTTGACTGACATGACAATGTGCATTGTTAATGTGCACCTTGGGAATTTTCTTACCATGGTGCCAACCATGCTAAAGAGAGGGCAAAATCTAACTTTAAATAATACAGTTTAACAATATTGAATGGGCCTTTGCTAAAGCTAGAGGCGTCACTTGTCATATTTCGGCTTCACTTTGTATTTTGAGACCATTTAAGCGAGTGACTTCACATTAGTACAGACTGGGTCATCACTCAAAACTAGACACCATCTTGGAATGGGATCGCACCAGCCACAACACCCATCAACATGTTGACGTTCCAAACCATACTGACTCTGTGGCCATTACTATATTATTATAAGAGTACTCAGCAGTCACGGGTAGGACCACACCCATCTTCAAACTTGGACTTCATTTTAACCTCGACTTACAGTTTCATGATGGTACCTTGCAAGGTAGTAAAACTACAGTAATGAAGAAATTGTCCACATACAGACAGACATACAGTATCAATACCTGCAAAAGGACAAAAAACACTACTACAACGGGTGTCTGTAAAACCACATTTGGCCATAATGACACAAATAGACACACACACACACACATACACACACACACACACACACACACACACACAGATAGACAGATTCACAAGGTGAAATAATTACTGGTCATAGCTGGTAACGACTGTTTAGTCATATAAGGGATCAAACTGTTCTCAGTATGGGCCATCTGAACATCACGCTGCCACACAAGACCAGAAAATATGAAAACATCAGCCGCATTAGGCATCCAGGACACTGACTAGACTGTGCAGTGTTGTGTGGCACTCCACAGGATAGCGCAATAAACTGCCCAGTGCTCAATTTTTCCCCATATATGTCAGACTGGACAGTTATTGGATAGAGCGTAGTCTGATCCCAGCATTGCGTTTTGTCTGGAACATTCTTTGGGTAAGTCCTGACTGAACCACCACCAACATGATGGCTGCAAATAGGCTTGTAATACTAGTTTGCCCCGTTATTTCAGCAATAAAATTCTAACATTAAGAGAAAGAAATAAGCATATACTAGAAAACAGTAAAGGTTTTTAATGTCTGAGAGAGAGAGGGACGGAAAGAGAGAGAATGTGAGTGTTGATATGAACGTCAACTTGAGCTTAAAAATGGCTACAGCAACTGTCAGCAGTGGACTAAATGTCTCTGGCATGTTCCCTTAGCAGGATAGGATACTGGGACTTCCTTATGGGGTCATTAAAAGTCACTGGAGGGGTCACAGGTCAGGTCGCCCATGCCAAAGACAAAGAGGTAGGAAATACAGTATACTGTTGCAATAAATAGGCCTGGTTTTAGCACCCTTGACATTTAAAACTTCAATAAGGTAAACAAATAAATGCTGGATCCAAAAAAGACTTTTCCAATGAAAATTAAATAATGTCAACTTCCTGAATCAGGCTTTTTTTTCAACTAAATATGTTTTTCCTAGTGACTTTTATTCTCTGTCTATTAAGGATACATTCGGCAATTAAATATTCAGGATCCCTATGTTTCAAAGACCAAGTCTCCGAAACCAGAAAGTTATCTGCAGATGTTGGAGGCACCTATTCAGATGAACAGCAGAGACTTATCAGACCAAACATTTCTATTTTTAAACTTGTCGTATTGTGGGTTAAATAGATCTGTTTCTGTAGACTGCATTTTAAAATCTGTAGACTCAAGCAACAATCCTGACTTCCCTCAGCTGGTGCAAGACAAGCAGACTCAGGCCAGAGAAACAAATCAAACACACCTCGGTCACACACCCACACTCACTGTGTCAACAGCAACCATAGCAACACAGACATGAGAGCTGCTTGGGCAGTTTTTCTCCCCCTGGCAAAGCATCAAGTGTGTGCACACGAACACATGCACAGACATATACAGAAACAGAAAAAAACTGTGTGACACACTGATTCAGTGACTGTGCAAACATAATTTGTGACTAACATTTGCTTTGTTTTGAACTTTATGTCTCAGGGGACATTTTGACCTGCACTATCAAGGGCCCAGTCCCACCTAACAGCCCAGGACAGGAAAAACATACAGCGCCAAGAATAATAGTAATATGTCACATAATTTTCTCACTGCTGTAAAGTTACTGGCAAATTGCAACATTTATGTTCTTTTATGGAATATTTAAAAATGCTAATATATTCCTATAATGCTTAAACTGATTGAATAAACCATTTATTTTGTTACTTTTTTTTTTTTTAAAGAAGGACATATAGGATATAAGTCTTTGAAACCACGGTGTGTTTTATCAATTTTGGGTCAACAGTGTGGATCTATAGTAGACCCGGTTTTGTTCTGCATTTATGTTACAGCTGCTTTTATGGTAAAAACTGATTAAACTCAAACATGACTTTCCAGGGTATTTCTAGGGAAAGCTGTTTTTTAACAAAAATACTGCTTATCTAATCTCCTTGTGCACATGAAAGATTGCCAGGTGTAGCTTTAATACTGTGTTTTGTACTGACCTCAGGAGGGTACAATGTGTTATGCTATGAGGAGATGCTGCATGGATGGTAAAACATTCTTATTTTTCTACAAGGAAGTTTTTTCTAAACTGGAGTATGTAACGATGTATTCTCTTTCTCAATATGACTGCCAAGGTTTCCTTCATCCAGATCCCTTTAATACTCAACTTGTCGAACTCTTAAAATACTTTCACTGTACTACAGTTTCTCTTCCATATTCTTAGTTTAATTTTATTCCTTAATTAAAACACATTAAAATATGAAGTAACTTTACAGTAAATTGTTGTTAATTACCATTTATAAAAATACATATTTATTTATTTATTTTATTTATAGTTTTGGCCTGTTTTGAAATAATTAACATTTAATTTATACTTTTTTGTGACTTTTCTCTGTAATTTACCAAAACAGGGAAAATTGTTGAATAATAGTAAATTGCTCAAAAAAGTTAAAGTTATAAACTGTTGAATATATAAGGCCCACCCTGGCCCTCTACAGGGTAAAATGGTGTATAGCTAATGGATGGTTGGATGCTTGGTTTCCCTTCCATCTGTCGTTTAACGCAGCCTTGTCATCTACTGATAAACCTTATTGTTAAAATGTCTGTATGCACACAATCTCTGTGCTCATCCAAATACTGCACAATCAGAAATGTCATGTAAAGAAAGACTGTTTTAAAGTCCTTAATCCCTCTATCCATACTAACATTTATACTCAGTTCAAGGAGGCTATTTTTCCCAAAAAGCAAGTTTGTGACAGTAAATCTAACTGTGAAATGTTAGCTTGCTCAACACAGTGTCCTTGCAGTTATTCTCTTCAAAAGTTGTATTTTCATTTAATACTGCAAACCAATGCAGCAATTGCAAATCACTATGTTAGACTGTGACATTGCCTTGGAAGGAGGGAGGCTACAGAGCAAGAAATGAAGTGTTTGTACTTTGACTGGGGGACACCTCTCAAAAGAGAGCTCCCTCTTTCTGTCCACATTCCTCACATTACTACATTCCTCTAACCACTTCAGCATCACACACACACACACACACACAAGAAGAGGGAGAGAGAGAGAGGGAAGATGCAGCAAAGTGAGGTGCTTCACAAAAAAATAACATCCTACTGATTGATGTTATCATATTGTGAAACCAATATTGCAAAAGTTTGCACAAGTTGTACTTTCATGCTGCTTACTCACATAACTCAGAGGAATTCAACCATCAGCTGCAGTATTTACTTATCAAACACTCAACTGCATTTCACCATATCTATCTTTGTCAACACACTACATATGGGTAAGGACCCTTTTTTTCAAAGTTTCTTTCAAAATGATATGTTTCCGTAGCAACACAGAGCAAAGCTGATTTATTACATAATGCCAGCCAGTGTTTATTAGCTTGACTTGATAACAAAGAACCTAATGACAACCAAGCCAAAGAAAAAGGTCAAAAGACACGACATTAAAAAGTCAATAATTGTAACCTGAGAAAAAAATCTAAAAAGAACTTAAAACTGGAGCAACAAAATGTAGCTGACCAAACACCTCCATAAGCAATAAAAAGAAATTTAAGTTTTATGAGCCCATAATGGTTACTGCTAATACCTTAATTCTTAAACGGCACCTTATTGCACAATAAAGTTTAATTGTGCAGCTTTTCAAAATTATTTCCGTGGGCTGCAATAGAAGGTCAAAACAGGCACACTGTTTTCTTGTGCGTGCCGCACAGACCACATATAGTTATAAAGTGTAGACTGTCTGGTATAAACAGGAATCACATGATGTCAGGGACATTATCAGTAAGTAAAATACCAGTATGAGCAGTTGTTATACAGCTGAATCAACATTTCTCAAATTCAGCCTCATCATTATGCTGACAGAAAATTAAAAGCTTCACAAAAGTAGACTCACCTGAAGCTGTCCCTCGCCAGACTGCCATAGCTGTCTGGTCTCTCCTGTCTTCGTCTGTACAAGTCAGAGTTTGACAACTCTTTCAGCCTCAAAGAGTTCATCTCCCCCTTTGCCTCTCTCTCCCTTTGCCTCTCTCTTTCTCTCCCTCCCTTCCTTCCTTCCTACCTCCTGTCTGCTAAACACTTTGTCCACAATAATGGGAATACTCCAAAGAAAGTGTGTGCGTTGATGTCCGCTCCAAATAAAAACGTTAAGTCCTTTGTCGCTCTCGTTCTCTCTCTTAAACACACCTCTGGGGCTCACACCCTTGAGGAAGGACATGTACAGAGGTGTGGTCTTACAGCCTGCACACCTATCAACTCTTTCTTGCTCCTCCTCCCCCTCCAGCGGCAGGTAGAGGGGTAATGAATCAGAAGAAAGGAGACAGAAGAGGACAAAGTCATTGCCCTGTCTGACCTTTGCCCCCGTATTCTCTATTTGCCTCCTACTTCTCTATGGCTCAATACTCTCTTCAAGACAAAAACATGAGATAGTCAGGACAGAAAACAAACAACTGAAGAGAAGAAGAAGGGCTATTGTCCTTTCTCACGCTCATGTAATATGAAAATATACAGTGGCAGGCTGTTAGTTTTATCTAGCAGTATTATTCCGAGAAAGGGAATTTGAGATCGGAACTTAACTATCACTGGATTTAAAAAACACACACACAATAACCTCTTGTACAAGTGTTTGGATTAAAGCAATTATGATCAGCTAGCAACCATGCAGGCCAGGTGAGGACCAACAGCGATATCTGCACAGGGCTAAAGAAACCTACAATCAGTAGTACCGTTGTAAAGTTTCAAACATACACTGCGGCTCTTCAATTTGACTTCAGCTTCTAAACTGAAAATGTTTCCCAGCAGAAACAACACACTATTGAGAAAGACTAAAATGTCAATTTATGAATAATTCATCACAGTGTTATGTGGGAACAAGCACTTCTCTCCAACAGACACAAAACACAACTGATGCACAGTTTCGGACGTAGGTGAAAGTTGTTTCTCACACATGTTGATGAAAAACACCGAACTGTGACATCATCACAGCAGGGACAGGATTGGTCGGAGGATGTAAAACCCAACAAGTAAAGTCAACAAGCAGCCAAAGAAGAAACAGATGTAAACAGATGTTGGGTTCTAGTGTAATACAGAACTGCAAGCTGTAGCCTGAGCTGTGTGTAAAGCTTTTCTCAGAGTAAGCTTTCAAGAAAGCTGTTAACGTAAGCTTTCTTGAAAGAACATTTATAACTTTTAGCAAACTTATAAAGATAAATAGTTGTAAACTATCACTGCTGCTAAGACATTGCCGTCTCCAAAGCAAAGACAATACCACCACTACTTTTATGAGTGCTGTTTGCTTTCTTGGGTTAATTGTTTTCATACAGTGTATATCTTTTAGTTAGTTCTTAAATCCTCCATTATTGATATAGTAGCATTGCTAAGACTTGACAGATGTAAATGGGTGAAACCAGAAACCATGTAGCTCCTTAATATGTACAGATATGCCCAATGAACAGTTTGCCCCATGCACATTCACCCTCAACAGCTTGCCTTGACCTGTTCAGCATTCCACATGGCTTTGACACTCACTGGCACACACACACACACACACACACACAAGTGCAAAATGTGAATGTTGTTGAACTTCCAACATCACATCCTGTGGCATCTGCAAAAGGATGACATGTCTGAGTATGCCATAATATTCACAATGAATCACAGCGTTTCAGTTTGTCTTCTCTTTCCACCACCCCCCCCCCCACACACACACACACACACACACACACTTTGTACTATTCAGTCATTTGTAAATTTTTTCTTAAAATTTAAAAAACATAAAAAAAATAGAACATTGAAAAGTTAATAAAAGCAACTTCTGCATTTTAAAGTTAAGCAAAGTAATATTGGACAGTGACAACTGTAGAATTTAAAAGTTGCACGCTGCCAAGGTTTTAAGCTACTAGAAATATGTTGAGAAAGCTGTCTTGTTAGAAATACACACAGTGACTCCTCATCATCAGGCACTCACTCTGGCCCGGCTGAGAGAGGACATTTTCCACAAGCCCCACATGCTCTCTGCCATGACTGCACTGCCACTGTGTGGACAACACCGGTCTTACAGTTACTCTATCAACTGTAATGTCTAATCTCCAGACTGAAAACAAATCACAAAGCAAACCTACAACACTGTAAAGACTAAGATGTCCTATAATATTTTGGTGACTGTGGAAATACGGTTCATTGAACACACAAACTGCCAGCATATTTAGCTCTTTCAAAGCTGAAAGAAGACAGCCAAACACTTTCTAGTTGTGTTAAGTTTAATGAATCATCTGTTATTTTCATTTACTTGCCTTATTGCTGTTTAATTGCTGCAGTGATCCTACTTTCCATAGGAATTATTTATGACTAAATTCAAATTTAATCTTGCCACCACTCACATGAATAAGAGGAAGTAGGCACAACAGTTGTATGCTGATACAAGACATCGAGAACATGCACAGCCATAAAAACAAGACAATAATATGATTTGTACATCCAACAAGAAGCAAGTAATGAAGCCTAGCTGCTAATGCTCTGATAACCACAATGAAAATTGGGATCGCAACAAAATAAACTCATCTTACCAATGTTGTGTCAAACTGCAGTGGAGATATTTTAGTTGTTGCTTAAGTTCCCTTTGCTGTCCCTGCAAACACTCCTACTGCAGTTATCTCAGTCTGCATGGCCACATCACTTCCTGTTTGCTGTGGTGTGTGTGTGAATGTTTGTGTCCACCGATGTGCCAGTACTGTATGTGTTTGTGACAGATGGGGAACGTAAAAACCACACACACACACTTCTAGTCGTGTGTGTGTGGTTTAGGCTGTTGGCCATCAGACTGTTCGTCAGGATGGAGGCAGGGTGTGTGGAGGTATAGGGGGGTTTTGGGGAGTTAAAGGGGGTGTAGAAAAGGAGAAGAAGGACGTGTGAGGAGCTGTCAATGACCAGAATGAAGCAATAATAAAGTAATTCTCAGAGACCTGTCATACTAAAGAAGCTACATGCAAGTATTTTAAAGTCCTTCTCTAATCATTGACTAAATCCTAAAAACTCATTTATGTGTCTTAAAGCTACATATTTAAAGGTTTTTCATGTCAGTATAATCACTTTCTGCCTCTGCACCAATGCTTCCTTTAGAATGTGTGCCTTTAAAACATTCAAAAATGAAATAAATTATCAACACAGTCTAAAGAAATAGTATATTTACATTATGCCAATGACATCTATGTATTGTGTTGCAGAGATAGATACTGGAGCTAGCATGCTAACCTGTCTTGTCTTGTCTCATAATATCACTGTAACCTCCAGAAGCTACAGTGAGTCACAATAAAAGAAGAATACATGTAGCCGCTAGCAAACAAACTAGGCGTACTGACCTTGTTTGGACAAGCAAAAATGGATGTTTAGTGCAGCTAATAACAGCACAAATCATGACAAAAAAAGTACAGTACACATGGTATCTATATATATTTTTTTACTGTGCCTGTTCTCCTGAAGATAGAATGTTGCACTGAGCCTGCTGATTGATCAGTGTTCAGATTTCATAAAATCTGTGCGTAAGTATTGTTTCTGGATAATAATAACAATAAATGTTGGACTGATGGCAACTGGGGCTCACCATCGCCTCTTAGGGGTGCAAAGTGGTATTTCATTTTGAAGTACAACACATATACAGTAGTTCCTACAAGTCTTTCTCTCCAGCTTCCATCAAGAAGGCCAAAAGTCAAACTCACAAGTCACACTGACTGCCACTGAGTACATGGTATATTGTGCGTGTCATGGTTGTGCCTTCAAATACAAAAAACAACTTTGCCTCAGTAAAGACAATAAATATCTGTATTACAGAAAGAGGCAAGAGAATTTTTTATGTTAATGAACAACAGATGTTGCTGGTTATATATCTGGGAGAAAAATAATAGAGATCTCCTGAAATAAAACTGTATGACATCACTACTTGAAGGGCTCTTCACACACACATGCATAAAAACACACTCTACCTCTAAGGAAACTTCTACAAGCATTGGAAAACCTTTGCACATCCTACTGTCACATGCTTCCTTCTGCATTGGTCAGCCAATTATCTCTCAGTGGTTTTTCTAAATGCATACTACATACTACAATACAGGCTGTCATTTGGGAAAGTTTTTGTTGTGTGCCAGATTTCAGTTTTAATTTAAGTAGGATTATGTCATTTCAACTATGCAAGAGATACAGGTATTTTAACAAACAGTTAACAGGGTTCTAAGGTTGGTTATTGAATGTTTCGAAAGCAGCTGCGTCTTGTTTCAGCCTTAGTTTGGGCACAAAAGGAGCTCACATGTGGCTCAGGGTTAACTGAGAGTAGAAAGTTGCCATTTAGTTTGAGGTGGAGCTGTTTGTCAATATGAGGAGTAAAGAGGTGACTGTGCAAGTGAAGAAGACTCAAGAGAAGAAAAATCTATCAAACACGTCACAGTTTGTTTGCCAAAATTAATAGTCGAGGGTTACAGAGAAGATGAAGTCTTGTGAATGAGTGAAGAAAGAAACACTTTATGACTGCAAAACAAGTCAAGAATGCTCTCTATGAAGTAGGTGGACATGTTTCACTGTCAATGATCAAGAACAGACTTTATGAACAGAACCTCAAGGCATTCAACAGAAATACCAGGCTGAAGTTCAAATAAAACAGCAGAGCTGGTAAAAGTTCTATAGACTGATGAAACAAAAATCAGGCTATATCAAAATGACGGAGAAAGTGTGGAGAATAAAAGGAACGGCAGCTGAATTCTAAAGGCTAAAGTACTAAGATATTTCTTTGTACACTGACATAAACCTTGGAAAATAACACTGACATTTAAATGAAGTATCTGTTTCTTAAAATCAAATATAAACAAACTAAACCATAATTGTAAATTATCAAGATAATGCACAATGTAATATGACAGAACAGGGATTGATAGCAATTTTGGAAGCGTTCTTGAAATTTGGCCCACTTTTGGTATCATTAGTGCAGTTTTCACTCAGGGAAAGAGATGTGAGGCAGAGATTTTACCTCAGGTGACTGACAGGTGCATGTAGGTGTTCTAAAAGCAATGGGAAGTTAGTTTTAATGTCAAAACTTAGTCATAAGTTAGTCAAATCTAAATGCACAGACATGACAAATATTTTAAAATTTTAGATTCAGTGTCACTTAGAGTTCTTCTGCCAAGACAAGAGCTGAGGTAAAGGTATTTTTAGAGTGCCATTCATTTGTCTGTCTGCCTGTTTGTTTGTCTGTTGGTATGTCTGCCAGCAAGATTACACAGAAATAATGGGCTGAATTTTATTGAAATTAATGTCAGGTGAAACATGGGCAAAGGAAGAACTCATTAAAATTTGGTGCGAGAAAAAGGCATTGGTCCTGACACGAGGACTGTGCTCTTTGAGTGCCCTTCTAGTACAAATTAGTTTTATTTCCATTGACAACTCTCCAATACATCTGCAAAATGACAACATATTAGGTGTTTACATTGATATAATGACATATAAGGCTAAGTAAAGAGGTGATGACAAATACACACTAAAATAATTTAATACAACATCTCTCTGTAGCTGAAGCACAGAGCTCAAATAACAGACCATTGTGTCCAAACAAAGACAGTCTGGACTGTATTTACTATGAAGATAAAACTCAGGGTCAACACTGTGTCAGTGTTTCTTTTAGACATTGTAGAGGCAATCCGTCAGAACCTCGGTTTTTAAGAAAATCAAACTACCTCCAAATCTCACAGCAGTGTGGTCCAGTGCAAGCAAGAAAACACACATTGTGAGCATTATCAGTTATTAATGCAAGTTTACTGCCATTGAGGCTAGTTGCTGAAGACTTTACAGCAGTGCAACAGTTACAACGCCATGTTTGGAAACAACATATTGCTAAAAACACATATGAAAATGTATCTCTTGATTTTGACATAGTATTAATGACATATGGTATAACTGATCTGATACTATTGTATTTAATTAGACTGACAAGAAAGACAATTTTCCCCAACAATCTACTATAATTTATTACTGTTTAGTTTTAACTTTTGAAGTTGCATATCGGCCATATGCCAGTGCTCCTTATTCATAATATGGCCTTATTCATCACTAACAGAAGCAGTAATTCTAATACGTAAAATGATGGTCCCTTTAAGAGTCATACTGTTTTCTGCTTTGCTATGTTCATTTGCTGTAAAAAAAAATAAAAAAATAAAAAAATAAAAAAGTAATTTAATGATAGATGGAGATTTTTTAGAAATATGACTATGAATTATCAAAATAGATATATGGATGAAACTGTGCTTCCAGTGCAATAATTTCATCCCATACATCAAAAAGCTATCATGCAACTCAGTATAAACAAGCTGCAATACACATGAGTTGCAATCACATTTCTTCACACCACATGCATCCAGTTACTACACCCACAGTTAAATCCTACATCACACAAGTTTGCTGCTTCCAAAGAAGGACAAGTCCACACTGGAGACTGAGACATTCTTCTAAGCTCTGGTTGTATCAACACAGTGTGGGATCAGATAAAAATGTAATGCACCGGGAATGCAACAATCGTCAGCCTCTTTTAAGACTCGCCCTCTCACAGCTTTTAGTGTCCAGCGCACTTTAGAAAAGCCAGATTCATCCCCGGGTCATAATTAACTCTGCAGTGCACCCAGCAGCATTCACACTGGTGGAAAAAATGCAGCTCTGAACAGTAGTCCCCTGGGAATAGATGGTCAGGAAGTGGTTTGGAAAGCAGTAACTACTGTCCAGTGACTTTATGTGGACATTCCTGTGCAGGGAGGAGGTTGAGCTGCAGAAAAGAGGAACATCCTCGCTCCTTTTTATAAAATGTCTTTCTCACTGCTTAACTGTCAATCTGGCACTGCTGTCTAATGTGTGACCGCAGGCTGACACAATTACATCACATCTGTCACTGGAGATTTAGAATCTTATCAATCTGTGCTTCTGTAAACAGCCTGGTTTGTGCAATGTCATGTAAACAAGAAATCCTCCCTCCTCAGGTGAGGACTGAAAGAGATCTAGTTTACACTAATTTCTAGCTGAAATGTTTAATACTATTATTTACCTAAACTGCAATGCCTAAAGTATCTAAACCTGCTGTCACTAACTGTTATATATTTGATTTTTATGCTACAGCAGTATTTCAAATTAGGTTTATTACAACAATATTAAGCAAGGTCACATCATTTGGACACCTGCTGGTTATACTGTTAGTCAAGTGGGTGTTCAGAAGCCTGAATAACAACAAATGCAATATAAGGAACAAATAACTGTCAAATGAACTCACTGTAAAGAGGATGTTGAACCCAGCCTCTGTCCTGAATATCTATAATTTTAACTGTTTTACCTCAGCATACATCTTATAAAGAGCACAAACACTGCTTAAATGATTTTTTTCACATAAAAGTAGATTAGCTGCAGCTAACAGCTTCCCTCATTAACTCGTTGGGGCGCTAGCTTAAGTGACCAAGTTGAGATTGAGGCTAAACAGAGGAATTAATTGTTAGAGCAGCTGATAAACTTCAGCTTTCCGAGATTAAGAACGTTTTCCGAATCACATAAGGTAGGTTTCTGTATAAATAAAAGATAGGGCTGGTTTTTTAAATGTTTTTTCCCAGCCTAACTCACAGTTTTCCAGCCCAGACAGAACAGACCATAGCAGGGCTGCGATTTTTTTTTTCTTTCCTCCAGTGACTAACTGTCAACTTCCCAACTTTTCACGCAAATGTGTGTTTTCGGGAAACACGTTAAAACTTTTCACTTACCCGTTTGTCATTTCCGTGAGGCCGAGCATCTCTCCGCTGTCTGCTGGAGCAGGCGGCTGTTTTCTGACCTCTGCCGCAGACGTCCAGATGTTGAACGGTCCGGGACGTTTCGCCAGCGGAGGGTTCAGCTCAGCAGAATGGCGCAGACGGCCTCGCCTCTGTAAACCCGCCGCACTGCACAGAGTGCGCCACTTCTGAGAGGGACTTTCAAAGGAAAACGACTCCACTCAAGATTTATGGAATAAATTATTCTAAATAAAGTGCACATTAAAACAGGGTGTCAGTGTGCCAGTAGAAACTAAATTTGAATCATTTATATTTTAACTGAGCAAAATAAATAATTGTATTAAAATTGATTTGGATCACCGAATTTGAATTGGAGTATGATTTGGAAATTCACGTTCTTATTTATATATAAACTTATATATTTTTAAAAAACCTAAATAGATGATTAGTATTGGTGGAATAAATGTATATATATCAGACATTTAGTACACATCATGCACAAATCTGCACTGTACATCCCAGGTTCCGTAAAACCACTACAACTGATTACTTTGCACAAAAAAAGAAAAGAAGAGAAAAAAATCTAAAAAATCTTTGACAAATATGACATAGCATATATATTTGTAAATGTGTTACTGGCAAAAAGATGTTTAGGACTCAGTTTATAGACAAAGACAACTTGTTTTACTGTCATGTTTGATTATCTAGTAAGCAGTATGCGATTCTACCCACAAGACAAATCCCAGCATTAATAAACACGTGTAAAAATTGCAATTATTCAAGGCTGAAATCTATGTGCCGTTAGGAACTGAATTCCAATCACTTTAATTTGAATTTAAATAGCTAAACTTGAATATTTGCAACGGAAAGAATGAATTTGAATGACATAATTTTAATTTATTGAAACTGATTTCCAATAAACTTAAAATTAAATGTAATATTTTGATGTTGAATTCATTTGCTCTGAAACCGTATTTGATCCTCACTAAAAATGCAAATTCAAATTCAGTTCTTGATAGTCAGATTAAGATTCTTTCACACTGAATTTCATCTAGCTGCCTAAGGAAATAGGAGAAGCTTGAATAAAAGCCACTGGCAGTGTTGCAAAACCTGTGTTTTCCCACTTAAAATCTGCTGTGAAAAGAACCTGCTGCCAACTGCCAAAGCTTTTAAGTGCTGTTCTAAAGTGATGATGTAGGAGCAAGTGATCAAACACAGCGAACAGATCATTAGAGTCGAACCCAGAGATGCTGCACACTCACGTCATGCCAATATGTGCTTTTATTTTGAAAACCAGGGGATCCATGGCGTGTTTTTCTGTGAGTCAGTAGCAGCGTCTCACTCAGTCTGCGAGCTTACAGCGAATTACTATTTTTTAGGCTTTACTGGCAGGAAACAGCAAGACCCGCCCTGCGAAGTCTCCGCAAAAGCTGCTTTTCTAATCAGCTCATTAGACGTGTGTGTTATTAGGCTGATGCTGGTGAACGAGCCTCTGTAGACTTGGTGTTATTTACAGACGAAGCATCAGCTCGGGATATGTGGAAAATCCGTCTTTACATTTCGTGACCACTGGAAAACTGTACAGAAGTTCAACATGGCGGGTGGGTGTCAGACCAAAACGTTCACTTTTAATAGTGATATTTTTTTATTTCCTTTATTCATCCAGAGGGTTGGACAGAGTTTATCTACTGTCACTTATACTCTGCAAGACTCAGCGAAATGAAAGGATGAGAAGAGCTGATGAAGTTTTAGCAAGGAAAACAGAAAGGAGAATACATCACATAACAGCAAGGGGTTAATGATAGTGCTGCTCCCCAGGGAGGTGAAAGAATAATGACATGTTTACCTTAACTTCCAGTGTCAGATACAGTAGCTGATATTTGTTGTTTCCTCCTCTGACTCTGCGTCATGATACGAGAACCACATTTATTTCCTTAAAAGGAAAGCCCCCAAACCCTCTCTCCCCTCCTTCAGCAGGGATGGGGACTTTCATAGCAACAAGACATCCATAGCAAGGAAGCCAAGTCATACATCTGTTCAAATGTCCAGCAGTAAAATGAAAGATTAGCCAGTCTGAAAACAGGAGGGGGAGATATGAACACTGCGGCGCATTAAGATTTTATCTTGCAATCCCTCTTTATTGTACTTTTGTATTCACTCTGATTCACATTGCCATAACTGGTGAGTGTTAAACCTGTATCATCTGTCTAATGATGCTGATTATGCAAAGTTTCACATCAAAATGCAATATGATTAGCAGAACTGAATGCAACATAAGTGGAATACAGTTTTGTTTAAAGTTGAAAATAAACTGGAAAAAAAAGACACTGTTTCTGAATCTTTCCTTTAACATCAAAAAAACAGACAGAAACTTAAATCTGGTAATTTTGATTTTTAAATCTGATAAGACTTTATAATTATGGTAATCTCTTGTAGCTTCAGCTGATATTAGCCATCATAAATATAAAAGCGGGGATAAAAATACATTCACTTGTGCCGAATAAATCACAAAAAGCTGCCACTGGAATGAGAAAATGAACCGTCCAACTATCGTCAATCTTCAGTCAAGAGCAAAATGTATTATTGTAATGGAAGCATGTGTAAATATGTGTTTGTTGGGGAGGAATTTTCTTTTTTCTACCTCCACAGGGTCCCACATAGTCAGACCCAGTTTAAAAAGCCACCATCCATGGGTCTGATAAGAACTCTTGCTCAAGGACACTTTAGCAGGGCCGATGTGCTCGCTGTCACCATCCTTCAGCAAGACGGCCGTGGAGATGAAGTTGCAATCAATCTCTCATGTTCTGTGATTAAACTGCAGCACAGCAACGAACAAAATCGTAAAGAACCCCCAAAATAGACACAGAAACCATTAAAATAAAAATAAGATATTTCAGAAACAACAAATCACACAAAAGACGCCAGAGCAGAGTCACAAACCACCCATCACTACGATGATCAAAACTCAGTCAATGAAAACTGTCGCAGCTTCTGATTTGAGAACGTGAGGCTTTAGCAAAGCCTTCAGTCTGAAAAATATAAATATATTATTGTGATCAGTGTTAGTCTGTGGAACCTCAAAATGTTAAACATGCACTTCTTTGTAACTAAAGGAGTATGACAGACAGGAAAGACTTACATGGACCGCACCAGTGGTTTAGTCTGTTTTAGTACATTAACTAATCACACACACTTAACATTGCTGTTGATTGTTTTCTAAAGCACGATTACATTTAAAGTTTCTTAATCTCTCGCTTCCTTTTTTACTTGCAGGCAACAGAATTGAGTTTTGTGTCAAGCAAGGTTCATGTTGAAAAACCTCACATTCAGCAGTCAGTATGCCTTTGAAAATGGTCCAAAAGAAATGTAAAGCATATGTGATTTGTACTAAAAGAGCTAAAACACTGGAGTCATGAACATGTACTGTGCTAAAATGTACACAGGTCCACTAGAAGTCCAAGTAAAATCTCCCCGCGAAGTCATATTCAAGTAATATTATGCCAGTATGTATTAACCCTTTGATTAATCACAATTTCTGCACATCCTGTGGATTATTGTTGCTTTATAACGCCTTATGATCTCCACTTTAACGAGGTGCAACTATCCTGTCCAGTAAATGTTGTTATAAATACACGTACATGTCAATAATAAGCTGATGGAAGACAGAAATTTGTCACAGTTAACATTCATTGGTAAGAGACTAATGCATCTATTGCACTGCAAATTCAAATCAATACACATGTTGAATGTTTTGGTTTTCATTATCTCTACCACACACTCATTCTTCTCTGATACATTCCTTGGTCCCCTCTACTGTGTTCCCAAAATGTTATAAGTGCCCCAGTTACCCTGCCAGCTGCCACCGTTGCAATTGTACACCATCACTGTTTAGTACAGGATTTCACAGAAAAAGACCCAGTAATGTCGTTGCACTGTGCTCCCAGTGTTTTTGTTGATTAGGCACGTCATCGGGTCTATCTGATCCCAGACCAGCTGTGGAGGTAAGAGGTCCAGCCTGAGCCCCTAGACCCAGACCCTTCTTCCTCACCTGTATAAAGGGAAGCCAAGAACAAATGGTAGATTCATAGTAAATATTTTGCCATCTGAATAGAACTGATGTTTGTATCTGGTGCACTGAGATGCTGTGCATGTGTGTTGCTGTATTATGAGAGTACATACATACATACAGTACAGCAGTGACAGGTTCCACCAGCCAGGCTGTGTTGTCATTTATGTGAATTGAATTTATTCATGCTTTGATTCAACAATGTACAATATAGAATAGCAGAATCAATATCACTGACACAATAAACTTGTTTGGGTGAACTGTATCGGCTGTGCAGTGGGGCACAAACCAGTATCATTTTATATTCAAAATGCTCCTATTACATACCTTGTGCAATGGCAGCCAGTTTGCTTTTCTCCTCTGGACTGAGCTGCAGCATGGTGTGAATGACGGGCAGGAGTGCCTGCCTCTCACTGCCAGATCGTAGGAAGATAAACTGCAGCAGGACGTTCTTCAGATACTCCAGATTGGCAACACTTTTCTCCCTCTCCTGGTTTCGCTCAAGACGACGCACTTCACTCTTCAATAGCTGGCAGGTAGAGCATACCAGAAACATGAAATCTTAAAACACCAAGTCTTGATGATGTCCTTTAACTCCAATGTTGTTCGAACCAAAAAAATGAAATTGGACCATTCTTGCTTGGTTGTTTCAGTCTGTCAGCTAAAATGGTACTTGTGTTCATTTTTTTGTTCCTGGATTACAAATGAATATCTAATTATCTGATTATAGCCAGACTAATTTTCCATTTGTTATAATTTTAAAAAACACAATTTGGTTTTGCTGGTGTTACAGCTTTTGGCCTAAAACCCTATTCTATTTCAATGCAATTAAATTGTTTTATTTACATAGCACAAAATCACAACATTAATCATCAAGGTACTTCAAATAGTAAGGCCAAAATTGTATGATATAGTAATAAAGAAACAAACTAAACTAATTCTAATGGCTCCCTTTGAGAAAGCATTCTGGAGTTTAATTTTGATCCGCGCTACTTTCCGTAATTCAACACCTTACGTCACTTACAACAAATATGGCGGTGCCCTCTGAGCCGCAGAAGCGCAGCGTGTAGTGTTAGAAAAGACAGGTTAAAACGCGAGTTAGCAGAGCGGTACATAAACCTGGACTGTTGCAGTTTTCCGTGAAGTACGTGCTTAGAGGTTCAAGCTATTTACTGTAGTGAATAATGGGACTTGAACGGCTGCTGTGCGGGACGTTGGAGTGTTACTCCAGACAGTTTCTGCTCGTTAACATTCGGCAGACAGTCCGAGGCATTCGAAATGCGTCTTCACCGGGCAGTAACGTGTCCAAAGGGGTCACTTTTCCCGGACTGTTCAGCGGGATATTTATCCACACAGGCCGCCAGCTGACAGCCCGTCGCAACCTCTGCACCTCCGTCCAACCCTCCAGAGATGTCACCTTGTTCGAGCATGACAAGACCCGCTTCTTCCGGCTTCTGACGGTGTTTTGCGGTGGACAGTTTATCTTCTGGACATACCTAGCTCACTTCGCCTACACCGGGCTCAGAGACACGGGTGGCACCGCAGAGAAGGAGAAAGCCAAGGCGGCCACCACCACCATGGGGCTGGGCGGGATGTGGAGTTTTGAAATGAACCTGGGCTCCAACACCTGGAGGTACGGCTTCACGCTGGGATGCCTGACTATCGGAGCAGGGATAGTCGGGCTCGGGGCTCTGTTGTTCCGGCAGTCTGTCAGCAAGGTGGTTTTACATCAAGGTGGGAAGATTGTGACCGTTTGCACACAGTCACTTTTGGGAACAGACCAGGCCAGGAGAATAACTGTCCCACTGTCCCAGGTAGCCTGCTACGCCCACAGACTTGAGTCCCCCACATTTATTCCCCTCAAAGTCAAAGGACACAAGTTCTTCTTTCTTCTGGACAAAGCGGGGACTGTGAACAACGCCAGGATGTTTGATATCACTGTTGGGGCTTACCGGCAAGTTTAAGTTGTTATTACTCAGCTGCCAAAACAGTTGTGGACACTAAACAGACACACCCGAACACACATGTATGCCAAACAAATGTATCAGTTTAAATGAAATAAATATATTTGATGTCAAACATGGGCTGATTGAGATTAATTACAGTGGGAATCAAACATGGCATACCAATGCCGCTGACACTGTAAGACTGGAATACTCTTATCTTAAAGATGGGTTTTATAATGCATCTTTGTAATACATTTCAAAGTCCCTCTGCAGTTGTTGATTAAACCCTTAAGAACTCATCTCTGTGTATTCATGTTACATATTTAATTTCCCCATGAAAAATAATCTCTCTCCTGCATTAAAATGGCTTAGATATAACTCTACACCGTTGCTTTCTCTAGAATGTGCAGATCTACGTAGTGCCTGCCTCTTTCCACTCAACAAAGCTCACTCACTGTAGCTGCAGCAACTTAGATTCTGCTCGAACACTGTGAAACTACTCTATCCAAAACAAGTTCTAATAATGGACTAATTGAGTCATACATGTACAAAATGGAAACCAATTCTGAGGAAGACAGGCAATACGGAAAACCGACCCTGCAAGTTGACAAGATTGGTTCCTTTGGTTATGTATGAAACAATGGATCTGTTTTTGAGACTCCTCAGTACACTGCAGTTTCAAGGTGGAAATGCTCAAGCATGGCATTTGACTACTTATTTCACTCATGATGTGTAGTATATAAAAAACACTAAGGATAGACAGAATATTCAGTGGTCTCACAGTAATCAGAAGAAAGAGTCCTAACACTGTGGGATACCCAAGTATACATATTCAGCTATAGTAATCCTTATTATTGAAGAAGCCTCATTATGAATGACAGGTTTGCTGTATTCACATACTGGTAAAATACGACATCTAATGTATACTGGTTCCAAATATCAGTTATCAGTCTTTCCTGATTACGAATCATTAGCATAGATTTCAACCATGAAAAATCCAAATCAGTCATTACCTGAAAAATACCAATGCTCGACTTGAAAATAGCTGTGAGGTAATACAGCAAACACCCATCTGAATGAAATGCATGCTGTTAAAGTCAATATAATAGTATGGTGTTTTGTGTGTGTGTATGCGTGTTTGGATATATATACATACAGTGATTTGCTCCATGAGAACAGCATTGGTGGCCTCAGTTTCATGCAGTAGGCTGTTCATGTGCTCCATGCTGCGGGTGGCTGTGCTCAGCTTTTCACTTAACTCTTCTTTGGTTGGCTCCACTGTCCACACAAATGGCTCTGAAGACCAAAGCCACAGACAAGTTAAAGGTTTGTGTCTCATACAATTAATGTGTTTTGCTCTTAGTGTATTGATAGTATTTTCATCACAGACATAAACCCCCATCGCACAGCATTAAAACTTTACATACATTGTCATTTTTAATAGTTTTGACTGTCGTAAAAACTGTTCCTAAAAACTATCCTGATGCAACAAAAATAGATAAACAGTACATAGTGGCGTTGAGTTTTCACCTCTTACTTAGTGGACATCCATTCCTCTGACGCAAATAAAGTTTGAAAAAGGACGAGTTAAGGTAAAGGAATGGAAATACTGTACACCTGGATGAAAATATGTGGTGCTTTAATAAACTGACTATGTTTATGAGTGGACCTCTGCTTTCAAACACACCTTGTTTGGGGTCAGGGGATGTGAGAAGCTGCTCCAGAGAGGGCAGTGGTGTAAGAGCAGGGGAGGAGCTCTCCGTCTCAGTGGTCTCCATGCCCTCACCCTCCTCTCTGGCCATTGACTGAAGATCACTGAGGGCCATCAGTCCCAAACCGACTGGGCTCTGATCCATGTTTCTGCGCTGGGGGTCTGATGCAAGGTTCTTACGGCTGGACTGGACTGCCACTGAACCTGAATGGGTGTAATAGGTGGTTAGAAGCACAGTGGTAGATGCATCTTGAACAGCACCAGCCTTCCAGAATAAATCCACATTTTTTAAAATGTGTTACACAAACTAAGAAGCTTTCAAACTTGGTTAAAATGGCAGATTATATTACAATTCAAAACGAGATGTTTCTTTTATCACGGTCCGATTACTGCACCTATCATGGCTTCAAAATGTTTTAGTGAAATGCTTTTATGATCACCCAAAGAAACCAAACAAGCATTGTCATCACTGCTGCGAGCTCTCAGGTTTTCTAAAATGTCCTCAGGAAAAGACACAAAAGCCAAACAAATGAGAGTAAAACAATAATTTTAGCCAAGGGAAGCTTTTGGAATCTTTTTCTACGTCTATTTTTTTTCAAAGAAGCACCTCTGGATTCCTATGCTTCCACAGCATGCACAGTCCTTTACCATGAATTCCTGCTAGTTGTGAAGAGGTGTCCTACTTCATTGTGACATAAGGGGGCACCAGACAACCTCAGGTCTAAACCAGCTCAACTGGCATGAACAAATGAGAAGAAAAGGGTGACGGAAGGATGTTGTACTTGAGAAAGTGAGTGGACAAACGAAAGTATTTTGATTATAGAACCTGAAACTGAACCAAGACACCAGGCTTCTAACCAATCTACATGTCGACTCGCCTCCAGTCTGACCCTCTGCTCCCTCTTATCAGGAAGCAGAGGCAGAAGCGCATGTCCTGCTATAGAGATGCCACTATTATGTGTGTGAATGCATTATAGTTAGATAAGCTTTTGTAATCTGATCAAGATTCAAGATACATCAAGCTCTCATGAAAAGGCTTAAAGAAATTCATAAGGAATTAAGAACACTAATTTATAATAAGCTGAATCCTTGACATCATATAAAACAGAAATAATTCTGGGCACAGTCTCTGTAAAGCCACAACAACAGTCACCAACAGAGAGAGCAGCTGACAAAGCTGCAGCTTCCACTGGTTTTTAAGTAATAAAATACTGGTTTTGTTTTGTCTTTATGTACTGCTTAAATATTTAAAGAGAAATTTACACCTAACAAGACACTAAACATAGATCAGTTTCACTGTTTGTTACAGTTGATTTATAAAAAAAAATATGAGGCCAGAGAAATTTGTCCAGAGGCCAGTATTTTTATGACCCAGTAAAACACACTGCTGCTGAACCCTTCTGCATTTTAGCTGCCATTAAATCCAAACATACTGGTAAAAGTTTCTCAAATATGATTTTCAATGAAGGCTAATATTGGCCACATATATCGAGTTAATCCCGGCGCCCATGTGCGAGCCGCTAATGATGAGTCTCTCCAGATGCCACAGTGTGCTGTTTGCCACACTGAGAGGCGGGAGCAGAGCTGAGGAACCTTGCCAACACCTGGCCATGTAAAGTGACAGAGAAAAAACACATACACACACACTTGCTGTTCCTAGTCATTACTATATGTGTGTTTGCTGTTTGACTCCAGAGGGCAGCTGTGTGGGAGGTGATGAATGAGCTCTCGGTGCTGCTCTTCTGATAAACACACTGATGCCCCCCTCCACTGTTCTCCCTCTGTCTCCCATCATTCCTCTCATAGAAGGAAGAGTAAACAAGATAGAAAACTAAAACACTCTTAACCACTTGATGCTTTGATGGATTTCTTCATAACCTGCCATTCGTTCACAGAGGTTGCCACCGTCTACTTGAGCAGCAGCCACTTTTTAGATCATTTTGCTGCTTGGTAATATAATAGATATATTTGCTGCCTCATTTGTTTATATGACTGTTTCATGAAGAGATTCAGGTAGTTATTGCCTGTTAAATTTAAATGGTTCAAGTTTACAATTGCCCTTGATATTTACTGCTCTGGCTCTGCAGGTTGAAGAGTTGCTCTTCAACACGGGTCAGCTGGCCCTGCAGGGTCTCCACAGTGGCCCGGTGATCGTCCTGCAGCTTCCTCAGCTGCTCCCTGTAGGTCTGACGTTGGGTTTCCACTTGGGAAGACAAGTCAGCCTGAGCCTGAGACAAGTCTGACCGCAGGGCCACGTTCTCTGACTGCAATGACAAAAGCCTGGAGGGGGAGGCAGAGAGAGAGGAAGAGACAAGAAACTGCTCATTTAAGAGAGAATCAGCACAGCATATGAAAGGAAGTGGAAAAAAATGTGACAAGTTTTTGGCAGGTCCAATCAGATGTTCCCAGCATGTGTCCCTGTGTCTCATGATTGGAAAATCTTAGAGGTGGAAAAGTTGAACAGGCATACAGGGAGTGTGAGAAACATGCAGTATGTCAACAACATGGTAATGTTGTTAATAATGAATTCCAGACAAAACACAACATATACTTTGTTTCTCAAAAAGCTAAAGCCAAGTGAAATCACCTTTCACGGAGCTCAGCCTCTTTGCTAACGGTTTCCTGGAGGATTTTGTTGTGTCTCTCCAGGAGAGTGTCATGTTCAGTCTGGAGCTGTTGCAGCTCTGTGGTGCTGCTCTGAAGACTCTGCTGGCTCTCTGCCAGCCTGGTCCTCAGCTGTTCTACCTGAGAGGACAACTGCTCCCTGCAAGACACACCACACATATAATACAGTCACATCACTTATAGCATTGTTTTTAGTGTTTCACATACTATTAATTAGTGAAAAGCAAATGATTTCTAGTGCAACATTTCTGATTCTTTGTCTACTGTCTGTAAATGCTTTTTCTCAGTGGGGAACCAAGTAACTGATAATTTCAAATGACTTGTATTTGTGCTACACTGACAGTTCTTAATGGTGTGTTCATTTCATCATAATTAAACAATGCACAAATACATATTTTTTGGTATAGCCAGTAAATATTTAATACTAACCATACTATAGTATCTTTTATACAGTTACTATACTCTATCTGTACAAAAGAAAGCCAAACACCAGTTAGGTAACTCCCTGGCTGTTTATGTGTAAGTTTTTTATGCCTTATTTGGAATAAAAATGCATTCGTACAGCATTAAGGGTGTTTCAGGGTATCATACAGGGTGATGAGAGACGGAGCCTCAGACCTAAATATAAAGAGTTCTCCCAACGGTGCAGCAGGACACTGACAGGATTCTAATTTCTCTGTTGTACACCCAGTATGAATGTGAAAATAGTGAAATTAAGGTCAAGAGTTTGAAATTTACTCTCAGCGTTAGTGTTTAACTTTACATCCAATCAACTGGAATACAGAACGAACACAGCAAGTACATCACTGTAGTTTAATTCACAGCCATGTTTTTTAAACGCCTCCCTGTGGCTTCCTTCGTCGATTTTTCTCATTCACTCACTGCCCTTACCTCTCTAGGTTACCAGAGTCTCCTTCACTTTGGGTGGTGCTTTTGCTCTTTTGTTGTTTGAGCACATTGTGGACTCGCACCTTGTAACTCTCAAACTCGCCTGTTGTTGCCACAAGCTCAGCCTGGAATCAAAATACATGATATGGAGAGATGTACAGTGAATAGCACAGCGCATGTTTACTGTAGCTATTGTGACAAATTTTTTGACAGGTGAGCAAATTTATTGTAGTGATTTTTGATGGATAATCACTAAAGAAAAGTACTGTTATATCTCATGAATTTGCAAATTCCAGAGAAAAACATTTTGATGCCATAGCTGGGATAAACTCCATATTAACTCTGGATGTTCTATTAGCAATAAGGATGTTTACCTATTTCCATTTATTTTCTAATGACATTTCAAGTAGTAGTGGTTTAATTTTCACCCCAATAAAAATACCTTCTTTCTCCTATTTTCTCTACTTGCTCTCTTTCACTCACCACACTTACAATATGTATCTCTCTCTGGACTGACATGACTCAGGCGAATAAAAATGTAATGTACATTTCAACAAGAAAACATCTCAATGTCTCACTGATGCTTGTGTTTCAGTTTGAGAGGGCAAATGTTAATATTCTTCATGCGCAGACCACTTTATAATGACAACAGGGCTGCAATCCTACATTTGTACATCCGTAATATCACTGACTGTAGTGTTGAGTTGCTTTTATCAATGGGACAGGAGGGGGTTGAGGAAAAGATAGAAAATCGTAAAGGTGGGTTAATATTAGTGATAATGAAAGAATGCAGTGGGAAAAAGAAAGACTGTGCAACAAGCAGAGAGAATAAAGGGAAAATACACTATAGAGAGTGTCATTAATAAAAATCAGCTAGACAAAATATTAGTAACATATTAGTGAAACCTCTCAACATAATACATAGGTTTTCCTCTGTTTACAAAAATACTTTCAGATTTCAGACTGTTGGTCATACAAAACAGGCAATTACAAGTTGTCACCTTTGGGCACTTGATAGAAGCACTTATCAAAAATTTCTGACATTGTTAGATTTAATGATCGATCAAAAAATAATTGAGAGATTAATAATGAAACTAGTAATTAGTTGCAGTCTATATAACAATGCTCTCTTTAAGCATGAGCTGGTGCAGCCTTCAACTAATTTAATCAAAGTGACTATTTCTGGTCATGTGACTGAGCAATGCACTTTGTGATACAAAATTTCAATAAAGATGCTCATTAACCTGTAACCTGTGTAACACTTCAGGACTCTTCATCGTTTCACCTCTGTGCCACTCTCTACGAGGGCCGAAGATAGACAAAGGAGGTCACAGCAGAGACTTCTGAGGGTTGTATCGTCTTTAAAGATGCTGTTTTGGTTATCAGCTAAGGATAAAGTATAATTTGTGTCTCTACTGATCTTTGTGACTGTCTGTTGAATAAAAAACTTTGCTTCTTCCTCCTTTCTTTGTTCATTTCACTAAGCTCATCAATTTGACTGTTTTTGACTGCATCTGCTGAATTAAATTTGTAGGAAAACAAGTTTTGGATTTTGCGCTTTATTCATCACTTCATCCATACATAACGTCACCCTCCCTCCTTTCTGGTGGAGGCGGTAGAGTGTATGTTGTCAATAAATCTGAACAAATGATGAAGAAAAACAAATAATTCAACATTTGTACCTTAGCAGTGTCTCTTTCCTGCTGCAGACTGTGGATCCGTTGCTGCAGGGAGCTGCTGGTTCTTTGTTGCTGTTCTGACACAGACCTCAGCTGCTCCTGCAGACGATGGCACTCTGCTGTCAGCTCAGACACGTCAATCTAAATGCACAAGCACACACACACTTTAGTAAGTGCTTTGTTGACCGAAATCTTTACCTGTCACATTCTATAGTTTATCAAAAAGCGTAGCAGAGGGATGTTGTGTTGGGTGTGCTACCTTAGAGTGTTCTAGCTGCTGCTGATGAGCCTCCAGCTCTCCTTTCAGAGAAGCCTGCAGCATCATGAGGGAGGTTTCCTGCACATATGCACACACACACACACACACAGAGTGGAAATTTAAATGCATACACCCATTTACGCAAGCACACACATACAAATGATTAACTATTCCCACATCTTCAAGGCCTCCCTCACAGTCATGTCTACGCACGGTTGCATAACACTATTTACATTCATCAGGCAGCAGCGTCACACACAGTAAAAGGAATTCCTTTGAGACACACCTACAAACACGCGCATACACTCACATACACACATCTGTAAGGCTATCTTTGTGAGGACATTCACTGACATAATGCATTGCTCAAGTCCATGACTCAAATGAAAACCATCATTACTAAATGGCTGACCCCTAACTTTACTCTAACGCTAATTTAAACTTCACCCTAAGACGAACCCTGAACCAATTCTTAGCCCTCAGACAGTCCTGTAGAGGGGTATTGAAATGTCCTTACTTGGATGACCTGAAACTCAAACTGGTCCTCACAAAGATAGCTGCATAAAAACACATGCACGCACAGCCAGACCTGTTTCTTGGAGTCAGCCAGGTCCTTCTTGGTCTTCACCAGTAGCTGTTTCATCTTAGAGGACTTCTCCTCCCACTCATCCAGCTGGGACTTCAAAGACTCTGAAGACACACAATCACATGAACAGGCATATGTGGACATGTGCACACATGAAAGACAAATGAATAGAAAAGAAAAATGGATGATTGCGACCAGTGAATGCAGACTTGTGTTTCTAAAATCTGTAATACATAATTTTTCTTTGGACATGGGATCTACAACACTGCTGGCTTCATCAATCCATTAGAGTGATGGCTTTCTGTCATTCAGACATAGGTCACTTTTATGGTAATGATCCTCATGACTTCATTTAGACACACCCCCCACAGTGCTCATGTGATGTTTGTCATTCGCACAAGACTAGACAATGTATTGTACAATTCATAATAAAGCATAGTAAATAAATTGAATAAAATAAAATTATATTCTGTACAGTTATGCTGTGTTCCAACATCAGTGTGTTTAAAGGAGGTATTTTTTATTATCATGCAATTCCCAAACAATAACTCAGAGCGACATAAAAGAAACTGCATAGGTATTATTCTGTGTGTCAGTCAGTATAACATGTCATCCATACCAATTTCCTCTTTGAGGGTTTCCTCCTTCTGGGTGAGCGTGTTTATCTGTGTCTTTAACTCCTCAGCACACTCGTCTTTCTCTGCGAGTTTGGCGTTGAGTTCTTTTACGAGGCGTTCATAGTCAGCCATTTCCATGTCCAGCAGAGAGCTCTGCTGTGCTTCCTAGAGGCAGAGTCAACATAGTACATCATCTCGCTGTCAGCCATTTAATTGACTGTTTCATGCTGTACCTAATATGCTGTTAAAATTTACAGAATCAAATCAAGTTTAAACTAGTTACTGTTCTACGTAACACAGATATTCTCATATAGTAAACGCTGACAGAAGAATAACATTTTGACTTGTGCTTCAAGAGATTTCTTCATTTGTATTTGTCAGTGAGCCTTCGTTTACAGTATGTCTACACAAGAAGTGTAGTGTGAGCAGCAGAGGAACTGTGACAACACAGGATGCATTTAGACCTGATACTGATTTGTTGACCATCCAGGTTTTAAAAGAAATTAAGAGTGCAGCACACAACCACTTCTGTGTTGCATGTAAAATGAAAGAAAATAAACCTGGAGCCTAATAATATGCTTCAGTCTGCATTTACAAACGTATTGTGTAAGTAAAACAATAGCTATTACACGGCCTTTGTGGACAGCGGGATTGACTCAAACAGGAGTGAATCTGTTCCATCACAGATTCACTCCTATTTGAGATGACGAGTGAAACTTGTGGCTGAAATGCTTTCTGTGCAGACACATTTTTTCCTCACAAAAAGTCTGAGCCATAAAAGCCTTAAATTCTGGAAACATTATATAATTACAATTCCAGACAAATTGAAATCTTTTACCACTTCGTAAACTTCAAAGGTGGTGATTTCTTTTCATGCATATTTGACCTTTATCTTTGTACTTTTAATTTCAGCAGTGTTTACAGTTAAAATCATTATTATCATGTATTTATTGTTTTAATGAATTATAGGAATCATTTAATAATAATGCTTAATATATCCTCACTGTATCTTTTTTATTAATCTTCAATAACAACTTTCTCGTATCTCTGCCAAAAAATGAATAGCACAAAATGTCCTCACTATCAGTATCAGCTTTAAAAATTCTGCGTTTGTTGGGCTGTACGAACAATGTGGACACATGACAAAGCCAGACCTCCTGGCAGCTTTCATGTACACTGCTGTACTATGTAGGTCTCCACTAATGGAAAAGTAACAGCAGCTCCTGTACTGTGGGCTAGAATTGCTCTCTGTGAGGTGCTACTGTAGCTGCAGGCCAGCCATCTCAAGTTCAGCCGCTTGACTGGATATGCCCTTTGAGACACACTAGTGTCTGAGAAGCATTTGTGTGTTTGTGTGCAGCTACCTTGCGTAGCTGCTCCAGCTCCTGGGCAGTCTGCTGAGACTGTTGCTGCTGCTTGCGGAGCTGAGCTGTCAGCTCTTCTACCTCCTTCATGGCAGATGACAAGTCCTGGACAAGGAAGCAAACACACATACACTCATATACAAAGGTTTTGCTTGAGTTAGCCATACAACTACTGTCTACAATGCAAATTCTACATTATAAATAAATTAATTATGAAATAAGCCACTATTTGTGCTTTTATTGTAAGATTAGCTATACATAAAACAAGGAGCAGAGACTGCCATGACAACCGGCCAGTACAGAACAGTAAAACAAAATGTCCATCTCTTTTCATTTCTACCTTGAGCTTTTGTTCTTTCATAGCTCTCTCAGCCACCAGGTCTCGGTCCAGACTTGCTGACTGTCTTTGCAGCTCCTGGTTCTTGGTCTCCAGCTGCTTCACTGTGCTCCTCATGGTCTCCATGCCAGCCAGTAGGTCCTCCTTGTCACTGCTCAGTGTCTCCTTCTGCAAAAGAATAAATATTCCAGATTACCGTTGCTATCAAGTAAACCTACACCTCCAGTTCCCAAATTCTCAAGAATAATGCAGTAGAGATTAGGGTTGCAACTAAGGATTATCTTAATTGTGTATTATTATCACAATTAGACAAATAGTTGTCAATAAAATGTCAGAAAATGGTGTGACAAATGTAGATCAGTGTTTCTCAAAGCCCAAGATCATGTTTTGTTTGGTCTAGACGCCAAATACATTCTGTTTACTGTGACAGAGGAGTAAAGAAACCAAAAAATATTCAAATCTAAGAAGAGAATTTTCAATGTCATTTCTTTTTTTTTAATTACTCGAATCACTTGATGACAAAAAATAGTTGGTGAATAATTTAATAGCTGAAAAATAAAGAACTAAATCTCTAACACAGACAATGTGCTCTAATGATAATTTGTAAAGTGAACAAGGGTTGACATTATAAGGAAGCGCAGTTTTGACTCTCATATTTTCATATCATTTAGAGATCCTGAGGCAATACAGGACAGCTGGTTTTGCTTTTTTCTTTTTTACACAGTCAATCAGTTTTAGTGACATTACAAAGTTTAGCTGGGTTTCACTTATTATTGTCCAGCATGCGCAGAGAATGATCTATAGTCATATAATAGTATATAATCATGCTAAAAAGAAAGATGCCATTCTGGAAGAAAAGCTGTTTTACATATTTCATATTCCAGGTTTTCATTTAAAAATGCACTCGTGGGCAAATGCACCAATCCTGCATGAACACATGTGACACCTTTGAAAATCATTCATGCAAATCTGACAGTAGCAGGCTCTGTGGGCTTTCTCTTCAAGGAACACTGAACCAGCAGAAGCAGCAGCTATCTTCCATCATCTGTCAGCTCAACACTGAAGTTATGATTGGTAAACAGAGATATCCGGACATTCTCTGAGATCCCTGACTAGCTTCAGTCTGCGTGCTCCCCCTGAGAACCATGAGCGTACACAAGAGTAAATGTGTGCCTGAGAAAAGACTGTTGCACCAGCACGCAGCAGATGGAAGCTATACCCCGCTCCATTTACCTGCCTCTTGTTCTCTCATTGGAAAGAGACAGTTATGAGCTTGGGGAAGGGAGTACATATAAAAACAATTTCTCCCTAGCTCACCCAGTCACATCTGATGGGCTATTTGTGGGCGCCGGGCTGTCAAATATAGCTGGGTGAAGTGTTGGTGGCTAAAATGGCTCCCTCTAAATCATATGAAAACTGAGTTATGCGATAAGTATTGGGGAGATGTATTACTGGACAAAGTGGCACTCCTTAGATTTACTGGAGGGTGAGAGCGGTTTGTGTGTTTGTTAGCAGTAATGTGTGTGTTTGTGAGTGTGTATCTGTGCTACCTGTGTGACAGCACTGCTGAGTCGTTTGGTCAGCTCAGCAATCTGTCTCTCTGCCGCCTCCACCTTCTCTCTCTCCTTATCCAGTTGCTCTGTCTGCTTGTCGTAATCTATCTGCAGGTTCTAAACACACACACACACACACGCGCGCGCACACACACAAATCTTCAATATTCATTACTGGAAGCCGGTTGAACAGTTCAGTGAAGGTAAACACTATGCATCTTAGATATCAGCTGCACTTACATTTGAGTAAGGGACAAAACTCTCATTAGACACAACAGAGCGGTTTCTTTTTTAATGGAGACACAGTTGTAAAGCACAGTGCAGTCTGGGGGCTGATTACGGAGACCACTGGGAGTAACATGCACGGAGTCTGCATTAAATAGTGCATGCTTCCACTTGCCAATTAGCAAAACAGGAAACCAATCAAATGTTAAATTAAATCTGCTGGTTTTATTTTGGGTTAAGCTAATGTGTTTAAAATTGGAATGACTGCTTATGATTGAAAGTATCCATTTGATGGATCTGACAAACCTGCATACATATGTAATGTTTGTGACATTAGGACAAAGGGGCATAGTATAACAAGGTCCAGTGTAGATACGACGCAATATCGATTATATTACAAATTAGAATAAAATATGCATCCCTACTACATATTAGGTTTAAGTACGACTCAGGATGTTGATTTAATATCTAAACACTTTACGTAATTGTATCAAACTTACATATTTATAAGGTTTTTCCATGAAAACAATCCCTTCATGCCTTAAAATGGCTAAGATGTAACTCTGTACTGTTGTTTCCTCTAGAGTGCATTGATCTATGAAGACCCCTGCTCCTCTCTTCACTCAACCCTCACCGCAGCTTCAGCTTACCCACCAGTTCCCTTACGATTCTGCTCAAACACTGTAGAACTCCTCTATTCAATTTTGGAGAAACTCAACTATACGTTTGGATGGGAAACCAGTTCTGAAGAATAATAATGATACATAAAGCCCCACCCTGCAGTCTTACAGGATTGGTCTGTTATTTATGAAACCCTGAAAGTCTGAATCCTTGTTTTTGAGATGGCCATCAGTACGCTCCAGTTTCAAAAAATGCTCAGCCATGGTGTTTGCTGCTTATTTCACTCATTATATGTCTTCCAGTTTATAAAGACATTACATTCATATGGTAACCATGTATAAAACTTGATTTTCACTGGAGGAGGCCTTTAAACTCAAAAGCTTTTTGTTGAGCTTAGAAATTGAACTTGGACGCAAAATATGTTGATCTCTAAAGCACACATCCAATGGAACTAACGGGAAGTGGACGATGGCCATGTAGGAGGAATGGTGAAAAGCCATTTCTGTGCATCTCTGAATTCCTGAAGTTATGAAACTCTGCTCTCACAGACAATCTAAGTGTAAAACCTCTAGAGCATTATCTACAAGAGACCGCACGTATTATGAACGGCATTGTGACTATTTACTTAGTGCACTACCTTATGCAAACTATTTCCTCGTGTGTATTAGGCCTGAAACCGCCACGAGTCTTACCTTGTAGCCTTCAGCACCGTGGATGATATCCTTCATAGAGCTGTTCACTTTCTCCCTCTCTGCTTTCAGTGATTCAATTTCCTCCTTGAGGGTTGTAACCTGGAAAAAAAAATCATATAAATTGTGCATTTGACCTTGTGCAATAACTAATCTGAGCACTAAGGCAAAAATTGTTCATGATCTTTGTTTGTCCTTGAAACAGTGCTGGTTCTTGCTACGACCCTACTAATGAGTAGGGCCTGAAGTCATAAGCTGTACTGCAACATGGAAATCTACATGTATCTGCACTGTCATATCTACACTGTTAAATAAATGATAACAAATACTGACAGTTTAAAAATGTCATTCTTTACATTACCTCTTTCTTACTGTTGACCAGCTCCTTCTTTGCTTTGACGGCAACAGCCTTGATTTTATTCATTTTGTCATCCTTTTCTTTGCTTTCTTTCTCCAAGAGAGCTGAGGTATTAAAGTTACAAAGTCTGATTAACAGTCTGAAATCTTCAGTTTATCATATAAATTGTATCCCATAAAGCAGGCAAATTAAAACGGTTTTGAAGGGACATATATTTTGCAAAAAAACATGGACAAGAATTATGTCCACACCTATTTTCTCTGTGATCTCATCAGATGTATTTTCCTCAGACGAAGCAGACTGAGCAGGAGACTCCTGAGAGAGCGACTGAGGAAACAGAGAGAAAAAAAGAAGGTAGTCAGAAAAAATAACTCCAGCTTTTGTTTTGTTTTTTTTGTTTAAACTTGTCATGATCTACGCTTTTGTTGTTAGTCTTTCCATAGGAGAGAAAAGAATGAGCAAGAACGACATGCATTTGTCATTTCCAGATAATTGCATTACTGTTATGGTGGATATGCCCAGCTCTCTTCCACTTGACATAAAATAAACACACATCAGGCGCTCCACTCACCTGCACAGCAGCCATTTCACTCCTCAGCTGTGACGTGACTGAGTCCTTCTCTGTCAGCTGTTCTCTGAAATCTGTACTGTCTTCTTCCATCTGTTTCTTCATCTCCTGCTTCTCTTCTTCAGCATTAGTCATCAGAGAAACATGAGCCTGCAGTTTTTGGTTTTCATCACTAATCTTCTCATTAACTGACTTCATATCTTGCAGGTCTTTCTGCAGCCCTTCAGTGTCCTTCACAACCTCCTCTAGGTTGGCTCTTAACATGTCTCTCTCCTGTTCCAGGTCTTTGATGCGAGCCTGGAACTCCTTTAGCAACTCCTCTGATCCTCCCTTCCCTTGAGCCTCTTCAAGGCTTCTCTTCAACAGGCTTCTCTCCTTCTCCAACTCGTCAACACGTGTCCGGAGCTCTTCGGCCTCTTCGGTGGAATTTTTGAGTACTTCAGACTGATTTTCCAGTGCTTGGATGGAGGCACAGGCCTGTTCTGCCTCCTCGGTCAGTGAACTCAACTTCACTTCAAGGTTTTGCTTTTCAGATGTCTCCTGCTCCAGCTGAACCTCCAAAGCTGCTAGCTTGGACCCTAAAAGCTCCTTCTCTTCCTGAGCCTTAGAAACCCCTGTGAAAGCCTCTTCCAATTTCTGATGGAGGTCAGTCTTTTCCGTGGAGAGCTCTTTGATAGTCACCTCCAAAGTAGAAACTGTTTCCTCACGTCTTTTTAGGTCCTCGTTCAGTCTTTCCTCTATCTGATCTCTCTGCTCCTTTAGACGTTGCAATTCATCTTGGGTTTCTGTTTTCATGCTCGTCAACTCCTTCTCTTTTTCCTCTCTCAGCAAAAGGGCCTCTTTCTGTTTCTCCTCCAGCAACTTCTCAATTTCTTTTGTTTTCTCTTCGTTTAGCTTTTGCAATTCCTCTTCTCTGAGCTTTAGCAGGCTCTGTATTTTGTCTCGCTCTTCAGTCAGTTTGTACACCACGTCTTGCAGATCTTGAGTCATGTTATCCTTCATCGCCAGTTGGGAGATAATGTCCTCATTCTGCCTGGTCAGGTCTGCCACAGACTGCTTCATTTCACAGACTAATATTGCTTGTTCCTCTACAGAGGACGAAACTTTCTGGTCCTCACCTGGGGAACATTCAAGCTTCAGCTTCAGGTCTTGCACACTTTCCATCAGAGCGTTTTTCTCCTCTGTAGCTTCTTTTACCTTCGCCAACAGTTCATCCCTCTCCTGGCTGAGCTGTTCAATCTTGTCACTGAGGTTTTGTACGGTACTAGCTCCCTGTTCCTTCATGGCTTTGTACTGTTCAACAAAATCTTTTGTCTTCTCACCCAGTTCTGTTTCCACACTTTGAAGTATGTCCCTCATGTGGTGACAGTCAGCCAGGGCAGAATCCCTCTCTTTGGTTAAAGCCTCACACTGGGTCTTCAACTCCTGGTTCATCTTCTGCTGTTCCTCTGGATTCAGGGAGCTTTGGCCCTGGACTGCACTGATTACTGAGTCTTTGGATTCTCCAAGGACCTCTTGTTGATCAGGATCCAGGGTCACTGCAGGTTCAGTAAGAGCACTGTCCTTGGTCATCTGCAGCTCATTTATTTTGAAGTCCAGCTCTTCTCTCTCCATCTGGAACTCCTCCTTGACCCTCTCTAGCTCTGCCTCAAGCTCACCCTTCACGTTACTAAGCAGGGTGAGCTCATCCTGTAACATGGTGTTTTGGGCTTGAAGATCATCCACTGTCACTTTTAGTCGTCTGGTCTCAGTCTCCTCTCCATCATCATGGCTGGAGTCACCCTGACTGCAGCCAGACAGCTCCAGCATTTTGGCGATCCCTGAATTACGAGCAGGTTCCTCATCTTCCTCTTGCACATCCTGCAGGTAGCTCTCTGGAAAAAATAAGGGTATTGTGAGCTAAAACAGTCAGTTAAAAAATTAATTTAACATGGATAGCATTTTTCCAAGACAGAAAGGTTATGCATGCACAGTATTATAGCTTGAACAGGTGAAATCACCTACAGCAAACAATAAACACCCAGGACTGTAAAACATCTTGCTCATGTTCTAACCTCTGACTTAAATAAATTTCTGTTGTACCTTTCAGAGCAAGCTGCTCAGTTAGCTCCTCATGGAGCAACAAGAGACGCTCCCTCTCAATCTCACAGTCCTCCTCCAGAGCTCTCATTTCTTCCTCGTGCTGCAGACTCTTCTGAGCCAGATCCTCTTTCAGGTTCTCCACCTCCTGCTGGGCTTTAGTCAGCTCCCTTTGGTGAATCTCCTGTAGCTCAACAATCTCCTGGGAGTTTCGCTCTTGGATTGCTTGCAGTTCACCTCGGAGGGTTTCCAGCTGAGCTTCTAAGCAACGTCTGACTTCTTCTACACTCTCTTTTGCACTGGCATAATCTGCTTGGCGCTCCCTCTCTCTTTCACTGTCCCTCTCTCTGTCATTTGCTTCTCGCTCTTTCAGTAATTTTTGAAAATGAGCCACTTCTTCTTGGTGTTTGCTTTTGGATTCCTCAATGCTGCTCTCTAGGATTTTTATCTTCCTTTGGTGGTCTTCTATCACATTGTCAAGCTCACCTTGTAGCACTGCTAGATCATCCTGCAAAAATAACAGATATGTAGTTGTCATATGACAATCAATTTTACTGACAGAAATATACCATATTATCACAAAGTGTTCAAAGAGAGCCTCTAGAATTCAGTAAAACTGGATGACTGACCAGTGTTACACATCATAACAGTATTTACATTGTATTTCACCTTTGCTTGCTGCTTAGTCCTCTCTAAATCTTTACGAGACAGTGCAAGGCTTTGTTGAGTTTCTGCCTTCTCCAGTAGTAAGGCATCCATCCTCTCAGTCAGCTCCTATTACACACAAATCCACACGATTCATATGGTGCAGTATAAAACAGAAGTACAGCATGTTCACAGCAGGAAATTTATAGCAGACACATGGAATATTGCTTTTTAAACAAACCTGTATTAAAGAAGAGTCATCCAAGCTGCTGTTACTGTTTTTGCATTGCTGTTTGAGGGACTCAACTTCATTTTCAAGATCTGAAATCATAAATAATGTCATGTCACAAACCTGTACACTACTGGCCTATACACAAACACAAGTTTGTTTTTTTACAGCATTTATAGCTACCTGAACATCTGCTTTTCATCTTCTGCGTGGCAGCCATCTGCTTTTTGGCAAATTTGATGAGGTCATCTTTGGACAGTGTGTCCAGCTGAGAATACAACATAAAGTAAAAAAGAGGAACATATATCTATATCCCATCTGTATATACAGTATATCAAAAATAATTATAAATATTTCGAAACACATTTTAGATTGCTGATAGACATCTTGAGCCTTAATGTCTAAAAAAAATGATACAGACGGATGACAAATTAAAGGAAAACCTAACATAAAGTGTTGTGTTACCAGAAAAACTTTAATGCACCCTGGAATTGATTCTCTGAGTCTCTACTGGAGAGATGAACCATTACTCCAAATGTTATTTCCTAATGTAGTGTTTTGATTATGCTTGTGGAGAGAGCTGTAAAACATTCTGGTCCAAAATCTATCATAGGTTTACCATTGGGTTGATGACTGTGAATAACATATGATTCAAATCATTTTCACACTCATCAAATCACTCAGTATCTCTTCCTGTCCTATGAATGGGGGCATTGCCATCCTGTCAGAAACCATGATGTTTCCTCATAGGATAAAGGTGATCACTCAGAAGAACTTCCGTTACATTTGCAGTGACATCGATGTGGCAGTAAAATGCCCCCCCAGCAGAACAGAGCCACCAGAACTCCTTGATGTACAGGATAATGGTTCAGGTACTTCCTTTAACGTGTCACTTGTCTGTAGTTGTTATGATTGTTGAGGCGCAGTACCTTTGACTTCGGTGCACCTGCTGGGGATGGACTCACAGACTCAGATCTAATACCTCCAGGGTCCTTTATCAGTAAAAGGAAAAAGAAAAAAATACAAACTTAACTTGGTGCTATTGTAGCGATTACATGAAAACTCTAGAAAAATGGTAATTGTGTCAGATATGTCATATTGTTTAACTTCAGGTGTACCCAATGAATGTCTAGTGCCACAGTCACAAAGGTGAAATTTTATGTTGCACGACTTGTCGTCAAAAATATTTTGCTAACAAAGCACATTTTATCAAACTTTCTGACTTAATATAGGCTACTTTTCAATTCGGCATAAGTGTACAAAGCAGAAGCAGCCCACTTTTAGCGAAAATTTGCGTTTTAAAAATCGTTTATCATAGTAACGAGTCCACGGATACACTGGATGACACGGGGGGAGCATGTCAACTACTTTGACACTTTTTCCGACGACGACGTAACATAATGCTTTGACAGGTGTCATGCTTTACCACGTAATGAAACCTGCTGTATAATATCTTCAAATATGTAGCGTATTAAAGACCAAGTGCTGGTAAGACAGAAGTAATAGCCAGCTGTTAGTGTTGCCACCATGATTCAGTGTGATGATTAAATAGTCATTGCAAAACAGTTATTAGAAAAACTAAGTACGCTGTGTATGAGCTAACTTAAAGATGCTACACACGCATTCCTAAGTTGTGTCAGACTAGCTAATGCTAACCCCTCGACACTGAACATTTACCTCCATCTCTGTCGACCGCCTGTTTTCTACTTCTCGGTCGTCTGTCAAGCCCAAAGCGACAACAGGTGAGTTTAGTGGACAGAGCCGACTCGATATCTACGATTATTTTTGATTCCTCGGAGATTTAATACGGAAAAATCCCCTCTGTTTTGGTTTTGAGCGACCAGAGTGAAGCAGCGACTCGCTTCCGCATTCGTCAACTCAGTGACGTAGGAGTAGTACACGTCACAAGTGCAAACACGGATGATCCGAAATCAAATATCAACAAATCAATTACCAGTACAAGTAAAATTTTATATTTATGTTAGATTGATGTATGCCTGATGTATGGTTATTTTTTCCTGTTTAAAAAGTGTTAATAATTATATTTCTTATTAATCTTAATAGTAAAAAAAAATCTTTTAAATTAAGAAAATTACATCAGTTCTCATCATGAGACCTTTTATTGAAGAGTGTCACCGAAAAAAAGAGCGTGTGTAGAAAAATAGACATTACCACTCTAAAAAAGAAGTGTTGAGTTTTAAGAGAGCAGAAAATGTTAGGAACTCTCAGATTTTATTAATTCAAACGGCTTTAAAATGGTAAGAACTCCCAGAATCATTGTGAAATTTCATATCACACAATATATTTAAAAAGCTTAGTGACCTAAACTGTCTAATGGGGTGTGAAAACACTGTCTCTAACCCTTAAAGTTCTATCAGCATGCTTTATTGTCTTGGAAATTGTGTTATCTTCAAAACTTTTACCAACTACATAAGCATATAATATGGAACAATGGCATCATCGCTGTTAATAATGAGTTTATATATAAAGAGATTTGGGTTTTAAATGGGTATGTTCTTTGGCATTGCTTTGTTTGATAATAAATGTCTGTCATTATGAAACATTTCTAGGAATATACTGTAATATTCTATTACACAAGAATTGCCAACTTATGTGCACAAGCTGAATAATAATCCTCAATAAAGAGAGAGAGAAAAAGCAGCCTTAATTTTTAGCCCTCTTTCTTTTACTGTTTTAGAGACTGCACCCTTGGGAATTATGTGAAATTAAACTGAATTTACTGTCTACTGTTAAGCTCTCAGACACAAATATATAAAATGTTTTTGACATGGAAAAGATTAATACTGGTAGTAAAATGGGACTGACATCATGAGGAACTAACTGTATTGCACAGTTGCAATGTATATCTTTCTACCTACAGGATTATCTGGACACCAAAATGTCATTAACCACACAGTTTGATGTCTGAGGGTCTCTGGCACATGTCATTAGTGAGCAAGGAAAAGGTCGAATCATGACCTTTGATCAGTTTCAACACAGGTAGTTTGAAAAAGATATCTGGATGTCAACACAAGGTTTTAGTATACAGAAGTGAGGGGTAAATACAGCATACAGCGGCCTACAGCCTCAGAGTATCTCTGTGCTGTACATTAAATATGATGTTAGGACCTGAATAATATCTAATTCCATTGTGAAAATATATCTCATATTTGTCCTTTTTGCCCTTCACTGCACATGCTAAAAATAGTTCTAGGGATCTATTCTCACCATTTAATTATTTCCAACCTTTCAAGTTGCAAACATTATTTTGATGAGCAGGATTGACATAATAATGGCTGTATTTGACTCAATTTAATATTATGTGTAATTTATACTGGAATCTCCACCTTAGTATTTAAAACTAAATTCAAGTTCTTGTAACTTACTGAAATTTGCTTGGTAACTTATTTTTCTTCATCTTGAGTTCAGGAGTCCAAGTCCCTTCCTCTATCTGAACACTCTAGACTGTTTTAGGATACAAGTGACATTTTAAGCTGAGTATCCAGTCTTTTATAAAGCCATTCCACTAAAGAAATGAATTTGGGGAACATTTTTAATTGTGATATGACCAACGGTGGACTCGTGTAGGGAATCGAGGCTACAATTGTTCATACAGTTGATGGAATATATTGTACTACTGGATGTAGCTAATGGTCATATTTAGCTGTGAAATGTGGCCACTCTACCCTTTAATTAAGCAAGTGAGTGGATGAGGCCATAAAGCTTCATTTGCTCAGGTAGAGAGAGCTTTTCATGTGGGGCAATTTAAATTTTTGTTTTCAAGATTTAATTGTAAGGTGTTGAAATAAATAACTGCAGTTCAAAATAAAAACAAATGTTTTTTATCGTATAGAATTTTGTTGTTAAATTAACTAATTTCTTTAAAGCCATCACATAAACAAAAATGGGAAAAAGCCAAAAACTACTGAAGAATTGGAGTGAGTAAAGGGTTGGGAGCCCAAACATTATTTTTTTAAGTGTACATTATGCTTCACATGCGTAGAATAAACAGCCATAAAACATGTGTTTATGACCAATTTTGAAAAAAGTAAAAGGCCCAATGAACAGAAAACACAAACCTTTATCAGAAAGACACTGACAATATAGAATACGCACAGTTTAAAAAGACAGGAGCCAGGTGGCTGCAGACAGCACATGCTGTAGCCGAGGACCTAAAAACATCTTCTCATTGTTAGTTTTACTGTGTATTGCGAAGCCATATGTGGCATAAAATCACCCCAAAGCTGTCTGATGCTATATGATGTTGTTTTTGGGGCTGCTGTAGAGAGGTGGGGAGTATGTGCTCTCATGCTGACATCAGGGCTGTCATAAACTCAGTGGATGGCCTCGCTGAGCCTCTGTATTCTCGTCACGTGAGGTCCAGTTTTATCTGTTGAATATGGAGAGCGTCTGTTTTGACACAAGTGATAGAAGCACTGACGGAGGCAACTTAGCGAGATGCCTCTCATCCTGACAAGGCTGGGATGCTCCGGGCAGAGGGGCAGAGACTCTGCCGACTCCCTGTCTCATCTGGAAGAGACCCATCTCTGCCTTCCACCCCGCCTGGGTCAAACACACCCATCCATCACAGCCCCTCCCTTGTTTTCTCCCAGGGCATCGAGCAGTATTTTGCTGCCATTTTTCTCCCCCCACTCGTGGCCGTCAGTCAGGGACGGCTTTGCAGTAATATAACTGACACTGGCTGGCGTTCAGGGAGTAATGAATAGCCTGGCTGGGTCTATCAGGAGGAGCAACAGACGCTCTTTCATGCTTCTCTCTTTCTTTGTTTCCATCTCTCTCTCTCTTGCTTTCTTCTGCTAGTTTTGTTTCAATAGCAATCGCATTTCAACATGGAGAGGGAGATATATTCATCTCTTTCTTGCTACTCTCTCACCTCATCTATTTGAGTTAAACTAGAAAATAGTGGGAGTGAAAAAGACTTGTAGACTCTTTTTATGCAAATATGTTAGTTACTCTTTACTTTGCAAGTGTAAATGATGTAGCAAGTAAAAATTGCAGTAACTGCCAGAAGCTACTGATATAAAAGCAGATATTTGCTTTAAAAGCATTCCTTGCTCCTTCCTTTTAAAAATGATATTGTCACATAAAATTATGTCATATCTATGAATTTCTTCAGAGATGCTGGGTGTATTCAGAGTCACCCTCTGCTGTACCAGTAAGTGTTACAGATGACTTTTTTCATGGATAAGAAGTAATATCAAAGTGGTAAGTCTAGCCATGGACACAGCTTGAGCATGTGCATCACTTACCCTGTGTGGTGTGACCTGCAGCTAGTGATCACATCTACCTCACTGAAATCATCAGTCTATGTTGATATAAGTAACTCGTTCGCAAATTGTTGTCTGTTTATTGGAGGTGGCTGATAGCTCAGTAACTGCTTATACAGAAACTATCACATTGTGATTCTTTCTGTTAATAAGCTTTTATTGTGAAGATACTATATGAATCAGTGTACTCTTGGTAACAAGTTTGCTTTAGCTGCTTCACTATGTTCACCATGTTTACAGTGGGAGTTTTTTCATAGAAAACAGTTACCTGCTGCAGCTGTAAGCAATACTATTAGCATGTACTAAAAGAGTTAAGTTGCTGGAAAACCAAAACAATGAGCAGAAAAATGCTAAAGCTCAATCAACCCGAGGGGAGCTGCAGAGTGGAATGAACGTGCTCTGTCATTTTGTCACTATATGCTACACCCTTCGTATTACGCAGAGCAATCTAATCTGTTATTGCCACCTGCTACCATTAAATGGTGTATGGAAAAAAACAAAAACACACAAAAGTCATTTCGCTTGCCATCACTGCGCATTTTTCTTGTTTTCTAAGGGCAATTTTATTCCATGTAGTCTCTACTGATGACACTCTAACTCTAACCTTTACCTATGTACATTCGTTATAACAGGCTGACCACCTCACCTTAAACCTCAGAACCCCAAAATTAACAGGTGGATATAAAAAGAATATTATCTTTTCAAGCATCACCAATCATGACACCAATCATTAGACTTTCAACTTTAAAAGTCAGACGAAAAACTTTAAAAAGCATAAAATCAAGTAATTTCATCCAAATAATTTTTCTCTACGTGTCTTGAAATGTGTCAGAAACAAAGTATTTGGTTTAACCAGGTTCAATAAAAAACACATATTATGCACTTAACCATGAAGTCATTAGTTACTCAGTTGCAACCAATAGTCACATTACAAATATTTAGGAACTTTTCAGCTGAACTAGGCTGAACTGCAGGCTGTGTATGTACATAGCAGATACAAGACAATTATGGGAACAGATTAAAAATGTAAGTTTTAAAGTATCCATGATATATATAGCCCCATGTTTTCCCAGTATTGGGAAGACTTTTTTCATGATTTATGGCATTAAGACTGTGTCATATTGCGCTGAATACATTTCTGAGGTCTCTCTACTTGTAGCTGTGGTGTTGTTCTGTTTCTGTAGAAGTAAAATACTCTATTTTGCTGTGAAAAAATGCTCCCAAAGTGAGTAAAAATGTGACAAAAGCAAATAAAATGTCCAGAAACTGTTTGGGGTTCAGGGGATTAAACTTTCCCAGGATTATGTAGTCATTATAACATTTTAAATGACACAAGAAAAGCCTGAAATGCAAAATGGTCCAAACACTGTTATTTATATGCAATCAATCAATATCACAAATGTGACACTGTGGGATCTCACCAGGACCATAATGAAGTAAAAATATAGATTATATTACATATTATTATTTTAATTCCAGAATACACCACCAACATGTGTTACTTTTAATATTTTCTTTAGATTAAGTCAGCGATTTGAACGTGCTGACTGTTCAGTTTCAGCAGACTGATGAGATCAATCAGTGAAGTTGTAAAAACCCAGTGGGAGAGCAAATTCATTGTCACCTCTATTCTCTTGTCCCTTCTCTATTTGCTGCTCCACTTCAATGTACTCAACCTCCGACCCAATCAGTGAAAGGTGACTTTGGAGGTGGTGAGGTGGGGCGCTTATGCCACTGACCCCCTACAGTGTGATTGAAGCCTCTCAGTGGGGCCCCTTCAGAAGCCAAGAAAGACAGTCGCTGATTATTCCTGAATAAACAACAGGTACTGTGACAACACTGTCATTTTGAATTGGCTTTAAAATATCTCCATCAACAAGAACCATTGATGGTAATGAAGAATTGGTATACATAAATCTAAATACATCATACAGTTATAGATTACAATAAGCAACAAGACATGACCTCAAATATTTTTTCTCTTATTCCTTGTCAAGACTCTGTGACTTACATTTTAAAAAAACGTCACTTTCCCCTAGTGTCTAAAATCTGTGTAATTATAGCATTATTCACTTTCAACCACCTCCTTCATCACATGGGTATTTGCATTTGTGTGAATGAGTCATCCAGATAAGATTGTCACCTTTACTCAGCGTTTATACTGATCTACTCCTCTTTTGTTGTTCATTGTGTCCTGCATTTGTTTCCTTCCTGACATTTTACCTCTGCAGACTGGCAGCACCATTAATAGGGCTGACATTTTAACATATAGCTTTGACATTTAAATGTATGAATGTGGGAACTGAACCTCTCAGATTGTTCTTTTCACTACAGACCCAGAGAGCGCGGGTTCTCTAATGAATGACCAAAGCTTACTCTCTTGAAAGATGACAGAATATGTCATTATGTTCCGAGCAGCTGTTAATAATGCTGGCTCTTTATATAACAGGTTAATAGTTAAGTCTGTGTGTCACGATCTCCAGCAAAGATAATCAGTCAGTGGTTGTTTGTCATTAATCAAACACGGATGCTGTAAATGAGTCTATTTCTGCTTTTAATGAGCATTTATAAAGGAATTAGATGATATTGTAGAACTCGTCTGGTTCATATGTCTAAATGAATCAGGCTGGTTGATTAAATTTGCAAGAGTGTAAAACTCAGTACAATATTACAACATTCATCCATCCATCCATTATCTGTACAACGCTTAATCATCTGTAGGGTCGCGGGGGGACTGGAGCCCATCCCAGTCGACTCGGGCAAAGGCAGGGGACACCCTGGACAGGTCACCAGTCTATCACAGGGCTACACATAGAGACAAACAAGCACACTCTCATTCACACCTACGGACAATTTAGAATAATCAACTAACCTGAGCATGTTTTTGAACTGTGGGAGGAAGCCGGAGTACCCGGTGAAAACCCACGCTGCACAGGGAGAACATGCAAACTCCATACAGAAAGATCCCAGGTCCTAACCGGGGTGCAAACCGGGGATCTTCTAGCTGTGAGGCGATGCTGCTAACCACCGAGCCACCGTGCAGCCCAATATTGCAACATGATTGTTAAAATTTTCAGGAGGTATAAAGTTCACCATGTTCTCCACCTTAGCTTAGCATGTTAGCGTGCTAATATTTGGTGATTATCATAAAACACTAAGAACAGCTGAGGCTGATGGAATGTTATAGATTTGCACACAGATACACTGATTACCCGATATTTAAACCACTGACAGGTGAAGTGTATAATATTGATTATCCAGTTACAAAAGCACATGTCAAGGGGTGGGATATATTTGGCAGCAAGTAAGCAGTCAGTTCTTGAAGTTGATGAGTTGGAAACAGGAGAAAAAGATAAGAGTAAGAATCTGAGTGACTCTGGCAAGGGTTGAATTGTGATGGTTAGACAACTGATTCAGAGCATCTCCAAAACAACAACAAGTGTTGTGGGATGTTTCTGCTATGTAGTGGTTAGTACCTACCAAAGTGGTCCAAGAAAGATCAGCTATTGAATCGCTGACAGGGTCATGGGCACCCAAGGATCACCGATCCACGTTGGGAGTGAAGGCCAGCCCATGTGGTTCATTTCTACCGAAGAGCTTCTTTAGCACAAACAGTTGAAAACCTTGCTGTTATACTGCTACTATAGAAAAATGTCAGAACATACAGTGCCTTACAGCTTGCTACTGGGCTGGTGTAGTCACAAACAAGTCAGAGTGCTGACCAAGTGTTTACTGCTGAAAATGCCTATAATAGAGGAATGGAAGAAGGTAGTCTGGTCTCATGGATCACACTGTCTTTTACATCATGCTCTGGGCTGGGTGCATGTGTGTTGTTAACAGTGGGAGGAGATAGCAGCAACATACACTACAGAGAGAACAAAAGCTGACATAGGCAGTGCAGTGTTTGGTATTTTCCTGGTACTTTGTTCAGATCAGGTTTTATTTCAAAGTTAGATGACTTTAATTGATGGATGCAAGCAATTCAAGCCAAAACATTTCTGTTTAATTTATATAGTGCCTGCAGGTCACCTCAGGGTTCATTAATTGTTAAGGTCAAGACCTTAAAATGTTTTTTTTTCTTCTGACAATCATCAAACAATATGAGATGGGAAACCTTGGGTCCTGACGTCCATGAGGAAGTTTGATACCTAACATCTCCTTAAACATTGTTGCAGACCATGTACGTTCCCTCATGGAAATGTTATTCCCTGATGGCTTTGGCCTCTTTCAACAGGATAACGCACCCTGCCACACTACAAAAACTGTTTAAGGTGTTGACTTCCAGATTCCCCAAATCTCTAATGAATGCGCTGGAAAAGTCTCATCCACGAAAGCCCCTCCTCACAACTTCCATTACTGTAGAGTTGAGTTGAGGTCAGAGCTGTTTTGGCAGCACAAGGGTGACTTTCACAATACTAGGCAGGTGGTTGTTATGTTGGTGCAAATCAGTGTAGTAATGAACCACAGTATTGGACGAATGTAAATTATGACCTGGAGACAGCACTAGATGATGGATCACTGGACCGAAGTTATTACAATTTCTCCTAGGGGGCCATAAATGTCTGTGCCAAACTTTATGGCAAACCAAGCAGCAGTGGTTGGAAGAGTTCAATAACAACCATAAATGCCAACATTTTTACTAATTAGGATGTATCATCTTGGAGTCATGATTGTTTAGACCACTTATCATGGGGATTCATCTGATAGATGGTTTATACTTCTTTCAGTCTGGCTTGACTCCAGAATGAATAAACATGTGATAAGAGGGACAAACAGTACTTTGCCTTGATTTGGTGTTTGTTTGTACATGTACAGGTGACAGTAGCAGTCAAGACCTCCTGGTGTTGCTAGTATATTATTGATGATGTCAGAGTTGCATACTGTCAGCTGGGCCTCTGATCTGTTGAATCCAACTGCATAGTTGACCTTTGATCTCACCAATGATCTGACTCTCTGACCGCCCCGACTGCCACTGGATCCACGAATGTCAGTGTCTATAGACCAGAGTCAGATGCTTTTGTAAACACATCAAATCTCCTTTAACTTAGACTTGTTCATCAGTTTTTACCCCTGTTTTGTATTTATTTGTCAAAATTTGGGTAGCAAACTGTCCCAGACTTAGTTTTGGAAACGGGAGATGTATGTCCTTGTTTCACTCTGTGGCGCTGTGTGAGTGGAGGGATACAGGAGAGGGATGGAGTGATTAGGAAGAAAGAGCAGTAAGTGTAGCAGTTTTCTCTTCCATGCCCATAGGCTGCCAGAGTGTTGTATATAAATAGTTTGGTGGCTCAGCAGGAGAACAGCACTTCATCAAGGAGCATGGGCACAACCTGCATCCGTCTGCACTTACGCTTGCGCCCAACCTTGATTACAACCGTCTTCCTCTCTTCCTCCTCTTCCTCGCCCCCACTCACTGCCCTGCTCCTCCACATGCTTACACCACAATTTGAACATCCTGAACAGATGCTGTACATTCACTGATTAGTTTCCTCCAACAACAGAGTTGAAAGTTGTGCTGTCACCTCTTTTCTTCATCTAAGTTTGAATCTCACAAGATAACTTCGACTTTAGGTGGAATATGAGGAATGGCCTTTTGTATCAATCCTCATTCATTAAGGTTATTCTTGTCTGTGAGACGTGCTTAAATTTCCAAAGAATAAGTAGACCTTGATTTTTTAATATTTTACCACGCATACCACAAATAAATTCCTACTTTAACCATAGTTTGAATTAAACATGAGTCTTACTGTGTAAAAGAAGCTACAGCAGGAGTTACATGGAGCAGCTCATACATCACCCTTATTGGAAGTTTTCACCTTTTATGTATTTCCAATATTGAATCATGGTCAATTTATTTTATTTTTTTTTTTTTACACTAATTTACAAAAAAGACTCTTTCATGTCAAAGTGAAAACAGATTTCTACAAAGTAATGGCAATAATAAAAGTATAAAATGTAACATAAGCAATTACACCAGCATTCACCTGCTTTAAATGGACTCTCCTAATTCAACAGGTGCAGCCAAATGGTGCTAGAAGTCACACAATTATTGAAATGGAGATAATCTGAGTGCAGTGAATGCATCTCAAGTGACTGTAGGATAAAGACACCTGTATCTGGAAAGTCCAGTCACTAGAACATTTTTTCTGGCTACAACTACTCCATTAAAACTAAAGAACAGTCCAACAAACTCTCTGAAAAGATTATTTAAAAGCATATGTCATGGATTGGAGACTTCCAAGTCACCGAATAACTCCTTGGAGTGCAGTTAAATGGAAGGAATATGGTACATGCATAAATCTGCCTAGAGACTAGTGAGAAAGGCCACCAAGACACCTATGACTCTTCTAAAGGAGGACAACCTGATGCAGTCTGCAAGAGAACTGGGTCCTGGCAGAAGATTTTTTTTCTCTAGCCACACAATGACCTCAAGCATACAGCCGAGGCTATGCAGACACTGTTTAAAGATAACAAGGAGAATGTTCTGGAGTCAGAGCCCAGTCAAATTACAGCATCCAGAAGTCTTATATAGAAGTCTCTATATTATATAGACTTATAGGCCCAATACTGTAATTATAGCCAATGGTGCATCTACTAAATATTGACAGGAAGGGGGTAATAATTCATTTATTTTACTTTTTATATTTTGAATTAATTTCCATAAAAGAGGTAAACTTTAAAGGGGGTGTAAATACTCTTAATTGGCACTGTGCAGTTGTGTTGGTTTTGGACATTGTTCTGTTGCTGGATACCTAGGTTGCAAGCTATGTATAAAGACAACATCGTCATTATTAATTCAGTTTCCAAAGGTCTGATTTGTTTAGTCTATCTGCAGGTGGGATAGTGAGAACAATTATGCAGAAGACTGGAAACAGCTTCTAGTGCTGGATAATTTCTGAGCACTAATGTAGCTTTGCACTCAAACAGGCCAGCTGCTGCAGATTGATTTGCAAACACATTTTATAAGACCATCAATGAGAATGCCATTCTTCATTGCCAATGTGTTGTACATTACTCCGTTGCGCAGTCGCCATGGAAGCTAATGTACACATTCACTCAGCCTAGTGAGGCAGCCCTGAAATGTCAGCCCTGTTCAACGCATGATCCTTTTAAAAACACAACCAAACACATAATGCGTACATTTAAAAAAAACACACACACATACACACCAGACCAGTGCTGATTTCATTAGCAGCACTGGAGATATAGCACAGTGGCTGATGGCTCAGAGAGTGATGAGGCATCTGGATTCACCAATGACAGCTGTTTGCTAAGTGTAAGTGAAATACTGCCTCCTCCTTCGCTCAGTCTCCCTCTTATGGTTCTTTTCTCTCCATCGTTTTCTCACTCTTCTGCCTCTCGTCATTCATCATCAGTCTGGTGGAGCTGTGGTCTGTAACCATTGGCCTGTAGCAATGTGCACAGGCACATAAACATGTGTGTGTATTGAAGAGGACTCTTAACCTTCACTAAATGTATTTCATCTCCACTGTTCAATTTCAATCAGAGCTAATGGAAGTGCTGGCCAAGCCTCAGCTCAGCCCTGCTCCTCAGCACACACACACACACACACACACACACGCACACAGCACTGCTGGTACATAGTGTTTTTTCAGGACAAGCTCAGCATTCACAGTTAACTGTAAATTAGCTCTTACATCAAGAAATGCTATTCAGCAATGGGGCAGTGCGCAGCATCGTTTTGGTATTTACTAATCAACAAAGTGATTTTTAGGTTAAGTAAGGTGAATACATATAAATGTTACAGGCAAATGATGGGCGTTCTAAACCAGTTTATTGTAACTGCTCAGTATAAATGAAAGAAAAATCTTGCAAGAGAGGACTCAGTCATTATGGTATTTTCTGAATTTATATAAATACCTATGAAATTACCATTGACTATACATAAGTACAGACGAACAATCCATGACCTCACCTATAGGTTTCCTGCACGACAGTTTTGAAGCTCAGTGTGGTGGCTCCTCCTGTCACTATCTTGGCAGTTCCTGACTCCTTAAATCTCCTGGCCAAGCCCTGTGGTGAAGCGTGGGTGGAGCTGATGTTGGCAGTGTAAATGTCTCAAGAGCCACGGACCATCTTGTGATGGTACCCACCTGTCACTCAAGGTGACTTAAATATGCAAAACTTTGAGCCTTAGCACATTTTAAACAGGTGAATGATATGAAAATTCAGCACCTGTATGGATGTAGTGAACAGATAAATTACCCATAGAAACCAAGACCGTTGTTTGTTCGAGGCTGTAAACATGTTTATTTCTGCAGTAAAGTCGGACATTTTAACATGCAGAGTCAATGATTTCACTCACTTTTGCAGGCAGTCTTAAGTGGTCATTTAAGGTACTGCAGTTTTTGGCACTTCTGAGCTGGGTTCATTTTTCAGGTGTTGAGGTTGCCTCAATTACCTATATTTAAAATGTATAGAGGTACAGATGTCTGACTCAAAGTTAAGGATAATAAACTGTTTACATCCAAAGCACTGACATGGAGACAACAACTATTGCTGCCATGAAAACACTGCAACTCCTTGTCTCAGGAAAACCAAATTTGCATTACTGATACATACTACCACACATTGCAATTTAGTGTGTAAAAGTGAAAAAGCCACTTGGTGTTTCCAGAACATTATGTATTGCAGTTACTAACACCAGTATCACTTTAACACCACCAGAAGTTAGAGGCCACAACTGGTGTAAATGAATATCTATTCAGTTTGAGAAATGTGTGTATTTGGGGTCATATTGGGCAGTGTGACTACTCTCTGTTAAAAGAGGAGGAACACATGTTGTGGTACTCCATACTTGTCACGTGGTGTGTTTATTTTCCTCACCATCTAACATTAAGCCTACACTAAATGGGGAGAGTTGTACTGTGTGTAAACCCACAGCTTCACTGGCTGCTTCAGCGACTAATAAGAAACTGAAAACTCTATGCAAGGTTGTGTCTGCTATTTGTATCATTTTTGTGCTGATGGAGCAACATTGTCATTAATTTGGAATCATGTTCATTTGAAGTCTAATATTCTCTGCCCTGTTGCTCTGTTCAAAGACTCCCCAACAACATAAATCCTCAGCTGCTAATTGCACCACCATGGTTATATATTCACTAATGCAGAATTTGCACTAAATGTTCAATTATTTTACAGAATATATTCACATGGAATAATTGACCTTTGTCATTTTTCCTGTTTTTGCTGTACCGTTAGAATCTCTAACTCTAAAGTGTATAGCTCTGCAAAATAATAATGGCTTTTCATTTTGTTCATGAGAAATGAAAAGGCCTGGTTCAGCATTCGTGTGCAGACTTATCATGTCTTATTGCTCCCTGGTGAGATATGAAGTGCCAGAGTGTAACATGTCTCAGCTATCATGACAAGAGTCCTGCATCTCCCTGTAGCTGCAGCTACGCTGTATTTAGCAAGAGCAGCGGAACAACTCTTTGTTTTTTCAGCAATTAGGCAGCATCAGTCACTGTCAGACCACTGGCTCCGAATGGTAAGCACTCCATTAGTGGAATTACAGCTGCTTCAGAGGGCTGCAGATAGCGGTGAATAAATGAGGGAAGTTAATGAATTCCAATTGGTAATCCATCAGTTATGATATGCCGTTTTGCAGGAAACACTCCCCTGTGTAGACTGATGAAATTTACCTATCCGCAACTGACCTACAATCTACAGTAAAACGTACATAATGTATTACTACATATTTAGGTGGACAGACACACTTACTGAAGATGTGCTGAGTGGAAGACTATGTCAGATGCTTCTATATAATGAAAAAACACTAACAAGAAAAGAGAGCTCCTGCTTAAACTATCATAATTTTAATTAGGAATAAATGTAATGTCTGGATACGTACATTCACTTGTAGGAAAACAGGCTGCTTTATAGCTTGCTGAGTTAAGGCGTTACAACATGGGTGCAGGTCGCCAGCAGCAGTTGTGAGTTTGAGTCTGGCTCACGACCCTTTGCTGCATGTCTCTCTCCTCTCTACCCCCTCTCACCCTGTCTATCAATAAAATTTGAAAAATCCCCCCATCCCCCCTAAAAAAATATTTTAAAAAAACTTGTGGTAAAACTAGCCGTCCACAGATGTGGACTATGTTCACACTAGTACCGGTCTAAGCTTTTTGTGTGGATAAGGCTTTATATAAGTGAGAGGCTTTATATGGAGGCTTGCGTCAGCTCTATGTTTTCACTGTCTTGGCTTGATTTTATGCTTGTTTGGACTTTTTCTGGCTTTGCTTCGTAATATCTTTTGGATGTGAACCAACATCTTCTAATGCTCTTACAGAAAATTAAAATCCTGATGACTTGAGTGAAACATCCAAGTTTTTAAGTGATAGTATGTAACACAAAGTCCTCATCCTAGAGCCTATTTGTGTCCAACCTAATTGATTAAGGTTAGAGTATGACAATTAATTACGATTAATTAATCAACAGCAGTTATGGCAAATCAGAGTGGTGTCAAAGTAATAATAATAATGCATTGGTTTTATATAGCACTTTTCTAGACACTCAGAGATGCTTTACATTGCATTATTCATTCACTCCATACTCGATGGTGCTAAGCTACGCATGTAGCCACAGCTGTCCTGGGGTAGACTGACAGAGGCGAGGCTGCCAATCTGCACCATCAGCCCCTCCGACCACCACCAACCACTCACTCTCACACTGCATTCACCCAGGCTTCCTGGTGTTCCCTCACAGTCTCCCATCCAGGTACTGACCAGGCCCAACCTCGCATAGCTTCCGAGATCTGATGGGATCAGGCATCTACAAGGCGGTATGGCCACAAAGTCTAACCTAATGTCTATGAAAATTGAATAGTGTCAGTCATTCCATAATAATTGTCACTTTTATTTTGTCTTCCAAAACATCCTTGATGACACATTTTTAATTCCAGTGACTGCTGATGGTTTTAGTCCATCAAGACCTAAAGTGCCTTTTAAACACACGTACAGGTACATGCAGGTGTTACAACAGGTCTTAAAGCTGCAGTAGGCCAAAATCTGGAAAAGGCCAAAACAAAATGAAGCAAAATGACAGAATTAGCAAATGTACAGCCATCCCTCCATATTTTTTCCTTCTAAGCCCCTGCATTTTAAACACACAAAGCTAGCGTTCATCTCTGGCTTCTTCCAAGCTTCAAACCACACTCTCCAAAGTACAAGTCCTGCATCTAACCAATTTACACTACTTCGCCTGATCTGGGTGAAACAACCCATGATTGGTTAAAATCTCCCATCATGGATTTTCAGAGCCACGAGGAGGCCCAGGAGTTTACTTTCTTCTCCAACTCCTTGAATTACAATAACCCGAAAGGTGCAAGCAGACAAACAACAACAACAAAAAGAAAAATGCCCACTCCTGCTTTAATGGGCAAAAGGAACATAGAAAGTCCCTCATGTGCAATACTATGAGGCTTCATGCTTTGTGTATCAGCTCAGTAACTAGGTTAGTGAGGTCAAAGGTCAAGCGACTAGTAAGTGATTAGTAGCTCAGCTCAACCTAAGGCCCTGGATAAGCATTTCTGGTGATCTCTGCAGCCTGTACACCAGGACAAATGAAACCAAAGGTTGTGATCTCCTTTTTCAATCACACTCTTCTTCATTACTCACCCTGGCAGTTCCTTTAACACATAATACCTTTCTGTTTTTTGGTGCTGCATGAGCCCCATATACACCTTTTCCATGGGAATTCTTGTATTCCTCTGTCAGAGCGTCTGCCCTGTGTGTGCTGATCAAGATGAACTGTTGTGTGCAGCCCAAATTTAATCCAGCAGGACCCAGACATCGATAATATATTAGTGAAGCAGTTAGCTGCCTAAAGATATCAGTATTGATCTCCCTTTTAGAATCAGCTTGTTTGGATCAGGAGACAAATAGCTTATCGGTCTCTCTCGAAGAACCCATTTAACTTCACAAAAAGAGTTACTTCACAGTGGTTCTGCCTCTCTGCTGCTGATGTCATCCATAGCATCTACTGTAGCGACAATAGCAGTGTTTGAAAATGGATCTAGTGAAAGTCCTCCCCCCCTCCCCACCACTCGATTTGTGCCATGATGCTGCATTCATTTATCATGATTTCTATCACACGGACTGAGTTGACAGGCTCAAGTGAAGACTTGGAAATGTTCGTGTTCAGATTTTATAGGTGTCAAAATGTCACGATTGGAATTTTGCATCAGATTGATGGAAAGCACTTTCTCCAGATCTGTGAGTATGGCTTCCTCCCTATTCTGAGAATGGGTCAATCAATACCCTCTCTCTCTCCTCACTTGTTTTCTTTTACACTTGCTCTTTGTCAAGCAAATCAATGCAGAGGGATCATTTTAACAGACTGAAGAACCTTGAGAACCTGCAAACCCTGGCTGACTGAGGCTACATGCTAATTTGTGGCATTTATTACACATTCCTTTTGTGCATCACGCCTTTCTCCTCAAGCCACAAGGAGCCATTTTGTTATTGTCAAAAATATTAACCAATAAGACAGTAAATGTTACAATACTGTGGTTATTCTGGGCAGTGGACATTTATTTATTTGCTTGACCAGTGTGCTTATGAATAGCCTCATTTAGCCAGCCGATTCTGTAGAACATAATGGTCTGGCTGCACCACACTATCATTCTGCTATAGAGGAAAAAACACTCGTATTTCTTTAAGCTAACCACAGCTGTTATGGGCGGGGCTAAGCAAAGGATGTGGATTTGGAGTGTCCCTTAAAATAGTGACCAGTGGATTTTTTTTTATGGAACATTGGCATGCAGAGAGATGGGTACCGTGATTAAAATGGAAAATCCACCAGGACAAAAACACTAACAGGGCTGCCTTACTGCACGATCTGAATCCATGGCAAAATTTCAATTTCATTTTCATTTTCAGTGCAGTAGGTTGCTGTTGGGGGTGCTTGTGTTGTATCACGAAAACGGTATCACGCAGATAGTGGAAGGAAGGGAGAATGCCAAAATTATTGGCCAATGTCAGGCTTATACCCGCAGTCTACATCTGATGAGTCAGACTAGTTTAGGAATGACACTAGATTATGGTTATATATCACTTTTATAATGCAGTAGCTGCCTGAGAGCTAGAATATGGTTCTTTAAAGTGAATAGTACAACTTTTCATTTGTGTTTGGACACATTTTTGTCATACAGGCTAAAAAAAAGGGCTGTTGTCGATATACAGTGATGAGCCACAACATTAAAACCATTGACAGGTGAAGTATTTACCACAGCTCATCAGAACCCAACATCTCAATCATGTAGATGTTTGACAAATTCTATCTACCTAAACACTGTTGCAGACAATGGACTATGTGTCCTGCCAAATGGGAAAAAAATGCCCAGGAAGGCCTCACATGACAAAGAGCCTACGACACTGAACTGGCCTCCAGATTCCCCAGATCCCAATCCAATGGAACATTCTCATGCTATGCTGGAACAAACTTAACTAACTTTCCAGCTAATCCAACAGCATTTTCAACTCCTAAAGGAACACAATCCTTTAGTTTATCACAAATGTTCGAAATCAGTAAATTTGGAGATATGTATTTTTCTCTGGTATGGTATGAAAAGTTGTAGTCTGAAAAGTAACTACTGATTACAGCTACGATATTTGCCTCTGAGATGTACAGTAGAAAGATCAACTTACAATAAATGGAAATGCTCAGGTAAAGAAAAAGTGCCTCAAGTTTGTGCTTGAGTAAACGTTTTTCAATATGATAACCGAGGAGACCATTATTTTCAGCCTTAAGTTGAGTTTTAGCTTGCTTTTTACTTTCATTTTTCATTTGTCATTGTTTGAAGCTTCTCCTCCAATTTTATGTGATTCCAGGATGACAAAACCTGCCCAGGAATCCAGGAAAGCACTGTAATAAATGGCAAAGATATGCTGATTACAAATGTATTTGTGATACGTCATAAACAAATATAATCCAGGAGGAAATACGTGTCAGCTTTGCACAAAATTTTTCAAACCACAAGCAGTAGTTGAAATGATACAGCGTGTCTTCAACAAGTCATGAATTTGGCGATTTGATCCCGTCACCCATTCTACCCAGGTGTACTCAAGCAAGGTAGTGAATCCCCAAATTGCTCTTGGTGTTTAGAAAAAATAAAGTAAGACACATTTGCCAAAAGAATCTGTCTAGAATAATATCCTGCTTTCTAGGGAGTAAACATGTCTTAGCTTTGTTTCCAGCTTGATCTTATAATACATGAATATGTACATTGGAAGTTCTACATTCATTTATATCTCAATAATGAAGCCTTTAACATTTGAAAGGGTGTATACAGTTTATACGTGATTATATACTACGTAAATGTGTCCTCAGTTAGTTCATTCTGGGTCAGCCTTTGTATCTAGAGCAGACAGTCCTTTTGAAACTCTGTTTTGCTTCTGTCACTCAGACACTGTTGTTTTCCCGGCTTCATCTTCATCTGCAGGGCTTTATCCATTTAGCTTTCCACTCTCACTGCCCCAAACCAAAAGCCACCTCTATAGCGACGCCGGCGATGCACTTAACTTACTTTAGAATTCCAACACAGAGGAACAGAGAAGAAGCAGAGAAGAGATGCAGTGTTTTGTAGCAGGAGACAAAGAATGTACTACATGCAGCAATATATACAATGAGCTTAACTTCATAAGGATGAATATAAATTCGAAATGTGCTAAAATAAGTACCTAAACTTGAGTTCACAAAGAGTTCACCCACCGTGACATCCTAGCATGTTACTAATATAATATAAGCAATCATGTAAACACAATTGCTGCAGGTATAACAAAGGAAAAGTAAGAATGTGATTCTTTCTGATTTCCATTGTATTGATCTCCATTTAGGGGCCATTCCTCTGCATTCGGAAGGGGTGTCCTAATCCCTAACAGTGGCAATAAATTGGTAAATGGATTAGCTCATGTTAGATTTAATTATCTTTCCCCATTCAGAACATGTAATCTAATTACCCTCTGCTGCTTCCTGTACACAGCACAGAGAGACATGAATCAGAACTACAGTAGAGCACAGAAAGTCCAAACAGTTGTTTGTGAAACGTATATCTGTGCATTCTCCTTCTCACATTCGCTTTTATTGGTGTTTTTGCCATTTAAGATAACTACAGAACGATAAGAAGTGGATTAACGCACATTAACCATCTCCATTAATTACTGCTGACCACTTAGTCTTTGTTACAATATCAACCCACAATGAGTGGGTTCTGAGAAACTCTGGTTCTGCTAGATATTTGGAGCAATTACTTTATGGGTGAAATCACTTAAAGAACACATAAATATTTCTCAATTGATTTGCACTTTCTGCGGTTGAGACAGCACTGAATCAATAGGCCATTTAATATGCACATTCAGATGTGAGGTGACGTTCGTATCCCCCACTAGGGAAGCAGAGCCTCCTCGGTTAAGTCGTGGCCATTTCAGCAGTTTAACCTTTCCTACTTTTCATTGCATGTGTTTCCATAGGTTCTGAACGATTTCAGACCCCTCCAAAGACCAAAAACATACTACACTACTGTTTGTACTTAATAAATGTTACAGTGTTGAAAGGGGAACTCAGTGTCTATGTACTGAATGTTATGTTGTTTTGTTCCTGAGGAACTTCCTGAGAAAGAAAATAACCCTTGTTGGTCTTTTTATCGGAGAGCCTCTGTTACAAACTAACAAATAAATGGAAATGTAGGCTGCAGCATTTACATAATTAGGACTAAAAGTTAGGACATTGCATCCTGTGTTGCATTGATTTGAACCACACTTTTTGTAACCTGTCTCCAGTGTGTCCCAGACAGTGGAGGTGGACTGAACCGTTGGAGCAACCCTTTAATGTCTAATGTCTTCCTCAATGTTTTAAGCAGTGGGTGTCTGCTCTGTCTTCTCTTGTCTTGTTTGATGTTTTTAATACCAAAGCAGTCTCACATCAAAATGCAATATGTACACAAACGTAATAGCTACAATGGTCCTCAATGCAAAGGGTATTATGTAGTTTCACATTAAAGGCTGTAATATTGTGAGATGTGTTTTTTCTCAGATCCTTTTCTACTGGGCTTGCATCTACATCACATGCTTTTTTTTAACACTATGCTTGGTTTTTCTTTACTGTTCACTTTTGTTTTCAGTCACTATTTCCTTTGGTTGGCTTGGTTAAGCTCAGGCATCAAAACAACTTGTTTACTTTAGGAAAACATCATGGTTTGGGCGAAAATACATCTGTGCAAATTTGTGTGTTTTTCAAGGTTGCCAGGCCATAAAACAATGCAAATATCTCACAGTTTCACTATTTATACCTTTTTTTTTGCAAAAGGTATGTTTTATGTCTGAACCAGTGTAGCTTTTACACATTTTAGTGTGAAACTGGGCTCATCGTTGCTCTTTCATGTTTTACATGTGTAACCAGAATTCACTTTCCTTTACTGATTTGAACCTGTCTTTTGACATAGTTCTTTGTGAAGGTTTGCAAATGAAACACTGTTATGAACAGATACAGGACTCAAATGCACTACTTAAGAGTCAGCAAAGGGAAATCACAATGTTTTACTGAAAAACTGATTCGCTGCTAGGAAAAGCAGTTCTTAGGTTCAAGCAGAGATATCACTAATCACTATGCAAAGTCCAAAAACACAAAAGCGTGGTCAAGAAATGGTTGGAACACGAGACACAAGGAATTAACCCTAAGATGAACTGGAACACAGGAGAGAGGACTGCATTAGGATCGGGGTCCCATAGAACCAAATGCAAATTCCACAGGTTTTTAACTCACTGCAGGCAGAAACTGACTACAGTTCACTCAGAGATGTATGCATGTAACCTTCCAACCATCTTAGCAGGGCGTTCCCTCCTGGCTGCATCACAGTATATGATGAAATTAATGTAGCAGCAAAAAAACTTCTGTGCTCTACATCTTTACAGCCTCAAGCTGCACTTAAAACAAAAAAGGAACAAAAGCAGAAAGAGGAGATTATTTTTATCTCAAAAACCATGCTTTTGGATTGAAGCTTTTTAAGTATACACAGTCAACCCCATCTACCTATCTACCTATCTATCTATCTATCTATCTATCTATCTATCTATCTATCTATCTATCTATCTATCTATCTATCTATCTATCTATCTATCTATCTATCTATCTATCTATCTATCTATCTATCTATCTATCTATCTATCTGTGGGAAACCGTGTGCTCTGCATGTGCTGTGTACCATAATTAGGTTCTGTTGTGCCACTGGACTCACATTTTCTTGTTAATTAATCAATTATTAATTGATTACTTAATAAGTAATGTGTCTCTTCAATTAGTGATTACTTATGGGACCATGATAATCACCCAGGACCAATACACTGCATTCTGTTGTGCTCGGGTTGTAGCCATCATGACTCTGGCTGCTCACACACACATACAAGACAGACACACATGCTCGCACATAGCAGAGAGGACAGCCAATATCCACACAGTCACACACACCCATTCCTCCTGATTCATGAGAGATGTAAAACCAGAAAAAAAATGATCAAATAAACAACCAGGACTACACTGGCCAAGACACACACACACACACACTCACGGAGCAGCTGCTTAACCACCCCCTGCCTCTCTCTCTCTCCGTCCTGGTTGCCTCGTCAGCAGCTGTGTGTGTGTTTGTGTGACTACAGGGGCTGTTGGCAAGCGAAACCCCCATTCCTATCATGTCATTTTTAAATGACAGTGTCGTAAAGCATTACGGAGAGCCGACTGAAGGAGAGAGGCCCTGTCAGGGCTCTGTTAGCGAGATAAATGTTTCTGCCCGGTTAGCCTGTTAGCCAGCAGCTGGTATCACTTCCAATCAGAAACGCATCCTGCCTGCTGCAACAGGTGCTCGTAAACCAGGGGAGGATCAAAAGAACAATACGGATACAGTTTGCCCGATACCGCTGATTATTTAGTCTTGTCTGCTAGAAATCTATTCTAAAGAACTATGATGGATATGGAGATGAAATACAGTCTGTGATCGATGTGATCCACATGTGGGTTTGACTTATCACCATATTTAATGATTCATGAATGATGAGAGCATGTGGCTTCAGTAGTGAGGACACTCTTCCCTATGGATTAATAGTATCTCAGGGAAACAAGATAAATTATCCTTATAATCAGTGTTGAGGTTTGTTAAGTAGATGGTCTGATTGTCTCTGTTGGGTGTCAGTCAGAACACAGAAAGGTCTTTTTAGGGTCAAACTCCAATACTGTTTTGCACTGGATCAAATCAGACTCTGGAATGGCTGAAATCCATGACCTCACCCTTTAGCACTGTGTTAATTCTACCAGTAGTCGAGATAACAGAGGAAAGTTTCTCCAGGAATTAGTCCCTCCCAGAAGATAGCATGATTACTTTCTGTTCCTCCATCATGCCTTCAATCCATGGTCCATCCATAACAATGGCAACACAGTTTGTCGAGGAACTACACAAATCCGTCTTTTGCACGCAAACAGAAACCACTACTGCTGATGCCCACCAGCTTTCACTTGCAAAGCCCTGCTGGAAGCTACAGCCCAGAGACTTCATGGGGCAGCAGATCCAGCTGGGGCCTCACTGGATATGACTTCAGAGAAGCTTAAAGATCATCCTGCAACAAGCATAGAACATTTCAAGAAGGAAATCAATACCTTAAAGACAGGAAAACATGTGTCCTGAACCTGCAGACCCAGCTGGGCTTAACAGCACAGTGGATCTGACTCAAAGAGGAGGATGCTTTCAGGAAAACACTCTCAGGAATCACAGTTTAAAACATTTGCACTCATTTTGTACAGTTGTTTATAGCTCTAACCAAAGGTAGCTGTTCTTTCCAGTTTCTACTCTTTATGTTTGGTAAGGTAATCACTGGTTGGCCTTGGTTTTTAATCAGGCGTAAAAAATAGAGAGTAATATCACATTTTTAAAAAACTCTTGGAGCCAAATTAATGTATTGATAAAATGTTTAACTGTTCCTTTAAATTGTAATAAAGAGGTGAGTAAAACACACATTAAACACACATTAAACTTGTAAAAATATCTTTTGACCCCCTGGGAGGAATGGAAATGAGCTGTAAACTTACCGTCACCTCTTTCGTCAATGTACACATGTAGCACTTTTACACATCACACTGACTGGGAGTAACACGACATTAACTTGAAATCATGTCTCAGATTTCTTCACTTTTCTTTTAGCGCGGCTTTGATCGCCCCTCGACCTTGGGTGTTGAATAAGCAGTATACATTTGTTTTTTGAAGCTGAGTGAGGTAAACAGCTAAGTCACTTGAAACGACGCACTGACAATGATGAGAGTGAGCCAAAGCAGTACAAGTGTGGGCTGGTGGTGATTCTCTGTGGATTCGTCACTACCATTGACCTCATTCACTGCAGCTAATCATGTGATCCATACTTAACACAAGAATATTGATTATAGCCACATTTATCCAATTGTGGCTGAATGGCCAGAGCAGGATATACTGAGGTTTATGTTTATGTAAAAGGTATAATACGTTTCTTCACATTTCAATTCATGATTGTTATATAGTGAGTTTTTTTTCTGCCTCTTTCAGTACAAAATAAGTAATACAATTGGTGAAGGAGGGCTGAGAAAAACAGAGATATATTATTGTATCTTCAAAGTGGCACAACCTTTCAAATTAAAATTTCAAATGGGATAAATTATTTATTTTGAGTACTCATGAGTCCCAACAGAATGAAGTTTGAATAAATGATTATTTCTTCTTTGCCAAGTGAGTGTGTTGTTGGATGAAAATTGACAGCTTCAGTTTGGAATCAGATGTGGCTTCGTCTGTTCTTAATGTATGAGCATCATTCCGCCTGCCAACTTTCATCTTTTTATCTCAGTCTTGGATTTCTTTTTTCACCTTGTTTCAAACAGAACAAGGCATCTCTACTTATTCAGTATCTGCAACTTAAGGAAGCCAGATGTGCAGCAGCAGCAGAGCAGAAAGAGGATGGATTCACAGGTGGACACACACACACGCACACACACACACACACACACACACACACACACACACACTTGCTTGTTACACTCTACTGTATACGTCTAATATGGCTTCAAGGCTGCAGCTCCTTCCCCCACTCACCATTCATTCTCCAGTCCAGGCATTAACTAAATCACTCCCACCCCCAACCCAAACTGTAGTGTAATACAATTTGTGCATTGAAGGTTGTGTGAGTTAGGCTGATTACGTTAGCACTGCTGTGACAAGAGTCAGCTCCTGTCAGCTCTTCAGCAGAGGGGAAAAGTGAGCCTTTTGCAGCAGTGGCTGGAGGTATAAATTAGAGGGAAGATGTGGAAACAGGAATTGATTGTCAGTGATTCTCCACTGTGACTAACACTGCATATAAACAATGAGATAACTAGTCTAATTTGTCTAAGGAGGATTTTTTTATTAGACGTCTGGATTTGCTGTAAATAAAGTGTCTCAGTTAATTTCTAGTCTACAACACTGTCCTTATTATCCTGAAATGAAGGTGTGCCAAGAGAAAAATGTACCGTTTCTTAAACTTCTTTGACGGAAATGTTGTAAATATTCTTTTTTATGGATAACCCTTCGCTTCACATTTCACACATTTTTCTGCTCTCCTCTCCTTTCCTCTTGGGCCTATTAAGGCATAATTGGAGCCAGGCTACTTACCACTGATGGGATCAATGGGAAAACCAGCAGTGGATACGCACCGTTTTCATTACTTACCGCAGTTCGATACATAGGCAGCCACCGCAGCAATCAGTTAGTGCAGCACTAATAAGAAAGGTTACAGAATCTGTCAGAAACCAGAGGCACCTCGGCGCAGTAAGTGCTGCTGAATTATATTCCATAATGTTAATGGCAGGGATGGTAATTTTCCATAAGTGAGGCCAAAATAGTTGAATCAGTTAAAATTTTCCTTAATGCATACTGGAGTCCATGAAAAGCATTGAGAATACAGATTAAGTAAAGATGTATGAGGCTCTTAGCAGAGCAGAAAAATAAAGAAGACGACTTGTGGTAAAAAGGGGTTTTTATGTGTGAAATGTGCAGCTTGTAGCACATACACACACACACACACACACGCACACACACACGCACAAAATGCAGCACCCATGGGATGCCTTGTTGTGTGATATGGTGTTTCTATGCAGTGTTACACTGACAGAAAATCAATAGGTGTAGTGTATCAGTTGAACGTGCAGGAGAAAACTGCCAATCACATCAGATGATAAAATACAATACGCTGCTACATTCTTCTGTCAAAGCCCTGTCTAATGGCAGCTGGAACAAAAAGGCAATTTAAGAACCGTTTTTGTAAACTTCAATCAGGGGGAAAATTTCATTTGTACACAGATTAGAGTGAACAATTGACTTGGCTTCACAAGTTAAAACACCCGTGGTGTGTCTTAACAAAATACTGCTTAATTGCTTTACTGGAATGATTTCAGATGGGGGTTACATAAAGGGGGCACTAAGCTCTTTCACAACAATGATGTCGACAAGAAGGTAGACCTCTAAGGCCATTGACACATTTTTTTCACTTTTAAATAATTCTTTAAATATTTAGAAGATTTTTTGCCAACTTGACTTAATCATAGACGTCAGTGATGTCTTAGTTGTGAGAAGTGAACTGTGAGTCCATATCTCAGCATCTTCCCCTCTGTGAGAAATGTGTCAAAATGTCTGCTGGTAAAACAGGACCTTTCTAATGATGACACCCAGCCCTTAATCAAATGAAAAAATAATATCAGGATTGATGGGATCGTGGAGCAAAACCATGGAGGTTGGACCTTGTTTGAAACAAACAGGATTTAACACACCATTATCATTGTTTTTGGCAGGTAAAGGTCCACTGTCAGTACTTTGGAACATGCACCTTTCAAACAACCAAGAAAAACAAAACAAAAGGGATGTCAGTGGGTTCAAGGTGTGAATCGGGTCTGACAGCTGGAGGCTAAATTTTTATCAAAAAGGAGGAAAGACCAGAAACATCTACCAGACAGGGCGGTCAATATATCTCATACACACTATACCTGAAGGTGCACACAAACCCCAAAAAATATACTATGATAGTAATGAGTATGTTCTAATCTCTCAAAAAATATGGCTCTGATGTGTGTCTAAATCCTGCCTTAATCAAGTTTTTTTTAACCAAATTGCTGTTTGCTGCCACTGGTTGCCATTTAACTGAACTGTTTTTTCTCTACCTCTCAAAGAAACAGGGTGACTGTAATAAATTACACTGTCCGTTAACTCTATTATACTGTAGACACGATGTTTTCCATGGCTCATTATCCGCCCTGATACTGCACCTGTCCAGAGGTATTGTCCAGAGTACATCCAGATCACAGATCACAGGCATAATTTCATCGCATGTTGCTTTTGGCAGACATATATTAGACATTACCAACCATGATAACGAAGCAGAGTCTTGTAAAGATGCTTACAATGTATTTATGATGCAACTGACCTAAACCAAACAGTGCTTTCTGATTTTACAAATGTGTCAGTTTGTGAGAAATGTCAAAAAAACTGAGGACTGAGTATTGTTACAAAATAAATGACATTTGCTACCATTTTAATATTGGCAGGTTGGACCACAAGGGAGAGCTGCCAGGAAGAACTTGGTCTCTTTCTTTGTTTCTCTGTGTATTTGTTGAAACTAGTGACATGGATCTGAGTCCTTTGTAAAACACAAACTTCTTGAAACTTTTCTTTCCCAGGCAGCACATAGACAATCAGCAAAATGGCAGGATGTGATACCAGGAGAAAGTGACATAAATGTTATTATCTTTACTGAAGATGTTGCACAGTCTTTCCCAGCCAACATATTGTTAAAAATCAAATGTGTGCATTGTGCTAACAAGACAGATTCTTCAGGCAGGAAGGGAAAATGGAAGAAAACAAATGGACAGCTCATAAGTGGAAAACAGTTCCTACCCAGCTATCTCAAACAGCAGAATAATCTAATTATCTAGAAGATTCAGTGAACTTGGAGCCCCTTAAATATGCTCATCTATGACAATGATTGTCACTTAGCTTGTCAATTAAAAATAGTTCAGAGTCAGACAATTAAGATTGATGGTGCTTTTATATCTGTTCTTTAACTATAAGACTAAAGCCAGTAGCGAAGTAGATTCAAATCTACCACTGTCTTCAGTTACATCTAAATAAAAGTCAATATCAATTAATCTTAAAGGAGTTTTACATAATTGTTTGTATGTGGTTTCACATTTTAAGAAACAAAAAAACATACCACAGTGGAAAACAGGCTCATTTATGCTATTTAAATGAGTGCAACTGTAGCAGTGGAAATAATGTGTAAACACTTGCAAGTTGGAATAACAAGAGGCTTTCTCATGACACTGACACACTAAAGGTCCCATTCATGCTTACCACAAGGTAAATTTCATCATCTGTCCAAGTCCACTGGGATCAGCACAGACAACTCAGTGGAAGTTCGAGTGCTGCTCAAAATTTGTAACTGAGTGGAATATTCTCAGATCAGACATAACATTATGACCACCTGCTAATATTGTGTTGGTCCCCATTATGTGCTCAAAAATGCTCTGAACCATTGGGCATGGACAAGAGGACCTCTCAGGGTGTCCTATGGGGTCTGGAACCAGGACGTTGGCACTGGATCCTTTGGGTGCTCTGGCTTGTGTAGTGGAGCCTCTGTCAATCAAACTTGTTCCACTACATCCTGTTGATGCTTGATCACAATGGGGTGTAGGAAGTTTGGAGGTCAAATCAACATGTTGGACCATTGTCATGTTCCTCAACATGTTCCTGATTGTTTGATGTTTTTCCATGTGGTGGGGTGCATTTTCCTGCAGGGGTATGTCAGTGACATTTGGGATTTCCATTTGCATGAGGGAGTGTTTATGTTCTGGGACAATGTTTATTTGGATGTCTAAGTCTCATCAACGTGGATGCCAGAATCCAAGGTTTTCCAGCAGAACTCCACACGGTGCCAAGATGATCAATGTTATTCACTTCACCTGTCAGTGGTTTTAATGTTGTGGCTGATCAGTGTATGCACTACAAACAGACCAACTACACATGTGTCAGGAACAAATGTTGCTCAAAATAAATGCTTGCAATTCTTCTTAAGGACAGTCTGAATAAGAAATTTCCAACACCTACACTTTTAGAAGTCATAATTAAAGAGCTGTAATTGAGGCAGTCGCTGCTTGAGGTGTTTTGATTTGTAGCTACATGCTTTCCATTGATGTACCCAAACACAGTAGGATGTTCTAAATTCTCCAGAAATACCGTGCTACATCTGTACACTGTGCTTGGCACACCTCTAGACTAGTCACACTTGGTGCTACAGCCTAACCTGAAACTAGCTAAACATGTCCTGTAAAAAGCGTCAAGTTCAGCCTGTCTGTCAGAGAGATCCACCGGAAACCCCAATGTTTTTCTGTGTTCAATATGAGAAGAAATGCAACTGTCAGGAGCAGACCATTGTCAAATGTTGTATGAATAGAACTACATGCAAGTTGCAAGTTCGCTTTTGAAGTCTGCATCAGAATGTGGAAACCATTAATGGCTTTACAACCAGTGTCACGTCCATAAGGCAGTATGTGATGGTCCACTAGGGTCTGAGTGACATATTTTTCCTACCTGCCCAAACTGTCCTTGTCACCTGCTCAGTTCTTGTACACTCTTCACAGACATTTTTGTGCAGCCCAATTTTTTGTGGACTGTTCACATGGCAACCTGCTATAAGGACAGCACACTTCCACAGCAGCAGGGTGCATCATATGGAATACGTAGATGCTGACGTCCTGCATGTATGTCCTCCAAGCAGACTCTTGGCAAATGTAGCGTACAAAGGAGCAGAACATTCCAAGCTATCAAGCAGAACATTGGGAGTCAACGCACAGATAATCCAGAAACTGTTTCTCAGAGCCGTAATTTGGGTAAGAAACCATTTCAGGTGACAGCTAACCCAAATCACCCCCTTTTTGGAGACGACAGGATGCCTCCCTTCTGCACCAGAATCTGATAAGGGTCATAAAAGCGCCAAAAGGTGACGAAAACCATACACCTCGGGAGAAGAGAGATGACATTCCTCCTGACACAAGGAACTCTTTGATGATTCGAACTAAACACTTCTAAATAATAAAATCAAAGAATTCAACATCTCTGGAGTGATGATCCCAACATCTGGACTCTGTGATACCAGGTTGATCAGGACCAGCATGGAAGGAGAACACATTGAATCTGAAGTGTTTATTGCAATGCAAACACAAGAAACCGACACCCCCCTCCTCTCTGTCACGGACACCACCATAAAAGACACACAGTGAGAGAGAGAGAGATCTTTGATTCCCAGCATGTATACTTATAAGTCGAAATTTTTCTTATAATTGAATGTATATGCTTGTATCCGTAGTCACATTAATAGTTTACTTTCATGTAGCCTAGAAGTCTACTATTTGTAAGCTTATTCTCGTGTTATATCTTTTATTATTATTATCTCAGGAACCATGTGAGATAAACATATCATGTTTGGTGTCGTTTTAATCACACATTTAGTGAGATTTCAGATCTGTGATCATCATAGATATTAACAATTGGATTTGCATGTTTAAGAAATGATCTTAAAGTATGCTCTAAAGGTATTTGACCTCTGATGTCTCCTGGACAGTGAGACTCAAGACCACCCCTTGGGATGGACACAGCCACGATTGGTCAGATGCTGATTTGAATTTGGCTCCAAAACTTTCTATATAAAAGGAAAGTCACTGGAATGCAACTTGGGCTTTTACTTTTTAAGAATTTGGGCTTGTTTCTTTCAAAAGGGGCTTTTACTTTTTAAGAATTTGGGCTTGTTTCTTTCAAAAGGGGTTTTTACTTTTTAAGAACTGGGGCTTTTACTTTTTAAGAATTTGGGCTTGTTTCTTTCAAAAGGGGCTTTTACTTTTTAAGAATTTGGGCTTGTTTCTTTCAAAAGGCGGCTTTTACTTTTTAAGAATTTGGGCTTGTTTCTTTCAAAAGGGGCTTTTACTTTTTAAGAATTTGGGCTTGTTTCTTTCAAAAGGCGGCTTTTACTTTTTAAACGTGCTAGGGGCTTTTACTATTTTTAAAGAACCTTAAGGGTTTCTTTTTCTTTCATTCAAGGGTTCACTACTTTTATCGGGCTAAGTTTTTTTGGGTTTGTGTTTTTGTTTCTTAAAGGCTTGAGATTTAATTTTTCCATGATTAACTTGAAGTTAAACCTCTTCAGTTAATTTTGATAATGTAACAGCACGGACATTTTCTTTTAACTATGAGCTTCGACTCTTAGTGTTTGTACTTTGGTACATTTTTACAACATGACTACACCAAAGTGCCACCTTGTCTCTGCGTTCCTGATCCGACTCATCCAGCAGACCATCACAGCTGAACATCCTGCGGCTGCCTTCTCTCTCCATCAAAGGGCTACGCAAGTATCATTTTCCTTCTGCTAAACGGGTGAATTTATAAATTATGATTGGCTTCCAATTCCAAAGTGATTCTAAATTCATCATCTTTCTATCAGCTGCTTCCAGTGACGATCACAGTTAATTAGTTTATATTCATTCATTCATGCATTCATTCATTCATTCACTGTCTGTTGTTATGTCATTGTTGTTTATTGTTTGTTTGTAGTGTTAGTTAATAAATGTTTGTGTATAATTACCATCGGTTCTGCCGTGTATTTCTTTGTTTGGGAACTGGAGGTCAATGAAATCAGAATTTACGATTTTCAGCTAAGAGACTGATCAACTTCATTCAATTAAAGTCTCTTTGAGACTTAATCTAGAATGATAATTTTCTCAGTAATCTGAGATGGTGCCCCTTCATTAACGAGTGCAAATTTTCATTAAAAGTGTAGTTATGCTACATTGTATTGGTGCATACGTACGCTACACAAACAAGAAAGTGATGTAAGAAACAATATCCGTGGTGTCCACAGCTATCTCCTTGTGTGTTCATAGCTCAATCATGGATTAAAAATGCAGCATTTGCTAGAATATTTCCTGGTCAGGTGCATAGCTTTGTTGAATTTCAGCTAAATGCTGCACCACCAGGAAGTTCCTGCTCCAAGTTACTCCCTCTTCGATTCCTTGAGCTTCTGTCTGTTGGCTCTGTTGGATCTTGTTTATAGATCATGACAAGAAGAATGAATGCTGTGAACAGTTTAACTATGGTATCCGAAGTCTGAGTGCAGAACAACAGTATGATGTTTTTACAAGTGATGCATGTGTATTTCTCCAGTCCCTGTTTGTTATGGTGCTATAATATTCTGCCATAGCCAAGCTAATAAATTCTCCAATAATTTATCTTCCTGTCTACAGATTGCAAGTAATAAAATGTGCCCTGGGGACGGGGAGGCTGTGTGTGTTTGTGTGCGTGTCTAGTCCTTGAATATGTGTATGACTGCAATTTGTTTGACTACAATGGCAAAGAAGCAATCACTTTTGGTTTTAGTGCGTCACATGTTTTGATGGTGTACAAGTCAATTTAATATTTTCTGCCAGTCTGCTGTCTGTATACTGTGCAACTGTAAAACCAAGAGGTGTACATATATGAATGTTTAACAGCGAATCTACGAAATGACCTGATGCTGAATCACCACTGTAACTGACTGAAGCTTTTAGCAGTGGGGCTGCCCTCTCTGCTGACTGAGAGTACCATTTTCATCTCAATCCAAAGTACTTTAAGTCCTTGTTAAAAGCATATTAAAAGACAGTGGAAATCAAACAATCACAATCAGATAAACAGTGTAAATGTTAGGCTGCTGAATGAGGGACGTTACATGCAAGGCTTGTATGACTGAATGGAATGTGGCAGCTTGGACCACAGAATGACTGAATGCACTACTGAGCTGGAAGCATCCAGAATCTGAAAATCGTAGCTGAAGATCACTGACTAGCTATAAAGATGGACGAACCCCCTGTGTTACCCATAAGTTTCCTGCACCCATCACAATCTTAGCAGTGCCTGAATCTTGTCTTACTATGTGTGTGTATATGTAGTTTCTGACTGCCATGTCCACTGCATTGTACTAATACACTGAAGAAAAGTCAGCAATCTTTGGTTCGCCTGGAGGTTTACTGAAAACTACACAAAGAGTACAACAAACCCAGCTGGTCTCAAGAGCAACTGAAATATGAAAGTTGCGTACATTCTTTGTTCCCAGTGTGCACCATGTGCGTCACAGAATCCCTCTATCAGTCTGTCTGAAGTAAGCTTTCATATGAGTCATCAGCTGACTTTCTTCTTGTCAGCTCCTGTGTGGTTGCCTTTCCTTAAACTATCCTGCAACATTTTTTCCCCCAGCTAATCCAAAAAGAAGCAAAGAGGTAGAGAATGAGTGGAGCTGAGGCGGGCTATAAACTGTCTTGTACCGGCACCCCCCTGTCACTCAAAGTTGCGACGTGCTTCATTTTACATAACTTTAAGACTTACAATACATTTTAAATGAGTGAGTTGTCATAGGCAGGTGCATTAGCTATAGAATCCCAAAGCCTTGTACCAGACTGTAAACATGGTAATTTCTCATTAATGGTTGGACATTTTAACATGTGGGTCCATGGGGATTGACATGCTATTTACTGGAGTCAGCCTCAAATGGCCATTCAAGGAGGTGCAGTTTTTGGCACTGTCACGTTGGCTTCAGTTTTTAGTCCTATAGTGGCTGTGGCTTGCCAAGTACTGATGTGCACTGTAACAATACTGGAGGGGCTTAGTTTCCAATAAAAAGATCAAACTACAAATCCAGTAAATGGAACTTTATGGAATGCGTCATATCAGCAATGCAATTCATGATTTCCACCTTTAGTTAGAATGACATTTTTACATTTTCTTTTACTTATGGAATATATAAGTGAATAGAGAGACGGCATGGTGTCAGTATCATGGAAAATTTTGAAAATTACATAAATTATGTTGATATATAATAGAGTGAAAGTCCTATCTCTTCAACTTGAGACTGCTCAGCATTGACAGTCCACAGAAGCTAAGGATTTTTTTTTTACAGAAGCTGTTGGTAACATACTGTTTTTAACCGCTCACAAACACTGCATTTTCATATTAGTTTATTTTCTCCAAACGGATACATTTAGCTCCAAACCAGCTTGGAAACCCTCTTTAAAAACCACAATTTAGTACTTCAACAGTGACTATGAGCATTAACTTATCACAAACCCACAGGTTGTCATTTTGAACTTATACCAAGAAGCCCTGGTGTTACCCTCAATTTTTCCTCAAAATATGCTCTTAAATGACAAAGGACAGAAGCAAGGACATAACTGGTGGGTGGAGACTCTCAGTCCAGCCCATCCCTCATATGAGCTAACGGTGCCACAGTAAATGTCTGGCCTTCCCACCATTTGTTTCTCTCTCCTTCCTTTTCCCCCCTCTATCCTGAGAAGTGGAGCACTTAGTCTAATGTGAATAATGACAATGACTGTTTTCCAGACTGGCCCTTATCCACTGCCCTTATTGAGAAAGCACTAAATGGGCCAAGATTTATTGCTATAAATTACATCACCTCTCTCTCTCTCTTTCTCTCTCTTTCTTTCTCTCTCTCCACCTCTCTTCTTTAGCTAGCCTTTGTTCTTGCTTTACGTAATGTCTTTTAATAGAATTTTATTTAACTATTGCTTCTATTATGCTGTTTTCATGTATCCCTTTTCTTACTTCTCCCAGTCTGCCTTATGGCTTCAAATATCAGATGGATAGCTCTATTCTAAATAATGTGTATATTAAATAAATCCAAATGTATGAATGTATGAACATGGATGATAATGCTTCATGATGCCTTAAATCAGTCCTCAATAGTCCTCATTCATGGCTTCTTCATTGTACTGCTTCTTTCTACTGTACCATCAGTCTAAAATGGATCAGGCTACCTGCTCTCGGCTCACACTGTCCCATAAAGAATTATTGATAGCTTAAAGTAATTAACTCCTCTCTCTTTCCAACTCTGGAGCCAAGCAATTCAATGTGGTGTTTACTGACACATGCAGCTGCTTCTGTTGCTTGATACCTGAAGCCCAGGATGCAGATTAAAAGTAGCACCTTCCCCATCAGCACCAGTGCCTGATCGAAAAACAGCTCGACTGGTCCAAGCGCAGGCTCCATTTCTATTCAGGAAGCATCAATGAGCATTACTAAAAGCATAAAACAGAAACTAAGCAAATGGAAAAAAAAAATAAAAAAAACAACAAATCAATTATATTAATTTAAAAAAACTCCAATTTACTGTTGAGCTGGAGAATCTCGTGATAAGAGGGGATCATCCAGACTAAAGGGACAAGGACAGCAAAAGCTTGGTTTCCCTTCATCTTAAATCAAGATATTGGCACACTGACTAGATACAGTTTTGCTGATGTAAGACAGTTATCTCATCAGCTAAATTCTGAACTAGCAGCTAGTGGAGAGAGGCCAGATTTGGAGTAATGTACTACTTATACTTGGTCCTTGTTAGAAGAAGAGTTGCATCATCTGCAGACAAGCTACAGCTCCTTGGCTGTAGCAGTGGCATTATGAGCTACAATTGTCTCGTTGTCAGGTTACATGTAAGGACACATTTCTTGTCAATTTTGAAAATTAAGATGTGCTCAATTTGTGCACAGAATTCAGCCATGAAGTTTCTTAAAGTGAACAAAATATTCAGAGATGTGACACCCAACGCCCTGCTGTAGAGTCATTTAAGCACTCAAAGCTGAGAGCAGATAACTGTATCTCTGTTTTATCATTTTCAATTTCAGTTTTGAGACATTCATCTTCTCTTAGAAATAAGACTACACATGGCTATGGCTCATGTGGTAGAGCAGGTCCACCAGTGGCATGGTTGGCAACTCGATCTCCAGCCCCTCCATGTGCTGAAGTGTGAGTGCGAGTACTTTGCACGGCAGCTCAGCCACTACTGGTGTGTGAGTGTGTGTGAAAGGGTGAATGAGAGATACATTTCAAATAGCTTTGTAGAAGCTAGCTAAGGTTAAAAGCTGCTATAAAAATGCATGAACATGTTAACAAGGTAAAAAAAAAACTTACGGTCTGTGCCTGCTGTCAAATTAAAAACTGATTTCTAGAAATTAATGTCAAACCATTGCAATGTAAATTTTAAAATAAGTGACTGCATAAATATTCACCCCCTTTGAGGTGACTCACCTAATTCAACACAGGTGCAGTCAGTTGGTGCTACAAGTCACACAATTAGTGAAATGGAGATCATCTGAGTGCAATGAATATGTCTGAAGTTGTTGCAGCATAAAGATACATGTATCTGGATGGTCCAGTGACTGGGGAATCAATACCTGGGCTATAACTACACCACGAAGACAAAAGAACACTCGAAGCAACTCCATTAAAAGGTGTTTGGAAAACATAAGTCAGGGCATAGACAAAAAAAAAAACTAAGTTACTGAATATCTCCTGGAGTACAGCGAAATTCAAGAAGGACACTTGTGAGGGACCCCGCCAAGACAACTATGACTTCTCTGACTCGGCAAAGAGAAAGATACTGCTGAAAAAAGCTAATTTTAAATCCTTACTAATGTTTGCAAGAAGACAAGTGGGAGAATCTGAAGTCAACTGGGAGAATGTTCTTTGCTCAGATGAGACCAAAACAAAGGTCATTATGACGCATGGTGGTGGCATCATCATTATGTGGGGATACTTTGAGGCAGTAGGATAAACGCAGCAAAGTAAAGGACAACCTGATGCAGTCTGCATGAGGAAAGTGCCTTGGGAGAAGATTTGTTTTCCAGCAAGACAATGACCTGAAGCATGCAGCCAAAGCTGCACAGAAATGATTTAAAGATAAGTGAATGTTCTGGAGTATCCAATTCAGAGCCCAGGCCTCAATTCAAATGAAAATTTCTGGTTGATTTGAAAAGGTTGTTCTATGAAATACTGACTTGAAGGAGGCGATAACTTTAAAAATCAGTTATTTTCTGTTTTACATTTTTATTTAACCAAAATTACTGTGAAGAAAGAATGAAAGACTACTTTTTTGTAAATTATTTTCAAAAAGCCAAATTATATCGAACATAATTCAATGCTGAAAACTTTCAAGTGGGGTGAACCCTTTTATATAAGCCTATAAAGAGCAGAAAGAGATAGCCCAGCCTACAGTTGTAGCCTCTCAATGCCAGAGACAAAAATAAGACTGAACAGCACGAAAACTGAGAAGTTCCCAGAATCAGCATATATTAAAATGTATTTATGCTATCCTTTTACAAAAACTCATATAACACTTACAGATGGCTTTCAGTGCCTGGTGATTGAGTGAAATGTCCAGGTTGTACCTCCCTCTTCTCCACTGTCATCTGGGATCAGCTTCAGTCCCCACCATGACCTTCTGAAGGGATAATGGGGTAGACTGTAACTAGTGGAATGGTATGGTAGGAGTCTTTCAGATTCACATCTAACCTTGTTTTTCAAATTTTATAGAAAATGTACTGAGATTACATGCTGGCATTACTGCATGACATTGTTTTCCAAATTAAGACCAGCTTTTTTGCGTTATACACATGGACGTGAGGGTAATGTAGAGTCTACTTGGCTGTAATCTAGGAACCATTTGTTCAAAGTGTCTGTAAGCACAAAAAATGGCTTGTCTCAGGCAATAATCAAAGCTATTTGTCACGCCCTCCACCTCTGCTGCCTGAGTGGCAGTCTCCTTTCCCCTTTTCCCTCTTCCCCTTTCCCTTTCTCTCTTGCAGGTGGGCGTGAGCAAGGTGTGGGCAGCGAGGAGCACGGCAGGTGCAGCCAATTCTAATCAGTGGAGGAGGCACGCGTGGGATTGGATGATCAGCTCTCACTCTCCCGGTTATAACCACGCTCCACATGCTCCTCGATGCCAGACCGTCGTTTTGCCTCAGTCAGTTGCCAACCTCTGCTCTCGTTCTGTCTGCTCCGTTTGCTCTGCACCCTCGCTATTGCTAACGCTATTCCCTCTCCGCTTCCAGTTGGTTCCCCGTCTGCCATCCACGTGTGCCTCCTCCGGTTCAGCTCAGCCACTGCCTCCACTCCGCCAGTAACCCAGCCACCGCCAGGATTCCAGTCGTGGATCGCCACCCCCACTCCCGGACCTCAGCTCACCACCCAGCCTGCCTGCCTGCCTGCCTGCCTCGCTCCCACCTGCTCCGCTCACCTGCTCCGCCGTGCCCCCCTCTCCGTTCAGGTTCAGTAGCATTAGCATTAGCGTTAGCCCGTCTGGCTCAGTTTCCCAGTGTCTTGGTTGCTATCAGCTCATAGGTTTTCGTAGCTCGCTTTTTGTTATATCAGCTCGTTGGTTTTTGTAGCTCGCTTTCTGTTACCTATTTGTTTCTCAGCTCGCCTTTTGCAGCTCGCTTTATGTTGTTACTTTTAGTTAGTTTTCAGCATTTGCTCGCTTTTAGTTTCGGTTTTGGTTTATTAGTTTGGTTTCCTGCTGTGCAGTGATTTTCTGTTTTCCGTTGTTGTTAAATAAACATTGTAATTTGTATATCTGTGTGCCGTGTTTCTTTGCCTGCGCCTGAGTCTCTGCACCGTTCGTAACAGTACGGTCTGGCCACCATGAGCTCAGCAGGCAACGAGACCGGCACTAGGCCTGCCCTTAGTGAAATAGACCTGCAGCAAGCCATAGCTCATCAGGGCGCGGTGATAGGGCAGCATGACTCTTTGCTACAGAGTCTTGTAGAGAGCAACCACGCGCTGATAAGTCAGGTCTCCCAGCTCACGGGGAGAATTAGCACGCTAGCTGCCCACTCGGCACCTATTGCAGCTACGTCTGTGGCTGCACCCGTTAGCAGCAATTCGGCTAACGCTAGTCTTGCTGTCAGCCAGCCAGCTCGTGAACCGCATGTGCCCGGCCCCGAACGCTATAACGGTGACATCGGTTCCTGCCAGTCGTTTTTGACTCAGGTTTCATTAGTCTTCGACTTACAGCCTCACTCTTACGCCTCAGATAGGGCCAGGGTAGCTTTCCTGGTTAGCCTTTTGTCGGGCCGAGCGAGAGAGTGGGGTACTGCGGTGTGGGAACGCCAGGAGGCGATCTGCGGCTCCTACATCGCCTTCACCACCGAGATGAAGAAAGTGTTCAACCACCCGGTGCAAGGAAGGGATGCCAGTCACCGTCTTCTGTCCATGCGTCAAGGGAACCGGAGCGTGGCGGACTTCTCCATCGAGTTTCGTACTACCGCGGCAGGGAGTGGATGGAACGACGCCGCTCTGCGAGGGGCCTTCTACGCAGCACTGCAGGACGGCCTGAAGGATGAATTGGCTACCCGTGACGACGTGAGCGACCTGGATCAACTCATCGATCTAGCCATCCGGATCGACAACCGGATCCGTGAGCGACGGAGGGAAAAGACCCTCCGCTCGGAGTCTCCACGGGCCCTTCCTCCGACTCGACAGAGTTCTCCACCTCCTTTCCGAGCCGTTCCTGATCTTGAGCCCATGCAACTTGGACGCAACCAGCTGTCCGCCCAAGAGAGACAACATAGGCGGGACGCCGACACCTGTTTATACTGCGGGAAGGCTGGTCACTACCTCTCTGCTTGCCCCCAGCGCACAGTAAAAGGACGGGCTCACCAGTAACTGGGGAGATACAGGTGAGCCATCTATCGTCGTCTTCCCCAAATCGGCTGCAGCTAGCCGCCTCCCTCTGCTGGCAATCCCAGTCTGTTCCTGTACAAGCCTTCATCGACTCTGGTGCCGAGGAGAACTTCCTGGACCTTCAGCTCGCCCGTCAGATGTGCATTCCTTTGGAGTCCCTGGAGCCCCCCCTGGAGGTCCGAGCCTTGAATGGACTCCACCTAGCCAAGGTACAGCAGAGAACTGTTCCTGTCACGTTGTTTTTGGCCGGCAATCATCGGGAGAAGACGACCTTTTTCGTTATAGATCACTCCAGTCCCCCCATGGTCCTGGGTTATTCCTGGCTTCGGGCGCACAACCCCCACATCGACTGGAGGAAAGAGGAAGTGATATCCTGGGATCCCCGGTGCCATGAGACCTGTCTGCACTCAGCCCTGACCCCTGCTGACGCCACCAGCCCTGTTCCGGACGCCCCGGTGAAGTTGGACTCCGTCCCTCCCGAGTACCATGACCTCGCTCCGGTGTTCAGCAAGGAGAAAGCCTTGTCTTTGCCCCCTCATCGTCCCTACGACTGTGCTATTGAGCTCGTTCCCGGAGCCACCTTACCTACCAGTCGGTTGTATAACCTCTCCAAACCGGAACAAGCGGCCATGGAGACCTACATCCGGGACTCCCTCGCTGCTGGCATCATCCGCCCGTCTTCGTCGCCTGTGGGGGCAGGATTCTTCTTCGTGGACAAGAAGGACAAGACCCTTCGGCCGTGCATCGACTTCCGTGGTCTCAACGACATCACCATCAAAAACACTTACCCCTTGCCACTCATCAACTCCGCCTTCACCTCCCTGCACGGAGCATCCGTTTTCACCAAGCTGGACCTCCGCAACGCCTACCACCTCATCCGCATCCGCGAGGGGGACGAGTGGAAGACGGCATTCAACACGCCGCTGGGGCACTTCGAGTACCTGGTCATGCCCTTTGGACTCACGAATGCACCCGCCGTCTTCCAAAACCTCATCAACGATGTGCTCCGGGACATGATCAACCGGTTCGTATTCGTTTACCTAGATGACATCCTCATCTACTCGAGAGACGCCCAGGAACACACCCGCCATGTCCGCCAGGTCCTCGAGAGGCTGCTGCAGAACCGACTCTTCGTGAAGGCCGAGAAATGTGAGTTCGGAGTACCTACCGTTTCCTTCTTGGGTTACATAATCTCAGCAGGGGAGGTGAGAATGGACCCTCTGAAGCTGTCTGCTGTCAGGGACTGGCCCATTCCGGAGAATCGGAAGCAGCTGCAGCGTTTCCTTGGCTTCGCCAACTTCTACCGTCGTTTCATCCGGGACTACAGCAAGGTGGCAGCCCCGCTCACCTCCCTCACTTCGGTCAAGCGGACTTTCTCCTGGACTCCTGAGGCAGACCAGGCCTTCCACTCCCTGAAACAACGCTTCACCTCCGCACCCATCCTGACGCAACCTGATCCCCACTTGCAGTTCGTTGTGGAGGTGGATGCTTCGGACATTGGGGTGGGGGCGGTGCTGTCTCAACGTTCCCCCGCCGACAACAAGTTGCACCCCTGTGCCTTTTTCTCTCGGCGGCTGTCCCCTGCCGAGAGGAATTACGACGTAGGCAATCGAGAACTGCTAGCGGTGAAGCTAGCTCTGGAGGAATGGCGTCACTGGCTGGAAGGGGCGGAGCAGCCGTTCATCGTTTGGACCGACCACCGGAACCTGGAGTACATCCGATCGGCCAAACGACTGAACGCCCGGCAGGCCCGCTGGACGCTTTTCTTCGGCCGCTTCAGTTTCACCATCACGTATCGGCCTGGGTCCAGAAACGTCAAGCCTGACGCATTGTCCCGCCAGTTTTCCTCCCAGGAGACCCCCGGCGAACCTGAACCCATTTTGCCTGGAACTTGTGTGGTGGCTTCTCTCACCTGGGAGATCGAGTCCGTGGTGCGCCGGGCCCAAGAACGGCACCCCGACCCAGGTAACGGTCCTACTAACCGCTTGTTTGTTCCTGATCCGGTTCGCTCTCAGGTCCTGAGTTGGGCGCACTCTTCACGGTTGACCTGCCATCCTGGGACTGCACGCACCGTGGAGGTCCTGCGGCAGAAATTCTGGTGGCCTACTCTGGAGAGGGATGCTAAGGAGTTCGTGGCCGCATGTTCCGTCTGTGCCACCAACAAGACCTCCAATCGGCCGAGTTCGGGACTCCTTCAACCGCTGCCTATCCCTCATCGACCCTGGTCCCACATCGCGGTGGATTTTGTCACTGGGCTTCCCCCATCCCAAGGTAAAACTGCCATCCTAACCATTGTCGACCGGTTCTCCAAAGCCGCCCATTTTGTCCCCTTAGAAAAGTTGCCCTCGGCCAGAGAGACGGCCGATCATCTGGTGAACCACGTTTTCCGACTCCATGGGATACCTGCCGACATAGTGTCCGACCGGGGACCACAATTCACGTCGGAGGTTTGGAAAAATTTCTGCTCTGCGTTGGGGGCTACAGTCAGTTTAACCTCTGGTTTTCACCCGCAGTCCAATGGTCAGACGGAGCGAACTAACCAATCTCTGGAGACCTTCCTGCGATGTATGACCTCGGAGAACCCTTCCGCCTGGAGCAGCCTCCTCCCATGGGTCGAGTATGCGCACAATTCCTTATCTAATGCTTCTACCGGGCTGTCTCCGTTTCAGTGTTCCTTGGGATACCAGCCGCCCATGTTCCCCTCCCAAGAACGGGAGATCTCCACCCCGTCTCTCCAGGCCTTTCTCAGGAGGTGTGAACGGGTCTGGAGGCGCTCGAGGGCCTCCCTGTTAAGGGCTTCGGAGAGAATGGAGGGGCAAGCCAACCGTCACCGTTCTCCTGCCCCTGTCTACTCCCCGGGCCAAAGGGTTTGGCTCCGGGCTAAGGACCTACCTCTCCGGGTGGAGTCGAAGAAGATGGCGCCCCGGTTCGTGGGGCCTTTTGTTATTGAGCGCATCATTAATCCCAGTGCGGTCCGCCTGAAGTTGCCCTCCTCCATGAGGATCCACCCCACGTTTCATGTCTCCCAAATTAAACCAGTGAAGGAGAGCGCTCTGGCCCCCCCTGTCCGTCCCCCTCCACCACCCAGGATGGTGGACAATGCCCCAGCGTACACCGTGCGCCGCCTGCTGGATGTTCGTCGTCGGGGACGTGGTCTCCAATACCTTGTGGACTGGGAGGGATACGGTCCAGAGGAACGCTCCTGGGTACCCAGACGCCAGATCCTGGACCCTGCCCTAATCCGGGAATTCAACCAGAGGAGACCTGACCGGAGGATTCGTGCACCTGGAGGTGCACGTAGAGGGGGGGGTACTGTCACGCCCTCCACCTCTGCTGCCTGAGTGGCAGTCTCCTTTCCCCTTTTCCCTCTTCCCCTTTCCCTCTCTCTCTTGCAGGTGGGCGTGAGCAAGGTGTGGGCAGCGAGGAGCACGGCAGGTGCAGCCAATTCTAATCAGTGGAGGAGGCACGCGTGGGATTGGATGATCAGCTCTCACTCTCCCGGTTATAACCACGCTCCACATGCTCCTCGATGCCAGACCGTCGTTTTGCCTCAGTCAGTTGCCAACCTCTGCTCTCGTTCTGTCTGCTCCGTTTGCTCTGCACCCTCGCTATTGCTAACGCTATTCCCTCTCCGCTTCCAGTTGGTTCCCCGTCTGCCATCCACGTGTGCCTCCTCCGGTTCAGCTCAGCCACTGCCTCCACTCCGCCAGTAACCCAGCCACCGCCAGGATTCCAGTCGTGGATCGCCACCCCCACTCCCGGACCTCAGCTCACCACCCAGCCTGCCTGCCTGCCTGCCTGCCTCGCTCCCACCTGCTCCGCTCACCTGCTCCGCCGTGCCCCCCTCTCCGTTCAGGTTCAGTAGCATTAGCATTAGCGTTAGCCCGTCTGGCTCAGTTTCCCAGTGTCTTGGTTGCTATCAGCTCATAGGTTTTCGTAGCTCGCTTTTTGTTATATCAGCTCGTTGGTTTTTGTAGCTCGCTTTCTGTTACCTATTTGTTTCTCAGCTCGCCTTTTGCAGCTCGCTTTATGTTGTTACTTTTAGTTAGTTTTCAGCATTTGCTCGCTTTTAGTTTCGGTTTTGGTTTATTAGTTTGGTTTCCTGCTGTGCAGTGATTTTCTGTTTTCCGTTGTTGTTAAATAAACATTGTAATTTGTATATCTGTGTGCCGTGTTTCTTTGCCTGCGCCTGAGTCTCTGCACCGTTCGTAACACTATTAACATCTCAAACCAATTAAAATGTAAAACAATATGCAATTAATAAATAATGGATATATTTAGAGTCTAAGAGTACAGTTTGCTGTCTTTTCATCAGCACTTTCAACTGCCTTCCTTACTTTTTGTCATTTTAGAGAGAATAAGTCATGAGCTTTGCTGCAGGGCTGAATGTGCTGAGTGTCTGTCTGTGCATGTGTGAAGTACATGTTACTGATGACGTTCAGGGAATTGTCTGTTGTGTTAAACGCAGAGGAAGCTTCAGCGAGGATAAGGTTTGAGTTGGGAAGCCTGCAGCTTGCCTGAAGGGTTAAACGAGACACACAAATGAACACATAGAGATACAAAGAAAAAGACAGAAATAATTCAAACACTAAACCCTCATTTTATCATCTGGGAGTTCAGTTAGAGGGCTGTGGTGATAAACACATGATGAATGTTAGAGTTTATGTGTGTTTTTCAGAAGACTATGTAGGGGCCAGCGATGAATCAAACATGAAGGGCTGCACTCTGGAAACAAAGACCTTTGCAGTTTATAGTTTTCATCTAATCTTGGCTATGTTTGTTGGCACATTATTTAACTGGCAAAATAAATTCAAAATATAGTATTTTTAAAAGAAATATTAAATGACCGCGGTTTTATTAGAAGTAACTTTGGTTTAAACTCTAATGATCTTGCACAAGATTCTGTTTTGCATCAGATTTTCCTTGAGTTGGATACACTAGCATTAGCTGATTGTGCATTGTGACTGCAGAAGGGAAATGCTGAATTCTTCCACCACAAGACAGGAATAACGTTGTTTTTTGTGCAGTGATTTGTGTCGTTACCATCAAGAAATCTCTCATGTTGAGACTGCAAGAGTTAAGGAGTTGTGGAAGAAAAGTCAGTCCCCAAAGTATTTGAAAGAGCTTGTTATTTTATCACATACCTACAGTTTTTTTTATAACAAAAAATAGAACAATGCATCCCAGTGTTGCCAACTTTCCGTGTTAGAATGATAATATTTTAGTAGCTCAAATGTTCTCAAAGTAAAAGGAAAACACATTACCCCAAGATAATAATACAATTATGTTCTTGGTGAGACTGATCGAAAAGTTCTACACCAAAGCCTGGAATGAAAACTGCAATATGTGCCACTTTGACCTTCTCTCTCTCTCTCTGTGTGTTTGTGTGTGTGTTTAGGTGGCTTTATAACTGGTATGTTCGAACTGCTTTATTACTTTTTATTACTGGTTTCACTCTTATATATATATATGCATTTTGGCTTTGGTGCCTTACTGCTCTGACAGTATGATCACAAACTGATTAATATCAGCTCTTTACAGGGTAAATGATTCCTTGATTCTTTTTCAAAGGGGTAATGCTGTTGTTGTTGAATGTGTGTGATTATAATGCAAGTGCAGTGTACATTGTAAATGCTTTTTAACTTCGAGGAGATCATACCAATCTCATGAGTGTCACCTGCAGGCAAATCAGCTGACTCTGTGGCAGCTTTCCTTGACACTTACACTAATAACTATTATGCTTGCTCACATGCCTCACTTTCTCTCCTCACACAGAATAATAGGTTGATGTTAGGTATTAGTGTGGAGGTGTGGAGGGTGGACGCATGATTCCCATATGATGAAGCGCTGACAGTGAGACGTGTCACATCCACACATGTGAGGAACTCAGCTTAACATGTTTTGGAGATTGAAACATGACTGTCTCAATTAAATTCAGGAATATTGTAATGGACATTGTTATTGATGTGGCTCAAAGTGGAACCAAAGTGACTCAGAAAAACCACAGTCTTGGCCAAAAAGAGAAAAAAAATCTGGAATCAAGAAAAAAAAAAATCTTATTTGACACTTGACAGAACGATACATTTGTATTTAAAAGCACTCTGAGTTGCATAAAATACAGAGCTGTTCTTCAAAAAGTGGAGGGAGTGAAGAACACTGTCATTTCCTGAAACACACTCAACTTATATGTTCTTATATTTTACTCATGATGTGTCCTCCAGCATTTAAAAACACCATAATATAATTAATTTAAAAAAAAAGAAAAGTTAAGGTTTGCCATTATAGAGATCCTGTACTACAAGAGGGCACATAAATTATTGATGTTTTATTATTTTTTATTGCTATTATTATATGGCTCTTGTTAAACTTTTGAAATGTGTCACATGATTACTTAATTAGGATTCAAAACCTAAAGTTTAAGACATGACTCAACACCTCTGAAATTACAAGCAAAACTGAGTTAATCTTGCCTTGACTACTTTCTTATCAAGTTTGACAGTCTATAAAGTCTGTCTGAAATTACAGATATTGACTTTAATGACAGGGTTTGACATGCATAACATCATTTTTTTAACCTTCCTTATTCCTTATTCCTAAATGTTACCAATATACTCCTGGCCTATCACCACTTTTACTTCCAAACTTGTAGTAATGATGGGCAAATAAATTCCAAACATGTACAGATCTCCCTCACCTGGAAACCTTTTGTGTGCTACTTGGGAGGTGGAGTACAGTACGACGTGGAAAAATGTAATTTGAAGGTTTCCTCGTCAGCCAGGGGTCAGACTGATGCATTCATGCTGGGATCTGAGATGTGTGTGTGTGTGTGTTTGTGTGTGTGAGTCTTCGTGTTTATGTGTTTGTGTGTGAAAGAGCGAGATTGACAGTCCTGACAGTTTTGGCAGTTATAAGATTCTGAGGTGGGCATTTTGATTGATGCTTCCAAGCAGGCGGCAACCTCGAGATTAAACCCTCCGGTAGTCTGTTCACACGCAAACACACACGGTTGTGTTTTCATCACTTCAGAGGACAGTACATTGACTTACATTCATTTCTTGGATATATACTTTAACTTGAACAATTGCTACTACTTAAACATAAGTCCTTGCCCTAACCTTTAACTTTACAAATATTTTGCCCCAAAATTTAAGCCTTGCATGATGTAAGCCCCCCAAAAAAGAGGCAGGTCCCCAAAACAGGACTGTGTAAACAGATCTGTGTCCCCACATAGTAAGTCATACAGTTAAATACACACACATGCAAAACATGTAACAAAGTAATCTGTAAGATTCAATACACAATAAAGCAAGTCTGTAAAAATGGAGAAAGAAGACCCAATCAGGACTGTGCCAAATTAATATAATTTATTCAACTGACCTCACATGTTTACAACTATACTCTTATAGACACTGCATGAATAAATAAATAGCTGTGATTTCACCGTCAACAGACATAATTTCCAATGCTGCATTTAAAAGTAGAGTAATTTGTTCCTATGCTTTTTTTTTTTTGGTATATACATTGATCACACAAAAATACAGCATCATTGCTATTTACGACATAGAGCCACAAATGTGTCAGTCCAACAGCTGACACTGATTCTTTTCTGTGTGTGTTTAGGTCGGTGGATGAACCTAAGCTACGACACACTCAGCTACTGTAACAAGGAGGAACGTTTACATTCACATTTAACTCCAGTGAGGTTGCCTGACACTTTGCATAGCATCAGACCAGCAGTCATTCCCTTCTACGTGAAGCTGAAGTCATTTTGGTGGTATATCATCAATCCCACAACTGGGTAGGTTCAGGTCAGGTCAGGTCAGGATTTAGTGTCTTACTGTACCTCAGCAGATATGGCTACATACATCAAGTCCCCTTCTCTCTGTAACTCTGGTAAACATTTAATTCAAGGCCATGCTGCCTTCTTTAAGGATTGAGGCTGGTTTTATTCTAGATTTTTCATATCGTCACCAAATCCCAAGCAAAAACCAAAATCATCAACGACGTGATCCTTCAGTGAGTCTCTATAGCAACATCCTAAGCCACAGAGCAGAGCAAACATACAAAAGACAGATCCATTTCATGACATTCTCCTTTTTTTGACAGAGAACGTCAACATTATGGTTTAGTTTGTGTTGATCCCACATATGTCATCCTACTGCAGTCAATTCTCAACGTGTGTACTGATCAGCAGAAAGAAGAAGTCTAAGAATACCAAGAGACAGACTAACACATTGTTAGTGTTGATCTTAATTGGTAATAAATGTTGACAATAAATGGAATCTAGAATATTACCAGCCCCATCTTACAGCTAAAAAATACTTGTCACTTTTGCAACTGTGTTCCAAGCCTGCTCATTTTTCCGCCGCTGACCTTTGATTTAAGGCAAGTCCATAGATTCAAAAAGACACCAACAAACCACAACAATGCTGAGGAGAGATAGACACAGTGAAGTCAACTGGACAATAGTAACACTTAACAATGCCAAAAATCACAGTATAAAGTGACAACTCCTTTACTTGATTTTCCTAATGCAGGGCAGCAGTGTGTGTGGTAGTTTACACACCCAGACATGTAACAATCTAAGAACTAATGCTGGAAGATGTATGATGGTGCTCAGTCAGTAACAACAATTCAGCTTTCATCACTGTGTATAACGCACTGTAACAAACCCTTATAAACCATCTTTTGGAAACTCTGTGCAGCATTAATCAAATGTCCTGAGGGCTAATCGACTGGGGACCGGATCGATAATGGACGGTGCTACTAACACCATCCCGGGAGGAACAATCATTTCCTGTCTCCGCTAACCTGCTGTGGCTGGCCAGTCAATACAGCTTTAGGATGAGCAAACAAACCATCATAGACACACACACGCACACAAACACACACACACACGTTTCAAAATAACTTCTGTCAAGATCATGTTAAAGGACCATGAAATCAGTGAAGCACCATGTACTACACATTGCCCATATTTTCCAGGCCGCTATTAGTTTCCATTCATTTGTAAAATCTGCTCGCAAAATGAAAGTCATATGTTGTCGGTGTTGTTAAGTTGTAATATAGCTGTATGTGCGCAGTTTAAAGATATCTTACCATCTTCAGTTTGACTGAAACAAAGATCGCAAATCGACATCCATATTGCACGGAAATAAATGGAAGCAAACAGCTGCCTGGAAGGTACACAGAAAAAAAAACATTTAAAAGTCTAAAATAAACTATAGTATGGTTTATATTGGATATTTAAATCTGACTACATCAAGGTGGTGTGTTGTAAAAGTTGAAGCTCCTATGTGATAATGTACATTCATTCAAGACAATTCTGCAGTACATACATTTCATTCAGTGCAAACCTTAACTACCAAAAGTTTGAAGCTTATGACAACATAGTATGTTTAGTCATGACCATTACTTTTTCCCTAAGATGGTCTGATCAATGTTTGTATCAAACATTCGATTAAATGACTAATGACTATAGATAATTATGATCCGTCTCTGCAGTTCCCCTCTGCTCTACAAGGAGTCTTAGGGTGCGTTCACACTTGGGGTTGAACTATAGCACTAGTGCTCTGTTAGTGGGGTTCATCTGAACAAGTGTGAATGCTGCCAGCTGAACCTTGGTGCACACCAAACATGTGGACTGAAATCCCCTGAACAAATCCATCAGTCAGTTTGACTGAACTATGAACATATCATGGTACAAGGACGTATAAACAAACCAAAACAGAACGGGATAATCAAGCATAAATGGTTCATCTTGTAAACAGTGCTTTGTTACTATTGCAATTTGGAACAAGTGGCAGACCCACCAAGGAATTCTTTGCACTGTATCAATTCTATTTTACATTTTAAAATGTGAGTTTGCAGCTGGAAAAAGCAACTGAAATCCAGCAAGCACATTTAGTTCAGTACACAGCATTGTTTTGGGAGGTTGGCGAGTTTTGACACAATATATACATCAGAAAGCCGTCCAATCAGGTGGTGACCTTATTCATACTCATATATTTTGCTTTGTATTTTTTAATTCAGTATTTAAAATGCCAGTCTGAACACTAAGGAAACTAGAAATTAAAAGTATAATTTTGTTCTGAACCAAGAGAACAGACATACAAGCATGAACGCAACCATGGTGTCATTTTGCTCACTGTTTTGGTTTTCTCACAACTTCACTGTTTTGGTTCAGTCTCACTGCAACTTTCTCAGCAACTTTCATGAATGAGAACTGGAAACCCATGATATACCTGCTGCACGCTACCTGCCATAATTCGCAACTACCTGATCATGAGCATTTAGTAGCTAAAGAACTGGACATTTCCCCCAGGAACTGGTGGAGAACAAAAGAAAGCTAAAAGAACCTGCATACTGGACTTATTTTAAGCAGATGGTTGCACAATGTCAAATGAATGCTAACTAACGTTGCTCTGTATCTGCTCAATGTGTACATAACCTTTTCTTACTCACGTTTGCCATACTATCTTAATTTTTGTGTTTTTAGCTTGTTGTGTTGCCAATAATCAATTATGTCTGGCTTAATTTTGATTACACAGCAACCACATAGGAGGTAGGAATAATTAATCTGATAAAAGCTGGCAGTGAATGTTACAAAAATCTTGTTACTGAACTCAGTTTGGGATTTTATTTAATCATCCAATATCAACCTTATGTTTGGCAAGTCAAGGATTTTGGTAATATCACGGTGGTGGTGGTGTGAAGTTTTCAATTAAACACCTACTGTGTCTGGAATAAGTGACTACATCAGGAAGATTAAGAGCAAGGTGAACACACAAAATTAAGAATGCAAAAATCTGCTTTTCTTCAAGTTAAAACCAAAGTCTGTAACCTGCAAATTCAGTATAATGTACGCATCTGTACAACATAGATCCTAAAAATATTATTGCTCTATTAATAAATTCACTCTATGCAAACTTAAAACTCAAAGTCTGAAAAAGATGCTTTGAAGACAGTACACAATTCCTAGGTTTGATATTGCACTATTCTCATGACCCACAACTGATCTGTGTAGACTTTCTCATATAGGCCCACTGTATGTCCATTTCCTCCGATCGCTGTAGCAGCACTTAAATTAAAATGGTTGTAGATTCACAGAGTCATGATAAGAAAACACAAGTATGGTATGCTTTGCACAGCTGATTAAGACTCAGTTAGTCTCCTGTTTCTCGACAAGGAATCTCAAAAAAAGAAGGAAGCACCTCCTCACCATCCTCAAACAAACTTGTGGAGTCACTTGAGAGCTACAGCGGATTTCAGTTGATTTGGCTCCCAGTGTGGCAGTAGCAAGTTTCCTGAAGAATGTTGACGCCTCTTTGACTATTCCTTCTTCTTCACATTCCTTGGTTCTAGTTTTCTTTGTGCCTTTGTTGCCTAGTTGTCATTGTGAAAAGCCTCTGGACTAGACGCCCCATCATCACTGAGGGCCTCGGTGTTGGTGAAGGTCCCAGCAAGCGATGCACCCAGGGTCTGCCTGACAGGAGCCATCTCTGACAGAATTATGTTATCATGGTTGCTTACCAGTGTAGCCTTGTCCATGATCTCCTTGCTATGCTTGGACACCACGGCATCTAGGAAGTCGTACTTGTGTGACAGCATACCGCTCTCAAATAGGTACTTTGTCAGATAAGAAAAGGCCACATTTGCCAGGAAGGATGCCAACATGGACATAGATTTGAAGGGGAACCTCTGCTGGATAAAGTACTCTACATCTCCAGTGAGGTGGTGGATCCTCTCTTGGGTCACCCAGCCTGGGAAATAGATGAATGGAGGGAGTTTGAGGTAGGGCTCCCCTCCACTAATGCGCAGCAAAAGACCAAAGATGTAGCCAGCCACAGAACCGTAAGTATTGGTGCCCTTGATGAATAACACACTGAGAAGTTGGGGGAAAATGATGACGTAGACCAGGTCAGAGCTCAGGTACCATAGACCATATACTGATCCTGTTAACAGTGCCATAGCTGTAGCCAGAGCTCCAAAAACAAAGATGGTGAGGCGCATCACCCAAACAATCTCTCGATCTGAGGCCTGGAGGAGAGAAGAGGGGGATAACAGAGTGAAATGGAGGTGTAAAATGGGGAGAAGACAAGGTTAATAGCCCAAAATGTAAAATAAAAGCCAAAAAGGGGTACAGACATACTTTTAAGTGTATTGTTTACTATTGTCACCATCCTCATTTAGTGCATTAATATGCTAATATTCGCTAATCAGCATTACACTTAAAGTAGAGCTGAGAGTAATGGAGATGTGATTTGTTTTGTAAGTATTTGACCATAAATCGAACTACTGTAAACAGATTTTGACCTTATGGGGTTGCTAATGAAAAGTTTTGGGATCAAGTTTTGCAATTCGTCTTGATGGACATTTTATGGTCTGTATCAAATACCACCTCAGTCCATCCAACAGTTGTTAACACATTTCACTCCAAACCACACATCACACATTAAGATGCTAAAGGGAAAGGTGCTGACATTTCTTTTCATTATTTAGAAAATGTAGGTGCATAACCCAAATTTTTAAAAATGTCCATTCTTCAGTCCTTTTGAGGACTGAAGAACAACTGAACCAAGTTCAGTTCAGTTGTCTGAACTTCTGGGTCAGTTTAGCAAATACGGTAGATAGCAGATTTGATTGGTGCTGTTTTTTTTCTGCAATCACAATAAAATTGATTTATTGATTAGCTGACTGATGCTTGCAACCAGGGCTTCAAACTGTGCAGACTTGTGTTGGTAATAACATTGTCTCTCTCACCGACTGCCGAAAGGCGTTTTGATAGATGTTCCTGGCAAACATGGAGCTGGCTGAGAGTATGGATGAGTCCGCTGATGACATGACCGCAGCCGACACAGCACCAAGACCAAAGAAGGAGACGTAGGGAGGGCAGAGGTGCTGGAGCACTATGGGAAGGATCATGTCTGATTCATCCTTATCCTTCGGAGGGAGGGAACCATAAGTGGTTTGGTTCCAGTCTGAAAAAGAAAATGGGAGGCAAAGTTAGAAATTCTCTGTCCCAAAGAAAGTAAATGTTACAGATTATTTTTGCACCACTTTGAACCAGTCAGCAGTATTCTCTGCACCCAAGTGTCAAGGTAATCTGTGTGTTAAATTAGAGTCAATAAACCAACATAACTAAAGATGAACAGGCTGTACTCGGCACTGTTTCCATTTAAAGATGAATAAAATGGACTTCATATGTGCTGAAACACAGCACAGATTTTCAATGGTATACTGTTCTGTTGGTCAACGTAAAAAGGAAAGGCCACAGTAATAACAAAAATACTTTAAAAAAAAATGGATACTGATTGAAAATCTGACATCCATGTAATATTAACAGTGGTTAGTACATTGGTTTGCCCATGGCTCATTGAGACACAAATATCATGAAAGCATGAAAGAATACATTATGTTCATTAATTGCAGTTTAATTGTAGATTTGATTGATGGTCATTTCATTGATAATGAGTAACATCAGCAGGGACACATTGATTCTCATAAGGCACGCTGAGATGAATAAATAAGAAATGCAAAAGCATGTGCTTATGTAGGTGTAACTTTTTCTGAGGAGAACACTGAATACTGCAAATTTGTAAATTAATATGGAACTATTTTGAAATTTTAAAATACTGATTTGAAGCACATCATGTCCATGGCAGCTGCTCCATCAATTCAGCATTCAATAAGCAATGTCTCACTTTTCGATGTACAAACTCAAAGGTATGAGACAAGAACAGTCACTCAAAAAGACATTACTGTAATTATAATGAACTTAAACCTGCAGATGTTTATATTCAGAGGTCGTCATGCTGGCAAACATAGCTGTGAAATCATGTCTTCCTGCCCATCACACATTAAACCTGTCTTTCTCTCTTTTGCCTTTAAACCCTCTGTCATCCTTCCATCTTTCTGCCTCTTTTTTCACCCCCCTCCTCCTCCTGCAGAAGTACACAATCTGTGGCTTTCTTTCCTGTCCCTGGATATTCATAAGCAGCGGTTGATTAGTGCTGGTTATACATGAAACAGCTTCAGAAGGACCAGATTAATTAGCTCCTCTTCAGATGTAATATTCACTAAATCGGCACGGTCTGATGGCTCTCTCCTCTGCCTGTCGTGACAAGATCCGTCTGCTGTTTACCCTCCAGACACTGTATGCATCTGCATTTACACATCTGACAAAAAAAGTGCTGCTGGGCTGTAAACAACCCATGAAGGCACGGCACCCTCTTTGATCACACTTTCCTGTTTGAATAAAGGATTAGATTCCTGGATGTTTCGATTGTCTTGTGATGTTTCATTAAGTGCCCAATCAGTGTGTATGCACATCATTCACGGATCTGATATGTGTGCTCATCTGTGCAATCAGATTTAACAGCTGCAATCTACACATAACAGTGTTTGTGTATAAAGCAGTATTAATACTGTTTGCTCGGTAATTCTTCTGTTTATTTTTGTTGTCTTTGTAGCCATCAAATCTGGATGCAAATAATATCCAACTGCATCTATATTCAAATCTATTAGATAATGAGATACACTTGTGCACACTGTGTAAGCAGAGCAGTTTTTATATCCTGAGCAACTTGTGATAAGCTTATACTACAAACATCTAATTAATGTCATGCCTGATTCACGTGCGGGTGTACATGTGTATTTATTTACCAGTGGAAGCCCCTATAGCTCCTATGAGGACCGAGGGGACGGCCATGACCAAGCAACCGAAGGCGGCAAGGAAGGAAAGGACCTGAGCGTAGGTAGCTGAAGAGGCAGAAAGAACCCGTTGAAAATAGACCTGCCAGGGAATCCCACCCAGGATCTAGAAACAGAAACACCACAGTAAATACAGGCTCCAGACCAACGCATTACAGTCACCAGTCTAAATAACAAACACCAGTCTGTATCTCAAACGAACAAAACAGCTGAACTGTGTCTTAGCTGAAGTGCATCACAGACGCTATGCCTGCAATGCTGACAGTTTGACTGGAATCAAAATGTGTCTGGAATTTACTGTCCGCTATTATACTGTCTCATGATCAATCTTCTGATCAAAGTTGTAGCTTACCAGCAAAAAGAAGTTGTCTGCCCAGCGCCATCTGTCTTTAGTCTCTATCTTCCCCAGCCACGGAGACTGATAGATTGCTTCCTTGGCTGAAACACTGATGTCTGACACGGCAGGATTGGACAGCGCAAAAGGCACACTGATCCACTGATGGAGAGGAGGCAATCAAGATGCAAATATCACTTAACCATACCAATTACTTACTGAATTTAAAACAAATAAAAATCATTCCACAATCAAAGTTGATGACTATGCTGTTGGAATCAAATTCTGCCTTTTGGTCCAAATAGTTTTACACTTTGTTTACTAGTGTGTTTAGCTATTTCATTTGCGTAATAGAATTTGATGCATTTTACCTGGATTTTTATATGCATACATAGGTAATATATTTTAAACAATTTGGCATGAATATTGTTATAAACCATGTGAAGATTAGTATAAGCTACTGGCTGACAGCTTAAGGATTTGGTCCTTACTTCATTGCATTGCTTGTAATCCAATGCAGTCATTCATCATCTTTTCTAGAACTGTAGATGTTGAACACAAACTCACCAAGCCCAGAAAGATACAGAAGAGTTGGACCACATCTGTGTATGCGACGGAGTAAAGTCCTCCAACAAGGGTGTAGAAGATAGCTATCAATGCTGAGATCAAAACCGACATGTTGATGTTTATGTCCACAATCACACTCAGAGTGGCACCTGCAGGAAAATACAGAGGGAGGTAAAAACTACATTCAAATCCGGAGAACATGTAACTTGATGTAGTGCTCGTACTGACTTGAGATGTATAAAGCATTTAAAACATAGATTATATTTAAAGCTGGTGACATTTGAGAGATCCCACCCAATGATCACGTACCCAAGGCGGACAAAATGGCTGCAGACCAGAAGATTTCTCCCATAAGTGCCGGGATGAAGAGCAGCCCCCCCATTCTTTTTCCATACAGCTGCTGGAAGGGATCCAGCATAGTGACGTATCCACGTGACCGCATGGGTTTGGCAAAGAAAAGGCCCCCTGAGGGATGTCAGACATTAGTGTGAAGCAGACGAGTTGTATTGAGAGACCACTTTAGAAAGTGTAAAAATGATCAAACATATTAACTTGACAAAAAGTGTCCTTCTGGTGCTTAAGCAATATACAGTACATCATCCCTACTGAATTTCCCTATAGACCTGTTTCTGCATGTTATTGCTACATTATTACATCATATGTATTTACATTAATTTAACTACCGTACATGAGACAGCATTTCAGACTTGAAATTGGTTTCAGTTTCAATCCACTGCACTGAAAGTCAGTTTTTTTTGTCAGTTATTCATTCATGTTATTATTGTGTCATGTCAATACTGCACTACTGAACAACAGTGATGCAAAGTGACATAAATAAAAACAGACATGATAATTAATGCAATAGATTGTAACAGAGCTTCCCACCTGCCACAATAAAGTGAAATGAATGGAAATCAGTTTCTGCCTTCAAAGTAGGAAAGGCTCATTCATCTAGGTGATTTGTAGTAAATGACCCAAAACATACTAAATTACTGGTTTAGTTCTTTAAGAAGTGCGTCATTGCTTAATTTTCAGTCCATCTTGCATTTTTACTGTGTGTTCTTAATAAGTCCATGCGTTTTACGTTGTGATGAGAGAATATACTTAAACAACAACGTTGATTCTTACCTACTACCAGGCTGAGAGCGTAACCAAAGGGTGCCTGCGCCCAGGCCAGGCCGTAGTCCGGCAGGTAGACATATTCTGCAGTCCCATTTATGTAGCCCCCACCCACCCAGGTAGCTGAAGAAAAAGATTAAATCTTAGGTTTGTAAAAATCCAGCTAAAGATACAGGCTTTTATACAGAAGCACTTAAATGATCTGAAATGCAGTGAATGCAGTGCTCAAAGTTGTGAACGTTGTCCTGTCCGTGCGTAAAAGGCGTTCTTAGGGGAATTTATTGTCTTTTTCGACCTCATACGATTCCAAAATGTGACAAAATCCGCACATCGCTCATGTTGAACAGCCACCAACACACACACAGTCACCAAAGTCCCCATAATTAAACAACTCACCTGTCATTGTAAATCCACCAACGAACAGTCCTATGTCCCTTCCCCCGACCATGATACTTTCGCTCCGGTCTCCTCCATCACCGACTCCAGAGTTCTTATTCTTCCACGCGGCCCAGATTCCCACGAACAGAATCAGGACATAGAAAAGCACAATAGCCACGAGACCCTCGGCGTGGATGGTCATCTTCCTTTAGTCCGCCTCTGCCGAGATCAAGTGCTACTGCGCGCAGACTGGAAACTCATGGAGAGAACTTGGATAAAACAAAGGAAGAAAAATATTTCTGTTAGGAGCCTTTGACCTTTATCAGAGATAATGAAAATACAAAAGCCCTCATGCAACAACATTTTTATCAAAATGTCTCAAAGTCCAGACTGAACGTGACACAAGTGCCTAACATTACATGTAGGCTATTACATGGAACATTAACACATATGAAAAGCAATAACGTTGATCAGTTTCATGACATTACAGCCCACACATTTTATTTGTAATACTACATTTCTTCAGAGAACAAGATTTGTTTCTTCTCAGTTTAATGCTGATAGTGACCACACCTTACTGTATATCCAGCTGATGTCCAAAGCTGTCGATACAATGGCAGCCTAATTCAAATTCGAATTTCATGTTTTACGCACAGGTACGCTTCACATTGACTGCAAATTTTCAGCTTTGACATTTTCAAGATTCCCTTTTTACCAAAGTTTTAAAAGCTCGCTAAACTAAACCTTGCTTTTTCCAAGTCAGACGTCAAAGATGAAATCTTTATAGGAGAAATTGTAAGAAACAGTCTGTCACAATATTCTGCAAAGTGCAGTTTTAGAAAACAACCATTTTATTTTAAACTCACATTTCAGACTGATAGACTCCTAAAGCGTATTTTTGAGTTTAATTAGTTTTAGTTGCCTCTACTTAAAGGGATTGCGAAAATGGATAAAGTCCCTGCAACCAATACATGCAACCAAAAATATACAGTAAACTATTTGCACATTCCTGCTCGTTGAAAATACTGCGACCATCGAAAATCGTATTTGGAAGTGTTCTGTAAAAGCCATAAAAGCCACAGACATACCTCACCGCATCCAACTGACGCACATAGCAGAGGAAGACCAGTAACCGGCACTCCATCATGTGTCATAGCAAAACACAAAACTAGACTGAGAGATATTAATCGAGGACTTCACATATTATCAGTGATGCACTTGTTGTCGGGCTTTCGGTACAGTTGGGCATGTTTTACGCGTGTCTTGCTGCTTGCCAGATCTCACACTTTACTCCAATTACCCTGCCAGTTTATGTCGCCTATGTCTGAAAATTATCACCTTATTCTCTGTTGCTTAAAACGAGTTGAACATTTTTGGACCGACGCGCTTTTGATTCTTGTAGAGCTACCGTGCGCAAAAGTCCATTAGTGCGTTCCAAGCGCGACGCACCGTCAAAAAACTGCGAACCATTAACCGAAAGAGACCTGAAACAGATGCAGATGGGTTTTTAGTACAAAGTGCTGCATCGCTGAAATCAAACCTCAGGTTTTCGGCTCTCCGTTGCGCTGACACCACGGTTCCAAGAGGCCAGTATTGCATTATTGATCTCCCTTTAAATCATCTGTCACTGTAATCAAATGCAGTTACATCACATATCAGTTACAGAAAATCATCTCTAAAACCGGTGATCTTACCTTTCTTTTGGAGAATCTGGTCCAAATAGATCACGGGAGCAGGGCCTCAAAAGAGAATACTTTAAAAAGTGCGAGAGACAAATTTTCTGTGGCTAAAATATGACTGTAGCACTCCTGTAATCCTCCTGGACGATCAGACACAATTCACCTATGTTGTTTTTTAAGTCACAAATGCTCGTCGGCAAGAGCTGGGGAGAGAGGGACGGAGCGCGGGAGGGGGAGAGGGTGGAGGTGGGTGGAGGGGTGGAGATGAATGGGAGTGGTGGGTTTATTGGGTGCTGTCAGGGTGGGTAGATGGTGGATGAATGTCTTCCAGGGCAGGACGAAAATAGCACCTAATAGAGAGTGGCATGACGCACAGCCTGTCCGGAAAAGCTTTCCAATATCATAATATCATATTGGCAATGGATGAAACCTTTACTTTGCCAGGTTACATTTCAGGCCTGATTTACGAGCTTGTGCAGGTCCCCGCTCTGCCCCACGAATAAGGCGTCGTATTTATACCGCAAACGCTTGTTGTTTGGCGGTAATGTTGGGTTCATGCCATTACTTTTACATTTTATGACCCACCTTACGCATGCATCTGCGTCTTTTTCTCCCAAGAGCATCACACTGCTCCTAAGTTCTTGCATTGGATCGACACGGTGTTCAAATCAACTTGTGTAAACATCCAATAAGGAAGAAGCAGCAAAGTCGTCAGGACGCAGCAAACTAAGTGGTGACTCACAGGGCAACATTTTGGTCGATTTAGTTCACCATATGGGAGGCAATATTTGGATATTTTCTCAAGGCGCTACACATTTGGCTCGCACAGGCTGTCACCTCCCATAACCTGCATTAAAACCACAGCTGGAGCCAGCAGTGAAGGAAAGAGAATCCCCAAAACTACATATTTCATCATACTACTCACCATTAAGTGTCTGGAAGGAGTTTCTTGAAGCCATCAGACCGCTGTCCATGGTGCTGAAACATTTAAACCATCATTTTAAATACATTCAAACGCCCCTCTACTCAACAGTGTGTTTGCTTGGACGCTATTACTCCTACTGGCTGCAGAATGATGCATGCAAAGAGTTTAGAGGATTGTTTTCAAGATCTTTTGCAGAAACTGGAAAGTTTCTCTGAGCTCACCTATAATCTGAGTTCATGTATCAGATTTCACATCTAATTCTGACCCGACAGACAAGTAACACAAATGCTGCTGTGGGAAATAGAAGCACTGCACAGTCACTGAGATGGACTGTCAGTGACACTAAACATTCACATTTTTCAATTACTGATTAGAAGTAGATGTCATTTTAAGAAGTTCTAGCCGGGTAATTCATTGTTTAAATGGAAAACCAATTCAAACACAAATTGTAATTCACAGTAGAGTATTGTTATATATCTGTAACAGGGCTGGATGGGATCTTTAAATGAGAAAATGTGCTGTACCATAATATTTATCTCCACATTTAAGCTCTGTTATGTGAATCTGTGGTCCTACTCATAGGGGAGTTTAGCTTGTTGCTCATCATAATTTATCCTTTTATTTGGTATCATTTCCAAACAAATAATTCTTCCATCTCATTAGACCTTCAGCTTTACATTTTACTCAGTTTTCTAGCACAGTTTTGAACAGTAAATAGTAAATGTCTCCAATAAGCAGTCGTATATCTTTACTGGACTCTAAACAGTTGGCTCATTTTTTTTCTTCTTTACCAGTAACATAATTTATGTCCTTGACATAAATAAATATATCGACTAGTCTGGCTGCTGGAAATAAGATAAGTGACTTGCTTGAATAGTACACGTCCTCTAATTTAGTGTCTCTGCATGTGGCTGACAGTCTGTCAGACAGAGGGCACCTCTAATTGGAAGGTTTTCTAACAAATAAGCCTCAGAAACATTTCTGCTGTGTTACAGGTAGTTAGGCAGACAGCCAGGAAAGCCTCAGAGACACAAACAGCTCCATATTTAACATCTATGAGGCGATAATAGTTTTAATTTTAGATATTTGGCTAAAGACTAAGAATATGTCAGAAAAAATGCTCCAATCTAGTGAATAAACAGGCACAGCCACTGGTGCTCTATGCAATATACCAAACAATATCTAACAGGCTAAATGAATACAGGACCGTTGTAACTAAGGGCTTTGGGCTGCCGTCTGAAAAAGACCTTTGTCGCCATCCAGTGTCATCCTGAGGCTTTACGCACATCTCCATAGAGGGAGAGTTTACAGTTTGACAGAGTTCCTCAACACAAGCCTGGTGCTCACACATACAGAAAGCTTTCCTGAGTGTGAAACAGTTTACAATCCTTTTTCAAACAATGGAATTTAGGTCAAAATGTATGAAATGGAATGAAGGCAGTTGTTAATGTTATGAATTTTAGTGGTGTGCCTCATTAGCATAATTACTAAATAACTGTTTATTTTCTTTGGCATGAAAATGATTTACAGACACTGAATGCTGAAACAAAAAAGATCTGTTAGTTTAAAAGTTACTAAAGTGTTTTTAAATTCCCCTTAAAAAAGCCAAAGCCAACCAGAAACAAGGCTACACCAAGAAAGCGACACAACTACTGCTTATCCATTAACATGAGTGTTACAATATAGAACATGGACTTGATTTATGAAGTCTCTTCTGTCAGTATTTCCTGTAAAATACTGCCACCTTCTGGTCCCTCTGGTGCATAGCAGCAGGGTTACAGGTTCTCTCACAGGATGGGTTAGTCAGTTGAAAATCTGAGCAGCTTGGCAAATATCCTTTCAAATGTGGCATCTAGTGTTTTGGTAAAACATGGCAATACAATATGTTTGTCCTTTTCCTTTTTAATATTTTGTTATGGGTATGCATGGGATAAAAAAATACCCTTAAAGCTAAGACAATAAAAAATACTTTGGCAAATTGTTCAGATTGCTGCTCTGGCCCATGCAGCATCTTTTTCATTCACACACTCACAGTTATTGTACTAGTATCTTCCCCATTCTTAGACATAGTTATTGAGCCGATAGCCATTGCTGGAAAGGGAGCAAAGTGAGGGAGCATGATTGTCCTTCAGAGCCTCTGGGGGCTTGTAGAGTGGGGCAGGGGGATATATGTTGTTGAAGGGAGGTGGAGGTGACGATGGCTGACTCCTCTGCCTAAGCAGGGGGCTCCGTGACCTGTCAGCACTGCTGCTCCAGCACAGCACCAGGCCCCCGGCCAGACTGAGGAAGGCCGAGGCGTAGCCGAGGTACACAGCCAGGCCGATCTCATACTTCAACCCGCTGGGAAGAAAAGGGTCGTAGAACTCCACGATGACGTCGTTGGTGGTCCAGGACACGGTGATGAGGCAGAGGAGCCCAGCGCAGAGAAAACAAATCCCCCCACTCAGCACCAGGGGAGATTTGATTAGCGAGTCACGGGCAAAGCGGGTGCACTTCATCCCCATCACAGAGAACAGAGATGCCAGGACTGAGGTGACACAGGAGAGCACCATGAGCGCCCGGGCAGCCTGACATGGAGAACAGTACAGCAGACAAGCACTTCAAACTTTGGCTTTAAACTGAATTCTTTATGTAAACTGTATTCTGTGCTGTAGCAAGTACTTGCAAATCAAGCAATCTGTTAATCTGGTATGTTTATGAGTTAAGTAATTCTATATTATTCTACATTATGAGTGAATTCCTTATCCTGAGCTCGTGTATTCTTACATACAAATATGCACATTTACACCTAAAGTGTAACTCTTGATGAATAGTAACTGCTGCAGGCACAATTATAAAAGGATGAAGAAAGCTAAAATGTAAATTTTAAAAGTTACACCAGCAGATCAGATTCATAAAGTCATTTACTAAGTCACTGATTTAGTAAAATTTTTTGCTAGCATTAGAAAAAAATAGCCCCCATACGCTACTTATCATAACAGACCATGTTACGTTGCAGCAAACAACTAAATCATTGAGTGCACAGTAATGACAGAATTCTATGAATTTAGGATTCATAAGTCTATAAAGGACACTCCTGAATTTAGTGAATTACTCGACCTTCTATTCATCTACTCACTTAGAAATTGTGTTCTAAAAATATTTATGCAGCACTGATTTGGGTTGAAACTGAATGTGAACAGGTACTCTCATTAGCTGTTAATCTGCTGATTATTCTTCTGATTAATCAGCAGATTAATTAAGTCAGAATTCAAATGAAGATTCTTTTTGTTTGTTTCACTAACTAACCAACTAACTAACTAACCAACTAACCAACTAACCAACTAACCAACTAACTAACTAACTAACTAACTAACTAACTAACTAACTAACTAACTAACTAACTAAAGTAATTACTTCAGAATGATATAAAACAGAGAAGAGCAGAAAATCCTTCTTTAATGAAAATTTTTTGGCATTTTTTAAACTAATATTGAAATATATGTTGTTGGAAATAAATTTTAACTCCTCTTGGTACCTTAATGTACTTTCGGTAAAGCATCGAGTAAATAGTGTATGTGCTTTACCTGCAGGTCCCGCGGCAGGGCTAGTAGAGATCTGTACAGCTCACACTGGTAAATGCCAGTGCTGTGCCAGACACACTCCATCCACAGGCCTTTCATTTGGGCGGTGGCTGTGATGATGTTGGAGCCCACATAGGCTGTGCAGCGCCAGTGGGGGAGCATGGTGGCAACTACTGTTCCTGCAAAGCCCAGCAGTCCTAAGAAGAAGCCAAGCAGCTGAACCGCCATGCTGGCCATGATTGGCTCACTCGGACAGATGCTCAAACTGCAAAGTACAAAGTTAAAGTTTAAAATTACTGTTGATGAAAACAGTAACAGGCAGAAGCATTTAGATGTCTCTTTTATGGAGCATGTCACTCGTCAGGAGCATAACTATACACAGGATTCAGAGGTTTCATAGGAAAAAGAAAAAAAAACAACACACAGTAGCTACTCTAAATACATGGAACAAACCACCGCATGAAAAAGAAACACTTCCAGAACAAAACTACTGACTGTCCCCCAGGCTGAAAAGTGGCTGGATTACTCCTCTTATCTGCACGGTCCCCAGCAGTACAGTATATTCCACTGAGCTTACATCCAGTCACAGAGTCTGAGCCATTCCTCAAGTGTCTCCCGAGAGTGGGCAGAAATAGCTGCGGAAACTTTCAGTATTCTGGCATCAGTCTCTGGTGAGTGGCAGGTGACTGCATGTGTAACTAATGAGAGCAGTGTTCAGCTTCACCTGTTTAACGCTCTCCTCTGGAGGGCAAACCACAGCAGTCTATTTGTTAAGCTCTTCGCCACCCCTCAGGAAAGGAGAGAGAGAGGAAATTAAACATTTACAGAAGCCACCCAAGCTGAGAGCACTGCTATAAGCCACTAACTTTGAAATTTTTCACAGCTCTGCAGGGTATTTGAAAGCGAGGGACTGAAAGACTTGCTGAAAGAGCTTCTAGCTGCTGGGCCCCAAACTGGGGACGACTGCTGTTGTAATAATGGGCCAAATGATATCATTCCCAATGTAATCTCTGACCTGAGATCATGCTGCACTCAGTTTTACATTTACAAATGCACACAGCACTGAAAAAAGTGCACAACTTGTAGCTCTAGGCTATAAATAAACATCCTCTCCCTTGTAGTGCGAAAATGTGAAATCCATTTAATCATTTACTTTCGTTCCTTCTCGATGTTTTGAACATAACATTCTCTAGCTGAGAATATCCTGAATAATCAGCGGGCAATTTTAAAACCATGGCAACCCGGTATGTGGAAAACATAATGTGTTAAAGAAACTGACAAATAACACTAATAATAAAAATTGCTTTTTGTGCCTCCAAGATTAAAACAGTCTGACTTTAAATTTCAAACAAATGAATCCAAACCAAACTATACAGAGCCATTGTTTTGACTTCCTCAGAGAACAGTAGCTGTTTATAAAGTCTGATTATTGTGCAGTGTTAGACCTGGCACCGCTGGGACCTCTTAAAATATCAGTTATACAAGCTGCATTGTGCTTACTTAATGATTGACTACACTGAAGGCATAACAAGTAAGCAACAGGAACAAAGGCAAAGCTGTTAGAAGCATCTTGTTTCATTTTATTCGGCATGTTTAGTCTCTGGTGACTGTGCAAACCACCGAATTTTGAGACGATGGCAACGGCAATATCTGCCTTGTGAAATATTGTACAGAATTATAATACTCAGTAAAAACTGTCCACATCTGATTACTCACCAACAGAAGACCTACAGTGCCATGGTTACAGGTGTCCAGATGGTGAGCTTTGACTCCACATGACCAGCTCCTTCAGTTTCTGCTTAACAACCGGACAGTTTCTGTGTGTGTGCGAGCTGCAGTGCTGTCAGATATGTGACTGGCCAGTTTCAGAAGACATCATCATCATCATCGGCATTATCCCTGTCAGTGTCAGCAGCATCATGTGAGCGACGACATGACAGACAGTCCCGCTGCTGGATTGTTGCTCCAGACAGATAAACAGGGTCGATGTCAAATGTGGACCCGGAGGAAGAGCAGGGCTGCTCAGCAGAGACAGACAGAAGAGATATTGTCTTCACTGGCTGAGCCTCAATAATTCAGCTCTGCATCACCACATCTGTTAACAGTGAGATAGAAAATGGAAAGAATGAATGAAAAGATCGTTTAAGCAATTAACTAGCAATGTATAAAGGGGCATTCATGTTTATTAACTGCAGTTAGCAGGCATTTGAACAGTAAAAACACCTCTGCACTAACACTGTGGAACTGCATATGCATGTGTTTTGGCTGCATGTGTGGTACATACTGTACGGCAAGCCAGGTGAGGTCATTCAAAGCTGCACTACTATCTGTGAATTCCTTTGAGATCCAGTTCGTCTCTCTCTCTCCTTCTGTGTCCCAAGTGTAACCTACCGTGACATCCTGTTGGTATACAAGAGCCATCTCCCAGTCCTTCCCCTCGGTCCCTCACGCAGCATTCAGTTCTCTCTCACAGCTCTATAGTGAAGGGATGATCCTCTCCAAGGTCTGCCTGTGGGAGACGCCATTTGAATGTGGAACACTTAATAGTCTTAGTTAAGCAGAGTAATCCTGTGATTAGCAGCTGAGAATAGTGGGTTTGTTGCACACAGTAGTAGAGAGTAAATGTGTGCAGTACAGGCCATCCTGTGGGCTGAAAGCTGCACTCTTTACCTTGACTACAGTAGATATACACAAAACTCACATTAAAATACAAACTAGCAGATCTGAAAGGTCATTCTGACTGATTAGACATCTGATCAGGAGGAGGTTGGCAGGACCAGTGGGACTTAAGTGAGGCCACCAAACTTTAACAACTAAACACAAAAGTGACAGATGTCCTGTCCTGACAGCGACAGCATTGATTAACACTAATCAGCCAAAAACAACTGCGTGGACGTGCAGTTCCAGATTCACCTTCTGGCTTTTCACAGCAGGTAAAGCACAGGTGGAAATAACAAGACTGGGTGAGATTACTTTAAAATGTCATCTGTTACTGAAGACAAACTACTTGGCAGTTTTTGCAGTTAGTTGCATAATTTATGGGATTATAAAATGTACTTTAATCTAAATACTAATTTAAAATTGATGGACGTAGTACAAATCCTTCTCTCACACTTCTGTATTGTTGTATTAAATAGTACTCATTACTCTTGTTTCAAATTGATAGGTAAAGACCATTATGACTCATTTTAACAGAAAAAAGTTTCCATATGTATATTGTAATAAAAACGGTTTTCTACTGTCAAAGCATGGCATCAGCATACCTCTAAACCACTTGATTTCTCCACCAGTAAAGTTATTCTAATGCCATTTCGAGATAAGCAGGGAAACTATTATCCAAGAAGAGACCTGCAATTAAAACTGTACACACACACACACACACACACACACACACACACAGACACACACACACACATATATATATAGCCTACACACACGCACACAACATCCTGACCACTGACAGGTGAAGTGAATAACATTGATCATATTGGTACTATGTGCTGTTCTGTTGGAAAACCTTGGATTTTAACATCCGTATTGATCAGACTTAGACACCCAAATAAACATTGTCCCACAACAACCACACTCCCTCATGCAAATGGAAATCCCAAATGTCACTGGCCTACCCCTGCAGGAAAATGCACCCCACCACACTTTAAAAACATTTTGAGGAACATGTTGAGGAACATGACAATGGCCCAACATGTTGATTTGACCTCCAAACTTCCTAGACCCCATTGTGATCAAGCATCAACAGGATGCAATGGAACAAGTCTGATTGACAGAGGCCCCACTGCACAAGCCAGAGCACCCAAAGGATCCAGTGCCAACGTCCTGGTTCCAGACCCCATAGGACACCCTGAGAGGTCCTCTTGTCCATGCCCACTGGTTTATAGCATTTTTTAGCACATAAGGGGGACCAACACAATGTTAGTCAGGTCGTCACAATGTTATGCCTGATCGGTGTATATGGGGCAGGAGAGAGTGTATGGGAGAGGGTTTCAATAGCATATATAATTAACTATAACTACATACCTTTATTTATATAGACAATATATTAATAAATAGTTTACAATATATGGAAGACTATTCCAGATGAAAACATTTAAGTGGCATATTACTCAATCCCTTGTTTTTGTTTGGTTCCATTAAACAAACATGACTGAATGCAGTCACTAGCAATGGATTAGCACAGAGCTAACGAGGAAGTGTTGAGGCCAAATATTGGTCCAGCTACCAAACTGCACATAGCACATTATATATATATATATATTTTTTTTTTACATTTTTTTCGTGATACTTCTGCTTTACTCATAAAACTTGCTGGCTTTTCGTGTAACTTTAGTAACATTTTCAAAGTATGTCTTTATCGATACTTACACTGTTTAATCGGGTTTCCCTCCTTGTCGCACAGATGAAAGTAGAGTTTCGCGCCGCTGTATCCTGATGTTTTGTCAAACACAGTGAGGTCAGTTAGCACACAGCTGCCTTCACTTTACGCCCAACGTTTTGCTACTAACATTACTGGTAAGATATTGTTAATCAAGCCCGTATACTTGTTATTACGTGTTTCAGACTGTGACTCTGTAAAGCTGAAAGGTAAATGTAGCTTGTGAGGAGCTCCATTTGGCTAGCTGGTTGTAGCATTAGCTGCTGGTCTCCTGTCTGATGTTAGCTCCGTTAGCATGAGAGTCTTTGTTTTTCTTATTTCCAAGTCACAGTTGCTGTATCTGTTTACAGACTCAATTCGGCAATGGTCAAGAAAACAGTCAGAAATGTTGCCAAGTATAAATGGACAAAGAAATCCCAGCGTTACAAGACGACTCTTCATGAGCCGGTCAGGACCATCATGACCCGCAGTCAGGTCGCCTCCAGCAGCAACTTCTTCCACAGAGTCCCGGCGGAGGTGTTCGACATGATCCTGGATAAACTGTCTGGTGGGTGTCAGACAGAGCATCTAACACAGCCTTCAGCCCCCAGCTGTCAACATCATTCTGTGATTATGTAATTATTGTTATGGCAGGCTCAGATCGTTTGTGTCTCAGCTCACTTTCGAGGTTAATATAGGAAAAGTACAACTAATTTAGCTCCAGTCAGATTAAAGTCCTGGGGTTCTGCACAGTCATTTGCTAAGAATTTATCAGCACATACTGGGTTTACTTCCATGAAAAGTTTATTCATTTAGTTTCTTAAACTGGTTACCATGTCTTTTGTGCACTCTTCCATACCTCTTCAATTACTTTATTACTATATAGAACAATTTTTTGCACTACTGTCAACTCCACAGGTCACTTTTACTGTTTTTCACTATTGTGCCTTGTAGCATTTTAGCTGCTGTATATTTGGATATACTTTATATTTTAATATATACTTCTGTATTTTAACACATACTTTCATATCTAATCTGAGCTGAGCTAGTTGCAACAGAATTTCGTTGTGTGTGCACTTGTTGTTTTACTTCCTATCACAGTTTCCACAGCTCTCCATGCAGGAATTTCTTTTCAGTAATAACAACCTAAAGAAAACTATGCTTTTCTAGTCCTAAAAGTTGTAATATTTAAAAGAAATCTTTAATTTAACCTTTCAGCCTTGACAATATGAAGTAAATGCAAGTCTTATTGCTATTCCTCAGGTGTATTCTTATTATAGATTCTTCTAACATGATTTTTGGCGCCTAATTCCCGCAGCTTTTATAAAACCCATACAAATTACATATCAAAACGTGCGGCAAGATCAGGAATGGTGTGCTGTGACTATTAGTGGCAATTCGCCATACGGTTTTTACAAAATTAATCAAAAATTGCGTTAAAAATCCCCTTTGAAATGAATGGGAAGTTGGCCGGACAAGTACCAAAACTCAGCCATCTTAGGAGCCTCTGGTGTATTTTAGAATATAAACTTCATTCAAAATTAAAACAGGTCACAAGGCATTGAATATATTTTGCAGTTTTATGCAGATGCATGTAAAGTTGTATTCATTTTTGTGAAATTCAGATTTTTCGTTCACTTGGAGTGGGTGACATCATCTCACTCTTACCTGGGACTCTGAAATATGCTGGCTTTTCAAAACAAAACGTATTTATATAAATTATACCTTATACATTTATAGCAGGACATGTCAACTGCCAGAAGCTGCACTGTCACACTCAAAATTTCTTCAGAAGTTTTTGTAGTTTTGTCTTTGCACTTGAACAGGTTCATTGAAACACATTTGAGGTTGATGCTAAAGTGCATGTGTGTGTTTCTCAGTGCTGGAGATCAGTGTGTTCAGCATGGTATCCAAGGACATCACAAGAAATGTTGTCGACTACATCTCTACCTTGGCCTGGAAGAATAAAACCATCATCCAACGCTTTCATCAGTCCACCTCCCTTGAACAGAGATCCACTACTGAACACTACAGAAGCCTGGGTATTTTAATGAAGGTTTTGGTTCTGTTTTGTGTAGCTCTTATCACTGCTCCACACCTGTTGACCTATTTCAAGCATATTGCTAAAACTCTACCACCGTACCCTTGAATGATCACCACACAGTACTAGTGACAGGAAAGCTAAGATTTTGTTTTCAGTTTGATAATGTGCTTCTGTGTTTGATGTCCTAGGTTTGTTGTTTAAGAGGTGCACCCTGTTACTACCCACAAAGGACAGGTTAAAGTTTATCTTTAGCAGGTTTTCACAGGTAAGAAAGGGACAGGTAAGAGGACAAGCAAGCACAGAATGGTGTCATTTGTTCAGTGTTTTAGTCTGTTTAATTTTAGTTAGAATAAGAGGACAGAGAGTGCTGAAGCATGTTCTTTGGTTTGTGATTTTGTAAGTTAAATTTGCACATTTAAAGGGATGGAAGTATAGAATACAGCAAATCAAAAAGGTACACACTCTGACAATATAACTAATGTAATTTTTAACTGTGGCTTCAGCTTGACAGATATATAGTGTTTTTTGCAGTGTGTAATTGTTTTAAAAACCAGTCAATCTTAATAATAAGTTGTCTCACAAGCACTAAAATAGTTCATGCACAATGTTGGCCCTAGTGTTGTTGTCGTATTGCTGAAACAAATATTGTTACATTCTCATGTCTATGGACACACACAAAATTGTGACACTGATTTGTTGCAGATTCCCTGCTTCTTGTTGGAGCAGTGTCTAGCACCAGACTGCATTGGTTTCTCCAGCTATGGAGTCTTCCTCCAGGTGAGAACCTCATATACAGACTGCAAACTATGCAACAAATTTAAATTTGAATGTTATTAAAGGAAATGACAAATCAGTTGCAGCTATGAACAGATAGTGTGATGCACTCAGGTTCAATGACTTGTTGAAGCTTGAAGACGTCCTCAACTAAAGATAACCTTTTTAGCATATCATGTTGTTACAACCCAGTATAGTGACATGCTAAAATACCACATACTGATAAAGATGTAGCAAAGATTAGCTCGTTTTTACTGTATAACATGTCATCACCTAAGACCCCTACACAGTATATAGTATATAATTAACAGGACTGAAAAACTAATAGTAATTGCAGGTAGAATATATTATATTAAATATATTAGGTTGGAAAATCTTTGGCTTGTTTTGACTTATCTTTGTCTATGTTTGTGTTACATCCTGATGCTTAATAAACATTTTAACAGTAAAATATGAAATTAGAAAATTAGGACAAATTGTGATAATATACAAAATAATAAGGGGTGTTATACTGGTTCCTTTACAGACACTGATTGCAGGGTGGGATGAGTTGGAGTGCCACAGAGTGTTCAACTACCTTTGTGACCTGACAAACCTGCTGCAGAAAATTGAATCAGTAATCACTGCAAAACCAGGTGTGTGTTTCTGTGTGTGTGTGTGAAAATGCTGCTGAATGTAAAAGAGGACGGTGCAGAAATGCAATATGGAGAACAAGCCATGCTTTCTAATACTTGTAGACATTTTATTTTTGCTCCACCAGGGTCAGATCTTTTGTGTTGAAGTAAATGACAAGCGTGATTCCCTGAGGTGGTTTTAAATCTGAATGGCTAAAAACATCAGCAAAGACACTGAGCTAAAAGCAGTGCACAGGGATGAAGTAAGAAGGACTGACTAAACAGCTGCTGTAACACTCTGGGGCTTTTAGTGTTGGGAAATGTTTTTTAGGTTTAATGCCAGAGTGTCACAAAACTTTTTACAGCTTAACTAGGATAATACTGAAATTTTAGTCCTAGGTTTTAAATTCCCGTGGGCTCCCTGTAAGCCCCCAAACATAAAACCTCGCTGTGACCTTTGACTCAGATTTGAACTTCAAGGTTTATGGATGTTTGTCTCCAAATCTGCATTTTATCACATCAAAAATATTACCAAAGTACAACCATTTGTCTCTGTGAGTGACACAGAGAAACTGCTAAATGTTTTTATGTTGAGCTCCCTGGTCTACTGTAATGCTCTGCTGTCTGGTCTTCTCTAAAATGTTACAAACCATCTGGAGCTAATTCAGAACTCTGCGGCCTGAGTGCTTACCAAGACCAGAAGGAGAGAACACAGTACACCTATTTGAAAGTCCCTAAATTGATTGTCAGTCATTTTTTGTATCGATTAAAACATTTGTTTACCTGAGAGGAACCGAGAGCAGCAGCAAGTGTTGAAATCTTCACACGTAAACGTAAACTCTACCTCAACCTGGTTTTTGATTAAGCATGGCTCATAGACATTACTTACTTTATGTTATTCATTAGTTTTATATGATTTTACTATATTTATTTCTGTGCTTTGTATTTGATCCATTTTATTTAGTTTTTATTCTTGTATTTTATCTTAACATTTTGTCTTTTTAATCTTTTCTATCTATTCGTAATCGTATTTCTGGCTTATCAGTCGCCTGTGAAGAACTTCGAGCTGCACTAAAGCTAAAGAAAGGTGTCATATAAATACAATTTGATTGATTGATTGTATGTTTTTGAGCTTTATGACTGTCTTTGGAGACTACAAAAATGTATCAATGTGTTTGCATGTCGTGTCTGCAGGAGTGAGGTGGTACCAGGAGCTGCAGCTTCGTCTGTTCTGCCGTCAGGTTTTGTTGGACCCACGGCCGAACCAGTTAGAGTGCCAGTTCTGGCTCATGCTGCTGCTGAAGCCTTTGCCCATGGTCAGCCAGGCCCACTTCCTGTTCATTCTCTATGGACCTCTGCAACCTGAAGGTGAGTAACTTTTATACAGAAGAGTCAATAAAAAACAGCTGATGTTGACTCCATGAAAACATATCTATTGGGCTAATTTTTGATATGTCGAAAGAGAGGTTTTTCATCTGTTCACTGATTAATTTAACCTTTATTTAAACTTTTATTACACTGAGGTATGGAGGCCTCACTTACAGTAAAGTCAGGTGAAAAGTTTCTTGATTTGTTTGCACTGTAACCATGAGCTATATTATTTGCACGAAAATAATGGACCCCAATAAACTGCCCACTGTCTGGTATTGTAGTAGAGTACACCAGTGTGGCTTGCACTGGTTTTGTACAGTTATACTTGCTATATTCAGCTTGTCTTTTTCATAGTGATGCAGTACATTATGTGTTAAATGAGAAAGGTGCTCTCCTCCATGCAGGCACCCTCGGCTGGCAGGATCTGGTGGAGAGGGGCCTACCTCACAGTGCTCTGTGGGACCTAGCCAAGGCCATCCTCATGCTTTTCGGCAAATCAGAAGTAAAAGGCTGGACCACTGACTCGATGCTGGCAATCTTGGAGGAACTCACTGGTACATTACGTCAGTGGTTGTCAAATGTTTTAATGTCACAAACCCCCAGAGAGATGCACAATAGTGTTACAAAAAAAAATGATGAAACTAGTAGGATCCTGTAGAGAAAGATTTCTTTATTAAAACAGAATCAAGTATTATTTTTCTGGCAATATTCAGATACAGCATTTTTTGCCCCAGCTAATGTCTTTATTTCAAGGCTAAACCGATTAAACATTTCAATATATTGAACTAAAGTGAAAACTAATAATGCTTCCTTATCAATAGTAGTCCCAAATTGTGTTTTTTATCTCCTTACCAGTTATTCCTCAACCATGGCATGTGGAGAACATTGCTCGTCTTTTAGTGCTGTGCGGCAGCAGCCTCTGCTACACTGTTCTGGCCAGCAAGGCCCTCAGTGGACGACTCCTTGAGATCTCAAGACTCATCGTCTACATCGTACTGGTGAGAATTCTAGAAAGTGTAGCCTCAGCTGAGTAGAAAAAAGGAAACTGACTTCAAGTTAAGCCTCATTTCTGGTGAGTCGGGTATATTTGGACATGATTGGCTTTTAATCTATCTGTTGATTAAGCTTGACTAAATATGCACAAAACAAAAGGCAGAGTTTTGACACGAACACCATCCTTTGCAACAGTCACACCGGAAGGAAACCCACATGACTCAGAGCTGCCAAGGGCCAAGATTTAGATCGAGGACGTTATTGCTTTGAGATGATCATGCTAATTGCTGAGCTATTGGACTGCCTCACTGATCCATCTTACAACTCATGTCATTTCACTGACACAGAACAGTGATATGTATTTATATTAATCTTATGTACTTTCCTCTCATGGCACAAGGAACCGCTTGTGCTGTCCATGGTGCTGATTTTTTTTGTTGTTTTTTTTTGCAGTCTCCTTAGAGCTTCACATATAGTGGCTTTAATCCAAACATTTCATTGTCAGCTCTTAAAAAAAGTGATTTTATCATTGTTTAGGGAGTATTACTTCTCTATAAACAATGCCCTTATGGATTTCATGTTTAAATCCTCGGGTTTTGATTGAAATTGCCAATGTCCATCCGATTTCTCATTGTAGGAAAAGCAGACACAGTAAACCATGCCAGTTAACTCATTCTTAATTTTATTAATTAAGTCTGCAAGTTATTAAAGCTATGGCAACATTCAGGAAGCACTGTGGCTCAGTGTCCTCTGTTTGAATGTGAGTATAAGGAAGAGTGACTTAACTTGTACTGAGAAAAAGTTGTATTTGTTAAGTTTTCTGTCTTGTATTTCTTCACCCTTAGGTGTGTGAGAAGGACGGCTATCACATGAGCTGGGCGGTGAAGTTGGTGGAGCAGATCAGCAAGGTCTTCAGCACAGCTCCTGAGAAATTCTGCTTCATCCAACAACTGGAGAACATGTTTTCAGAAGTCACCAGGGAATTCTTTGAGTTTTCGGTTGCAGGTGAGGTGGTGCAGCTTTCTGGAGAGTACATTTTATTTCCTTTGGTTCTTTAGTATTATCTGAGCCCAAGATTTGTTGGGATACATTGGGATAGAAAACATGAACCTTGCATCAATAATATAATACCACGATCCTTGGATATTGTATAAGTGAGCATTGAGCAAATAGGACAGGTTGGGTCAAACAAGGTAAAACACACGTAGAAGATGTGGAAGCAGAACTTAATGAATAAAAATAGAAGAAACAGTAACCAAGAAGCTAGAAGTGAGAAGTTATAAAAAGTAATAGGATAAAAACTGTAGATGAACATTGAGCCCACCATGTTGAGGGACAGGGATTTCAACTTTACAGATGTTAAGATGTATAATCAGAAAGTATTATCAGTATTATGTACTGTGTTGATACAAAACACAAGCTGTATATAGAGAGAAACACTCAGTTCTATTAGGGGAATGTGAGCATGGCTGAGGTATAGACGGAAATGATTTTGCCTGGAGTGTGAAGCAGCTTGTTTTTAAACCCTATGCTTTGACAGGTGGCTCTGTGTGTGTGTGTGAGACACCTCAGACAGATGGCATTTACTGGGAACTCGTTATTTTTGCTTATTTTACTGAAAATATTTTCAGCTTGGATGGATATGTTTTCATCTCAATTTTGTCACCCGCAGCAAACCTTCATTTGTCTCTGATTGCATCCAACGTTTGATTTTTAACACAACTTGAGGGGCCCCATTCATAACATTGTTTAACTTTCTGCTCATGTAGATATGTAGGAAAACTGATAGCTTTATGTCCTGGCATGTAATTAATGAGCGTGATAAGCGAGTGACGAGCATTTAAAAAAAGGCAATGATTGTAGAGCAATGCATCTTTGAAGTGTTAAGAAAAGTCAATAATACTATTATCTGTTTCCAGGGAACCACTTTCAAGACAGAGAGGTTTTCCAGACCCTGTGTATCCTCCTGGACTCCAGTGCTCGCTTCCACACTAATTTCATCCACATGTTTCTCCAGCAGGAATTACACAGATTCAAGGAGATGTAATGAAGAGCGAAAGAAGAGATGTGAAGAAACAAAGTCAATAATGAAGGGGGCTAACTAATAAAGTAAACGAAAGCAAGAGATGGGCCTTTACAACTAGAGTGGCATCAGACAGGTCGTGAAAACAGACTTGAACATGGGGAGCGTGAATGTGGTCGTCTCAGTTTCAGAGAAAGTAGAGGGTGGATTTGGTTGATGATCAGCGCAGCACTTGTTGGTTGAAGAAAGAGCTGTTGAAATATTTTAGTTTGAAAAAGTCTGGTTTATAAAAAATAGTATGTTTGTCTCATTGTTTTACAATCTTGTTCTTAAACCATCTTGAATGTTTTACTTTTATAAGCAGTATTTAATATTTATTCTTAAACAGTAGCATTATTTATTTGACTATTTATTCACATCGAACCTCTATCTGACGACTGTTGTGACAGAATGGGTGCATTCCTTGTTAGAATTTATTAAACTGACTCTTTCATTTTGAATTTGTCTTTTACATGTGTTCATTTTATTTCACTGTTTCTCAGGCAGGATTTTGTGACTGATCTCTTACGAAACACAGCGTGCACTCGGCAAATAACATGTTTTTATTAATGTACACATAGCACAATATTCAGCAAAGAGCATTTTCAAAAATACTTCAATAGATGAAATAAATAAAGCATATTAACAAAGAATAAAAAAAGAAGCGGCTTCAAATAAAAAATGTTTAAATGTTACTGTATACAGAATGATATTAAAGATATTTTGAGTTTACAGTATGTTCGTACCTATCAGGGAGCGCTTTCAATAATCACGTACAAAGTCACGTACAGATTACACTAATCAAACATTTTTGCAAGGTAAATATGGTCTTAAAGGTGTAGCAAGCACAGGAAATACTGCTATTTGACATTGAAGTTTAAGGCCTACAACATTAAGTGTGGTGAAAACTGCAAACGCTGAACGAGGTCCGGGTATGACATCCCTCTGTGCATGGTCACAGGCATTTCAGTCAGTCATTTGCTCATTGTTTTGACAGGATCTGGCAGAAGAAAAACATTTTTTTTCCTATGGAATCACGTTGTGCTCTCTATTTCCATGATCTACAAAGGGTTTGGATACAGAAAGCAACTTTTCACGAAAGGAACCACATTCAATAGTAGTGGACACAATACCGTAACTAAGTCAGTCCCTCCAGGATTTTGCGGGTGGTTTTCAAGATTGTTGCGGCCTAAAAATGCCTGAATTCGTGGGAGCTTTTCTAAAAAATTGCGATGAAAGTGTTGACGTTTTAAGCGTATTTGTTGAGATGAAATTGTGGGAGACAGTATAAAATTGTCAAAAAGTTGCATTTTTTTCTTTGTTTTGTATAATTCATTAAAAATTTTAAAAGTTTAAAAAGTTAATTTCACATCCTGGCATATACACGTTCACATACGCTCACAGCTTGTCACGTCAATTAATTAATCTAACTTATCTTCATTCTTTCAGTTCTCGTGACAGATCTTGATGCAACAGTTTCCATCACTGTGATTTGTCTGCTCTGTGGTTCGCTCCTTTCACCCATTCTCCTAATATGTCTCGTGGTAGAAAAGTGTTTGTCAGTTGATGAATTTCGTTTGTGTTCCACCTCAATATTCCACGGGGTGCAAAACAGTTTACCTCCGCTCTCGTGAAGAACATCAGGGAATTGTTTTGCAGTAGTTTTTGTTGCATATCTGTTTTTCAAACCATGAACAAGGAAGTGAATTCGGTGACGTACGTGTATTACGTTTGCGCTGGGAACTGCTATGATTGGTGGCACTCACGGGAGGCTGGCCAAAATTGCGGAAAAGTCGCGGTGATTGGACAAAATTGCAAGGTCACGCAGAATTCACGGAGATTGGTTGAATTTGCGTTAATTGTTGCGATCGCAACATCGGGAATTCCTGGAGGGACTGAAATACTACATAAAAGCCCGACGTGGACAGGATTTATTTCTTTAACATGATTTTTAAAAATATATTTAGTGTTAATTACAGTCTGAAATACCATGTTTTTTTAATGTATGTGTTATGCTCACTTGGCCTGCCATGATTTAAATCCTATCTATATACTGAAATACAATCTACAGCACGATCACTTCACACATCAACATGACACATCTTGATGATACTTACTGTGCAATTTGCTCTAGGGGTAAAAAAAAAAAAAAAAGAACACCTTAGTATGAGTGCTTTGTAGAAACCAGACAATGACAACATTTGAATTCTGACACCCCCTTTTCTGTCTGATAGTTTTATTAAACGTACTAAACAGACATACTACCTTGTAGCCAGTCCAAGCCCTCCTGCAGACCTTCTCCTTTGATAGCATTACTGGCACTGAAAAATAAGATGTCGAGGAGTTAATCTGCTTGTGGCACACATTCACTTTCTCATGACTTTTCTTGGATCCTGGACGTTGAAAGCTGTCTAGCTCTTAATCCATCGGCCTTCCATCTGTCTAATGAGTAAACAAGGTGGAAAACACATGTATGTAGGAGAGCCAGGCTTCTGGATAACTGCATGTCGCTGTGCCTCTCTCTAATGTTTAACCTATGAGCCACGGAAAAGTCAAGTAAGCAGATCCAGGAAGTAAACCAGAAAGTAAACATGCCTGGTCACTTTATAGTCTCTGTTTAAGACTTTAAGCTGTGACTTGGAAAGCAGAAAATTGCTGTGGGAGGGGATGTGATGGGGTCGACTCAGTTCAGTCACTGTAATCCGAGTTCACTTCCTGCAAAACTGCTGCTAATGCCTGCCGCACTTTACCCAACAATGTCTGATTTGTTTGTTGCCTCATTTAGTTCTTCAGGTGTTTAATCAGGGTGACAAGATATATTACCAGATGTGCCACGGTTTGTCCTTGATGTTCTCCAAACTCAACATCTGTGAGACCTTCACAGAAGACATTGCATCCCGCAGATCCATCTTGTTAGCGAAGAACAATACTGGGAGCTTTTTGCTGCGGATATCTGGATAAGAAGACAAACGTAAAGATCAGTCAATCACCAGCTACCAACAGGACATTTTTAAAAACAATCATGCTTGTGATGTTGTACAGTTATGGGACTTTAATGCTGATACTGATATTGGCAGTTTAGGGCTGAAGCTGATAGTCTGTGTGGCTATTTGATAAATTTAAAAATGATAATTCGAAGCACAAACCCTATGCTTTCCTTGTTACTAAGATATATTTTAAAATTTGACCACAGAATGCTACAAACCAAGTGAAAACAGGACATTCCTAATACTAATACTAATACTAATACTAATACTAATACTAATGTCACTTAAATGTGTTACTGCATTCTTATGTTATATGGTACAAATATTACTTGAGGCTTTAAGTTTCCTCGAGTCAAACAAGACAAATATACAGAGAAAATATTCAATAAAATAGCATTTATTGACTTTGGGTAAAACATGTTTTGGTAACTGTATATTGCAAGTATTTTAAACATATCAGACACAAATAGGGCACAACTGTAATACACTATGAACTGTGTGTAAAACAGAATTGCAGGGATAGCCTACCGTCGTGGTTAAGAAGTGTATCTAGCTCCTCTTTCGCAACAACCATCCTCAGTTTGTCACCGCTGTCAATGACAAATATGATGGCGTGGCTCTCTCTGCACAGGACACAAAAAACATCATAATTGACGCAGCGGTGGTAAAACATTTTAACATTTGATCAGTGACAGTGGTGCTGTGCGCGTTTGTGCGTCCTACTTGTAGTAATGCTCCCATAGGTTTCTGTATCTGCTCTGCCCAGACATATCAAACACTGTGAACGACAGGCTGCATGCAGAGAGAGAGAGAGAGAAAGGGAGAAGAGACAAAACAGCTTAGAGTGACACAAAGTGCTGGATTAGTTATTTAGAATTTGGCTGCAAACTATTCAAATATCATTTGCATTCTACCTTGAACTCTTGAACTTCTCGATGTTGAAGCCAATCGTCGGGACTATTTCTTGCGCCTGTGCCTGCATGCACCACCACACAATACAAGCACACAGAAGCAGACAAGTAATGGCAAAAGTATGTCAACAAGGACATGATAGAAGAGAAGTATAATACGGGCTTTACCTGACTAACATGTTTCCAGTCTTCTGACAATGGGCCTAAATGATTCGAATGCTGAAAACAAGCAATCAGTGAATGATTGCAGTGACATAAAGATTTTGACAGGCCTTCTTACAATATGTGCCCCAAATGATCACAGCTTTAGAAAAGATTTGTTTGTGTACTCACACGGCAGGACTACAAACACTGTCAATTCCACAGTAATCCTTATAACAAGATATCAAATTCCAAGTTGTTGAAACACAGTGTTGTGAACTTACATTAGCTGGTTTGAGTTGGTTGATGATGGTGGTTTTGCCGCTGTTGTCCAGTCCCAAACACAGAACGTTGACCTCTTTCTTCCTCAGGCCGAGCCAGCCCGACAGCTTATCCAGCAGCCCCATTCCACTCCTCTGATGCTACACCATCTAAATCTCACAACACGTCACCCCATAGATGCTCTGATTGCTGGGAATTAAACATGTTACATCTACAAACTCTCATGAAAGCCGACATGAATGTTGAACGTGAACAGTGTGGCTCCCGGCGACTCGCTGTGAACAGTGTCACAAGCTGAGATGCTGCCTGGGCATCCCGGCTTGTGACAGGTAATCCTATTAGGACGAATTAAGCTCAGTGAACCTCCCAGTGACCTGATGGTGGAGTATGGAGTGTGCCAGGCCGCTCCATCCTGGTGTGTTTGATTTATTACTCCAACACTTTATCTCTCTGAGGGTCCCCCCTCTTGTTATGAGCCCCGTGGAGGCACAGAAACACACACATACACACAGCACGATAGCAGCTTATCCTCTGCATCTTCTGCTCACTTAATATATGCAGCCACTCTCACTCTGTGGTGCTTCACAACCTAATTTGGCCCATCTGTGAAACAATGTTCTAACAGCTCTACAATAAATACAAATAATAAATACACATAGAATCACAGTGCAATAAAGAAGAGGTTTTCTATGTCAAATCTGGTCACTATAGTGTCATAAAACAACATGTTTTGAGCCCTGGAAATGTAACTTTATTGGTAAAATATGTACAAAGGATGAAGCTAAGTCCCCACAGAAAGAAATGTAGTTTGCTCAATTTGAAAGTTATATATCTAATGTTAGATTTACTTAATGATTGCAGGGCTTTTATATTGAAATCTCACATGGCAGTTATGGAGCTGCTCAGTGGTCCAACAGCTCCATCTCTTGGAGTGAATGATTTCATGAAAAGCAATGGGATCTACTCTGAGATTTAGCTTTGTCAAATTAAGTTATATATTAGATTTTCTTCTGCATCATTTTATCACTGAAAACAACACTTTGTTCGTCCTTTGAATCATTTGCTGTTGGTTCTCTTTTCTTTCTCAGGTTCAATGTGGCAACAAAACTGAATGAACAGTCAAACCACCAGAACTGTTCATCTTTATTTGCAAATAAATATCCGCTGTAACTGCCTCTTACAGTGTGCAAGATCTACAACATCTCTTTGGAAATTATAGAAAAATAAAATACAAGAATTATAAGTATACTTGTACTTTGTACAAAAGAACGTTCTAACATTGCTCAGCAGTAGAACATGCTAAACAAACAGCATCTGATAATCTCCGTATTCTGTAGAGGGGGGTTGGTGACTGTGAACGTGTGTGCAAATGTGTGTGCGTCTTTTGATGTGTGTGTGCACCGTTCCTGCTCCTGAAGGCCTGGACGCGTGACCACGCTGTGACCGAAAGGCACAGATCATCGCTCCGTCCAGTCTCGCCCTTGACATTAATCATTGAGCTCCAGTTTGTAATAAAAAAAACCACATCAGTAGACGGGTGGTTAATCTCGTACAATTCAAACTAATGGCTAGGTCCTGTGACTGCACTGAAACTTAGAAACCACTATAAAGTGTTTGCATGTTTAACAGACTGTAAGGCATTCTGTGTGTGTTTGTGTGTGTCTGAGCATGTGTGTTTGTTACTGTCGATGACGTGTGATGAGTTATGATGCTGCTGTTTATGTTGGTTCTCTCTCCGCCTTCCTTTAAAGTCTCCCTGCTGGACGGTTCTGTCCTCACCAACACTAAACTAACACTACTGCCTTTTTATTTCTCACTGGTTTCCATCAACCAGCTTTTAGCTACTTCTGCTGCCTCCAACTTAACTAACTAGTTATATTCTGCAGCACTTCATATCCACCACTGACTTAGAGAATGAATAAAATGTCGATTTTAATGGCAAATATCTGGCAACATGACATCATCTACTGCAGAAAAGTATTCATTTTAGACTATGTTTATGTACACTGGGTTCCTTTACTGCCACAATACCACAACCTTAAATGACCACAACGCTGGCAAAGACCTGCTCTGTGAAAACCATCTGGACTAATCTCCTCTGACATCTTGAGCCAACGCTGTCTCAAAAGTGCAAACCACTGCCCGTATTGTCTGTGTGTGTGTGTCCAGGCAACAAAAAAAGAGAGGAAGAAACAATGACATGAAAGGATTTCAGCAAATTCTGAAGAACCATATAAGTCCACGGTAAGTTTCCAGACAATTTCAAACATCTCCTATCTATAGCTAAGTTCTGTGAACATTCATATATTAAGACAGTGGAGATTGTGTACTTTCAGGCAATGTATAACATTCACAATTAAAAAACAAAAAAAAAAATCTGGCTGATCACACGACTGTGAGTACACTGGTTGCTAAAAACTGTCAGAATAGACTTGTATGGTTGTTCATCTGAAATCAACAGATCCACTTCTGTGAGTTTACCTTCTAACGGAATAAAAACAGGTGGATGGTGTTGTGTGAGCCTCATGTTTCTATGTCAACAAGAGCTCTCTCATTGCACAATTCTTCATCTCTCTCTGAGATACTGAGGTGACTGCATAATACTGTATTGCTGATTTTGATAAAAATAATTAAATAAGATCCAGATTTACTAGGGCTTTTACATACAGGACTGCACATATATTGATATTAGGTTATAATAATAATTATTACTTGTCTATACACTTTTAAACATTCAAGAAATCTCCATAACTTGCTTCTTGCTTCTTTCTTCAAGTATTAGTGTACCAGATTCTCTGGAGAGCGGGTAACTAAAGCAATCCAAAGAAACTTTTTTTATGATAAATTATCAAACTCCAAAATAAAATTAAAAAAAAATTATCGAGGATATTTTTTTTTCAAAAGACAAAACGTTTCGATTGCACACCCGATAGCAGCTACATGAGCACATAACTCGGAGCAAGAAATGAACAGACAAAAAAAAAAAGAAGTCCAAAGATTCAGTAGATTACATTTGCAAATCTACATCTCTAGATATTGTTGCTCCACACACAAAGTACTGCTGTTGCAACAAGGCATTACATTCCCCTAAGTGAGGGCCTGGGCCAGTCTGTAAAGTCTATCAGGCTGTAATAGAACCAGGCGGATCGTGTCGGGGGTGTATAGTAGAAAACGTCTGTTACTATGGGATGTGTGGGACCGGGTGGGGGAGTCTGCTGGAGCAGTCTGGCCGATGACCTCCTGTATGAGGGGTTAAGACTCTCAGGCACAGGCTGTAGACTGTCTGTCACACGGTCTAGACTTCACTTCCATCTGGTCCGTCTGTCTGTCCATCCCAGGTTGTGTTTGAGGGTGTCCTCATACATGGAAACCCTTCTCCTGTTCGTGCAGTAGCTGGAGGTGAAGGGTCTGTATGCTGCTGATGATCCGCCTCTGGTGGCCGATCAGCTCCACGCCAATACGCCTCACATCTCTAGGCCGAGCAGGGAGACACAGACACGCACAAAGACACATGGAAACACTTTAGTCTATACTGTATGTGTCAGTGCTTTACAGTGAAAGCATGTATTTCCTTTTAGAGACCATCACAGTAGCGTAAGTGGTAAAAAAAAAAAAAAAGCAGTGGCCTTTTGATTATATGGCAGATGTTCTTTAAAATTCACTTATTGCTCCAAAGGTCAGAAAGGATGAACACAAGAATCATCCCTAGCCTTTCTAACCTTGAGAAAACATCTTACACATCTATATGGCCAAAGATAACCAAGTAGTGTGAAAAACCTATGTTATGCCTGTACTTAGAAAGCTCAACCCGTACTGGATGTGCACATGTATAGTGAGCATAAGGAAAATCAGTGGATTGAGTCTTTAAATCACCATGGCTGCTCCAAAGTTAGCTTCTGTTTAGTTTTATGTTAGTAGAGTATCTCTTCTACAATTGATAAATCCATAAATACTCATTTCTATGTATCAAACAGAATACAAAGAGATGAGTAGATATACAGATATATAGAAGCTTTTCCATGAAAATAATCCCTTCTTACTCTAAAATGGCTATTTGCTGCAACTCAAGCACACCAGCTCACCTACGACTCTGCTCAATCAACATAAAACTACTCTGTACTACACAATGGCAAGTTGTAATTCTGGAGTACTACATGCTTAAATGGACTCTTAAGAGGAATCAATAATACAGAAAGGCCTGAGGTTCCTTAGGTTTGTTATGTAGGAAACTCCAGCCTTCTAAATCTGTGTTTTGTATCGGTACACTGTTCAGCCATGGCTCTGACTGCTTATTTCACTAATTATGTGTCTTCCAGCATAGAAAAAACACCATATGGACATCTTAACAAAGTAAAAAGAAAATAGATTTTCACCAGTAAGGGCCTTTAAATAACAGTTATGTTCTAGTTTCACTACTCACTCAATACTCATTCTGGCCACAGAATCCAATGTGTTGTAGCCCGATGCCATGAAATTGCTCTTGTACTGACTCATCTTGATGGAGTCCAGCCAGTCGCCGACAGAGATGAACATTGGGTAGTCCATTTCCTCCCCCGGAGATTCTGGTAGACTGATAGGAAAAAAAAGGAAAAAGTAGCTAATATCAGATCCCGCCTGTGTTTTTAGAGCACCCCAGAGTTAACAAAACTTGTGGAAATGAAACAAAGTTCTCCCAGTGACACGTATTTGGAGATACTTTTAAGCGTAGGAGTAAAAGCATTTATCAGCTCTCAAGGGAAGTAATTCGATCTTTGCCAGGATTTGGGAGAGTTGTCCTATCATAGCTCGGTGTTTATTGTAACTCCAGTAACTCTCACGTTCTGCTCTGAGGTAAGAGCACTCCCGCAGATTGAAGAGCCTGAAAAATATGATTCCCTGCTCACATCCTTTTAAATCAACCAGCAGTGAATTTACTGTTAGTGCATTTCATGACAACAAAACCCCCCTTTTAATACAGTACCTCTGAATATCCTCTACCAGTGGCAGCAGACTGCTGGGGTTCCGAATTAGTTTGTCCAAGAAGGAAACAACATCTGTGAATTTGGGTCGATGATTCCTCTCCTTCTGCCAACAGTGCAGCATCAGTTGGTGCAGAGCCACAGGGCAGCCCATTGGTGCCGGCAGCCGATAGCCCTCCTCAATGGACAGAATCACCTGGAGAAATAGTTGAATGTGATAAGGAGTCTAAATGTAGAAGAAGCCTGCTGTGTCTTAAAAAAACAAGCTATTTGGCTAGAAACTGTGAAATCTCTTGTGTGCGTCATACCAGTTTACTCATGACCGGTTTGAACAGCCAAAGTGCTGTTTTTCTGCGATATTGCAGCACACAAGACCAGATCATTACATGTGTTGGCGTGTATTACTGAAGATGTGGGGTTGCATTAAAAAGAAGAAAAAATTATAGCTCTGTGAGTTTGTTCTACTTTTTAAGTATTACAAAATTTCTTAGGACTTAAATGTCTGTGTTGCGACATTTACGAAATAAAACGATTGCTATTATTACTGTTCTCTGCAAGTTATGACATTTTCTATTAAAGTCAATCACAAAAATAAAAAGTTAAAATAGTCTGTTTTTTTTAAAGAGCAGCACAATGTTGCAAATTGTGCACTTTAACCTTAAAGTTTCAAAGACTTACAATGTAGAATGTATGCTTGTATTTGACATGTAACTTGTGCTCACACTGCACTACCAATCAGTTTCCACGCGTGCAGCACACCGGTGTGAATCTCTTTATGACTTCAGCGGACAGTGTGTATTAACCTCCATACAGTATACCTCCATTTCTCTATGGGAAGTGCAGTATCTACATGTATCTTTGCAGGGAGCAGTGGTAAGTGGCTGACCAGGATGAGATAGTGTTAGGCTGGTTTTGTGGCTTGGCTGGCCTTTTGCCTTGGAAAGCACTTCTAAGCAATTCCCAAACAGCACAAATCCTCCCCAAACCCTGGGACCTTAGTGAATGTGTGCGTGTGCGTATAGATGTGTATGCGTCTGTGTGTAAGGGGTTGAAGGGATTACGGTGGAGCTTTCACACTCAGCGGAGAGACGGATGGATCTGCTTCCATCGTGGTCCCTCCAATCCCTGACCACAGCCCAGGGATCAGCGGGTTGCTCAGCCACACTGAATCCACAGCTTTAAACTCCCCCTCGACTAGACCGAAGTCCTCTGAACCTCTGACCTTTACTGCTCTTTTTCTATTCCCTCTTACTCATCTTTTTCATCCTGTTTTTGTGGATCTCACCAGCATTTCTGTTCCTAACCTCCCCTCTCTCAGAGGTAGGTTTTTGATGTGAGTAAACAGTCACAGAGCAGGTGAAAGGGCAACAACTTTAAGAGATAAAATGGAAAACAAACTCAGAATTTACTCAGTGGAGCAGGACGTGATCTGAGAAGTCAATGCTGCTGTGGTGTTGAGGTTACAGAATCAGGCTTGTGAGACGAACACGACTCACATATCTTGTTAGCTGAAACACCAGCAGTGCTTTCGTGCTCACAGAATATTCTGTGAGTTAGCATATGCAGCTTTCTCAAAAAACGTAACCAGGAAAGACAAAAAAGACAGTAAAAGTAGCCCAAAGAGCTTGTAATGTATTTGTTTTGTTTTATATGCAATGTAGCCTTGACAGACACCAAGGACATGTCTTTAGTAAGGCCAGTTCTTCATAAACATTCAGAAATTAGAGAAAAAAAGTAAACAGACCGGACAGAAACATGAAATACGGAAAGAAAAGGAGTTTCTGGTGTTCTGGTGCCACAAAAACAAACACATGCTTGGTCAGTTGCTCGTACAATCAGTGCAATAGCTGTTCAGGGTAAATAATGACAAATGGTAAAATCCACCAGTTAAATCTTTACAAATAACACAAGGTAAAAACTGTCTCCATGTGGTGTCTGAACACAGTTTTAGCTTGATGAGATTTTCCCGGGGCTAATCTGAAAGCTTTTGAATCTGAATTTTAAGAAATTGATTTACCGGCGATGCCAAAATACTATTTTCAGATGAAATGAGGATGGTTTGTTTCAGATCCAGCTCGTAGCTACAAACTGCAGTTCCTCACAGGGTAAATATGCCCTCAGCATCTCTAAATTATTGGTTACAGGCTTGAGTATGATATTCTGTCACCAACAACACAACCTGTAGTTCCCTGCACATTTTACCAGTGTTTAATCATTTCTGTCAATTGACTGAAATTGATGCTTTCATAAATACAACGCAACATTAACACAGCATTTAAATCAGCTGCCTAATATTGTGTAGGCCAAACAGAGAAATAGATTCCATAGATATCTGAAGGTGTGGTACCAGGCAGCAAGATGTTAACAGCAGACCCTTTAAGACCTGTCAGTTGTGAGATGGGGTCTTCATGGATAAGATTTGTTCTTGCCAACATATCCTAAAGATGCTCAATGAGATTGTGATCTGCGGAATGTGGAGGCCAAGTCAACACACTGAACTCTTGGTCACGTTCCTCAAACCATTCCAAAACAGTGTTTGCATTGTGGCAGGGAGCATTATCGGGGAAATACCGTTGTCATGAGGGTGTGTGTAGTCTGCAACAATGTCTCACTAAGTTTTATGTGTCAGAGTAGCCTTGACATAAGTGCCAGGCACCAAGGTTCTTTAGCAGAACGTAGTCCAGAGTATCACAATGCCTTTGTTGGCTTACTTTCCTCCCATATTGCATCACGCTACTATCTGTACCCTGTCGCTGATCCACCAGTTTTCCTTTTTTGGGTCACTTTTAGCTGGTACTAACCACTGCATGCTGGGAACACCTTACTGGATCTGCCATTTGGGAAATGCTTTGAGTCAGTTGTCCATCCATCAATCCATCAATCCATCCATCCATCCATCCATCCATCCATCCATCCATCCATCCATCCATCCATCCATCCATCCATCCATCCATCATCCATCCATCCATCCATCCATCCATCCATCCATCCATCCATCCATCCATCCATCCATCCATCCATCCATCCATCCATCGTCAGTGGTTTTATTGTTATGGCTGATTGGTGCAGGCTGTAGCAGAGTTACACATTCTCTTGGTGTGCTTTGGGTCAAATATGCTTGTGGTTTATATGACTAAAGTAAATTTGACAATTAACAAATAAAAAGCCATCAAACTGATTAAGACATCAGTCGCTGATGCCACCATTCTTCTTTCTTTACCAAATCAAAAAGCTTCAAGGTCTAGTTTAATCAAATCTGATAGAGGTGTCTTGTCTTTAGTACATTGTATTAAAGTGCTTTAAGCTTTAAGACTTTAAACTATTCAAGTCTGTAAAATGGCACCTAAGGAGGGGGAGAGTAGAGAGGAGACAAAGAGATGATCATGCCATTATCAAAAGCTGTGAGGAGTCATTTTGCTGTTACTTTTGCAACTCAAAAAGACATTTTCACAGCGTGGTCTAAGTGTCTCTTTCTCATATGAACTGATTGCAGCCTAACACTCACATCCTGATTGGACATCTCCCAGTACGGCCGTTCTCCATATGACATCACTTCCCACATGACGATGCCGTAGCTCCACGCGTCGCTGGCAGAGGAGAATTTCCTGTATGAGATGGCCTCGGGTGCTGTCCATCGGATCGGGATCTTACCACCCTGTTCACACACAAACATAACGTATGCACCTAAGGACAGACTCACACAAACATGACGGTATCAGCAAAGTAGTAAGATTATGTAATTTTAAAACAACTCAAAAATAGAAATAACCTTTTAACACATAGGAACCAAATTTCAAGTAACTGGACACTTGGCTACGAAATGGTTCTTGGGCAGCTGAGTGTTACTGTAGCGCTAGTTCCAGCACAAAGAAGTTCTCTTTAGGTCGTAGTCTACTACAAAAGATTTTCCACAGCACACTAAATATGATGATTGTGACCTTTATCCATCCAATTACTTCTGAACCCCCAAACTTTAAGAACATTGTGTTTAAAAGCCACTGTAAACCTCCTACAGAGCTCTTTCTATGCTGATATACACCGTCACAAACGAAAGCTGAGACTTAGCATTTTATTGCAGTATCCATTACATTACTTTTAATTGAATGCGCTGAAGCACAAGAACTGAAAATGAGTAACTGTCCAAATACTTGTGGTCTGAACTCCATGTACTGCATTTGGTAAAATATTAAAAAAACATATGTATCTCAGCATCTCAGTGGCCTCAACCCAGCAAACACTGCTGTCCAGCAGAGCTGCTACTTGTAGAAAGTAGCTGTGAAAGGACGCTCAATATTTCATTAATACTGCTGTCACAAATGGTCTCCTTTTCTGAATATGGTGTTTATTACCTGCAATTTTCTCCTCTCACCTCACCTCAACTTTCACTTCCCTTCGGTGGATTTTTTTGTGACGCAGAGAGTTCAACTTGGAACCAATAAACACAGCTTTCCCTTCGCACAAAAAACCTCAATACAAACCAGGAAATGGAGGTCACCATGGGCTCAGACAGATTTACAGAACACTGTCTTTTCAGCACAAGAGTTTGAAGGTTTAACTTTTGCAATCTAAGGCAGCTCCATCTTTCGTTGACCTCCAAAGAGAAAGCAGGAAAGTCACAATTTTATCAGTCTAATCAAGCAGGATTAGAGTGATGCGTGGGTTTGCTTATTTCCCAGGCTTCTATAAATAGTATTAGTATGTAGATACAATCTTTTTGGCTTCCAATGGATTATTTTAGGGTCATATTTCCATTTCTTTTTCACACTGACATTTGGGAACTTGTTTGAGAGTAACAATGATAAAGTATTGGCTCTTCCCTATCTTCAGTACTAGTGTGGTGTTGAAAACAACCTTTCTGATGTACGTTTTTTCGGATGCTGGTTCATGCATCAGTTTTTGCGATACTGTCATACAGGGAGGATCAGCCACAGAACGGCTGTTAAGGTGCATCTTGTAAACCTTCAGTAGATCTCTGTAAAGTGAATTGTTGTTGCAGGGCCTCTGCTGCTGCTCCTGTGCTTTTCAGAGCACAACACTTCCAATCTTTACTTCTAATGAGGTTCTTGACCAAAGCCAAGAACAGACCACAGTCAGCCAACTGGCAGTGACTAAGACTAAATTGAGGAACAACTTGTATCACAGATATGACTGTGCAGTGCAACAGTCTAAGGGTGGAATTTGAAAATATGACTCAAGGGAAATCAATTTGTATTTCTGACACTGCATTTGCTTGGCTACTTACCGTATAAAACATAAACTTAACTATGGTTGGAGAGAGACTTTATACTGCTGTGGGAAATGTTAGTAAGCTTGTAAGCTTTTCAATTCAAAAACAGAACAAATTTTTGATTTAGAAGGTACATCTGAGTTCTTTATTAATGTTCTTTAACCTTTATTTATGCAGGGCAGCTTCACTGATAGCTAACCTCTGTTTTACACGATTAAATAAATTATGGTTGGGCTCAGAATGCCACTGTTGAACTATTATTTAAAGTCCCTCTGGTCACTGACTAAACCCCTAAAAGCTCTATTCTATATATCAAAGTTGCACATTTAGAAGGTTTCACATGAAAACAATCTCTTCCTGGCCTAAAATGGCTTAGATAACTCTATACCATTGCTTCCACCCACTCCGCTGCTCGCTGCAGCTCGAACACACCAGCTTACCTTACACTGTAACTTTGCGCTACACAGTGGCATACTATGACAATAAGTCCCAAACTGCAAGTTGACAGGATTGGTTCCATAGGTTTGCTACATATGAAACCTCTGAAGTGTGAACTGAACTGTGGTTTTGGAAGTGCCACTGGTACACTGCGGTTTCAAGGAGGAAATCATCTACCATGGCCGTGAGTGCTTGTTCCGCTCATGATGTAGTTAGAGCATATAAAAAATGCCATATGGGTGTGTTAACAAGGTAAAAACTTGATTTTCACTAGAGGGCGTCTTTAAAATGCAATGATAAAAAGGAATCCTCAAGTAAGTAAAAGTAAAACTCTTTATGCATTCAGGTTTATAGTTTCCCTTATAAAATTTGAAGGCATTTGTGATAAAACTAATCCTATTGCAGGTACGTCCTACACACCTGACCCAACATGTTACTAACAAGTCACATCAAATCAATGAATCAATCCAGCCTGTGTGGACCATGTACAGTAACAAATGTTTCCCTGTTGTGACATACAATAAGCTTTGTTAAAACCTGTCATAAATTAGCAGTAACAGCTGCTGGTTTTACGAGCAATGAGTTTTGAGGCGTCAGGTGTACCGTTGTGGTGTAAGCAGCCTCCGGGTCGTCCTCCAGCACTCGGGACAGGCCGAAGTCTGACACTTTACACACCAGATTGCTGTTGACCAGGATGTTTCGAGCTGCCAGGTCTCGGTGAACGTAGCCCATGTCTGACAGATACTTCATGCCCGAGGCGATGCCACGCAGCATGCCAACCAGCTGGATGACAGTGAAGTGACCGTCATGTTGCTGACAGGGACGACAGGAAGCAGAGGAAAATAAACAGACAGAGAAGGAGCCATTATTTAAAAAAAACACAGACAGCACAATCAGAGAGAAAATGAGGTAAGAGGGATGGAATACGAATAAGACAAAGGAAAGACACCGACAAACAACTTACTGGTGTGTTATAGCAGCAGAATATATAATAAAAGAGTTCTGTAATTCTTAAAGAGGCAAAGAATATTTAGTTCAGAGTTATGCTGGCAGTAAATGGAGAGGACAATGTGCTACAGTATCCCATAATTCACATAAGTCACCAAAGTGACTGAGGGTGAACTCGCTCTCTGCCTGCAAGGCGTTATAGTGACCCAAGTACAAAGACATGCAAGGTTACTAAACTATATTTATAGCAGTGGCTTTGATACCATGCGAGGCCACAATCAGAAGGACATAATTATACATGAGTTCTCTGACCACTTCAACACTCACCCTGAGAAATGAGTCCAGTGATCCATTTTCCATGTACTCCACCACAATCATCACTGGCCTGCCTGCAAACACAGCACAAACTTATTTTTACAACTTAGAATAACCGATTTATTTAGCTACTCAGGGCAATTTACAGACAAAACAGAATAAACGGTGCATAACCGGATTAAGATTTACAATGTCCTTGATTTGTTTGCACTTCTTTCTGGTGTAAAATCAGATCATTGGATTTCTGAAGTAAGCAGGAAAAAGCCCTCAGATTAGACCCAGCCGATGCCTCACACATGAAAGTCTGTACATACATTGACAGTGATCTTTCACTGATGTAGGAGACATCTTGTGTGCAGTTGTCAAACTTTAGATTCAGGACTTTTAAATGAAAGAGGAGATATATTTGTCATTTGTCATGCCATCCTAAATCATCCACTGATGAATTGGAAATATTTGGAGTCATGTCGGTGACACTTTAGGCTCTGGTAAACATTGGCTGACAAAATTACTCTGTCAAATATGATTGGACTTCAGAAGTCCAGGAGAGGAAAAGCAGGGCAAAGTGTGATTTTTTTTTGTGTGTGTGTTTAGCACCAGTGCCAGTCTGAGACAGAGAAAAGGGAGAACGAAGGCTGAGGCAACACACAGGCCATCAGCAGTTGATTGATGCATCAAGTCAAGATGCTCAATTCATTAAACTTTTTCATTTCAACATGTCCAACCTGCCAAATGGGACCTGATCAGTATTCAGTCCATGTATAACATGAGACATTAGTTAGGAACAAGTGCCAGCCCAGTTTCTCTTTCCAAATGTTGTTGTTTCCCCACAGTGGATCCCTACAGTGCTCCTGATTGACTGGTTTACAGCTAGAAGGCAACTGTCCAGGCTTGTTTGTTGGTGAGCTGTGGATCATCCTGAACAGCTGGAAAGACAAAAGCGTCAATTTTTTAACTCACATAGGAATAAGGAAACCACATGATGGAGCATGGAGTGTAATGTCAAAACAGACTTTTGTAAAAGGGTTCCCCCAGTACATCTGAATGGATGCAGAGCATTTTCTGTTTCCTAATGCAGGAGTACAATAAAAAAAAGTCTCGTTTTGCAGATTTACAGCATTTCATTCCCTTTTCCCAGGTTTTCACAGTTACATAAAAGTACAGGTGGTACAACAATACCGCATCTGGTCTACTGCCTCCTTTAGTGAGATTAAAGGGGAATTAGACACAGGGAGATAATTTGCAGATAATGCCATATCACAGCAAACCTAAACTGGCATTTAGTACATGATGATCAATGACTGTTTTAGTGACTTCAGCATGTCATTAATGGCACTGACTGACCCTAAAAAGGGCTTCTCTCACCATCATATTATGTGCTGTTGGCTGATAATAACAAGCCCACTTCCACATTATTGAGTCTACGCTGGAAAATGTTAATTTTGCATTTGGGTTAAAAAAAAAGCTGAGGATTGTTTTTATTTCTTTAATCCCAGTTGTCTTGGATGATGCTAATCCTAGGATGCATTGATGGTGTCCTTGTAGAGTAGTGCTAAAGAAAACCTGAAAATGACTAAATCAACGAAAGGATCAAGCAGACTGGCCTTATTGCACGATCCAAGTACATTTTCAGGATGTAGGTTGATGCTCAGAAGTTGCTGTTGTTTCTTAAAGTGAAGGGGATTTTAAAAGCAGTACCCAGATAGTGTCTTATTGTATTGTCTATCTTGTTCTCTCACACATCTTAAATGGAAAGTACTGACTTCTGCCCTTAAACAAGCAACTTAGAAATTTTTTAGGCTAAAGAACTCCTTAAAGATCAGTTCATTCTGCTGCTCAACCACGATCAATGTGTTGCCAAATGAGATTCTCTTATTATAAACATTCTGGACCATGCACTTTTTGCTCTTACTGTTATTTGTATGACAACTATGTATGAGCATGATTAGGAACGGGGTCACGTGATTTGTGGTGGTGATGACTTTGGCGATGTTGGTTTTAATGATGGCAAAATAAAATTCAGCGCAATGTATAATATCTTATTGTATCTTAGATTGCAGAAGGGGAGGACAATGCTGTGTGAAATGTGCAGCGTAGATAGGAAAAGCATACCCAGAGTCTGCATCTGGTGAGTCAGTCTATACTGTCAGGGAGCAGCTAAAACTGAAAACTTTAGGGAAACGGCTCCATGTTGCTAACAACTAAAACATCATAGTGCTACTCAAAAACAAACTCCACAGAGATGAGATTTATACTTCAAGCACTACTTTAACAGAGAAAGGCTTGGAAGACGAGAACTAAGAGGTTGATTTAGCAAAGGCACATTGGGTTAACTGGCCCACCAACTTTGATAAAGAACAGTTCAAAACCAATCTTTGAATCTTTTAAGTAAGAAACATTTGAAACTGTCCAAAACACAACATAATTACGAGGAACAGATGGTGCAAGTCATAGTCACTTGAGCACCAACATTTCGTCGTTCCAGTTGATTGGAAAAGATGCATTTGCTACTGCACCTTCTAACTTAGGTTTAAAAAATATTCTAAACAGCCGGGAGGTTAAAAACTTCTACTGAAGAAAAAGGCACAGGCTTTGTGTTGCGCACTGTTATTTACATTTAGGATCATTTCTATTGCAATGAACTCATCAAATGTTGTGAATAGGCATGTATACATGTTGTGTGAAGAGGTAATCTCTTAATAGTTAGTGCAATTTTCATGTCAGAAAACTGCTTAAAATCAACAAACATTCACAAATAAAGCTAAATAAAGCTGATAAAAAAGCTACACTCCTGTCACAAGTGAAAAGAAGATGCAGTGGCGATCTTGCTGGATGAGCAGAGCCTTGTTTGTACCAAACTGTATCCCTTCACCTCATACCAAACATGATGTTTTCTTTTAAATCTGCAAAACCCAATCACCGTGTCCTTTTAAATTTCCTCTCTCGCCACCCAAATCCAGCAGGGACAGACAGGAAATTATTTGATCAAGCTTGGCTTTTCCCGAGCTAATTAGCAAAGTCTGGAAACAATATATAGTTAAGCAGTGCGGCGCCTGAACAAAAACAAACGCACCTGTTTACCAGAATCTAATGTGTCACCTGTTATTTCAGAGCAGGTATAGCAGTCAGTCACAGCACAATACTCTCCATAATTAGTCTCTGAAGGACAACAGCAGATGGAGGGAGTGAAAGATAGAGAGCGTGAGCAAGAGACAAACAGACAGGCAGGCAGACAGAGAAAGGATACTCAGAATTAATGCCTCTCTACATACAGTCTGATGCCCCACTGCCAAACACAAATGGCTTTTGATTGCGTGATTAGATGTGCATAGTGCATTGTGCGTGTAGGCACTATTGGACAGGCAGTCATGGGAAATGGTTTGCTCTGATAACTTCCTTTCTTATAAATGCAGATGAAAAGGAACCTCGAAATAAAATACGATTCTCCCCAAATGACGGTATAGTGGCTCTATTTTTCCTGGCCCTTGCAGCAGTACTTTTGATAGAACATTTGTTTTTGAAAAATGATCAGACGACTATATGTTAAAAGCACACATCTCATTTTAGTATGTGCACATTTTAGTAATACTGCAGGATTTTGATTAAAATGAATCTTACTTCAAGGTCTACTTATTAGGTTTTTACAGAGGTTACAAAAACAACATTCAAGCTTTATGACAAAAAATAACTGTACAAGCTTCTCTGAGGTTTTCCACAAAAGCATCAGATGCACTACTGTGTCAGAATGATAGATATCAGTAGCTTGGAAAAAGTTGCTGTTCGGACATAACAGACCTTTAAATGTCTATTCAGTGCAGCCTGTCAAAGCTGTTGACCTCTGATGTGATGAAAAGTCCTTCCTCTGCGGCACCAACTCCAAATGTTTTTATGCCTTTACCATCTGAAATCTCACCAGAAAAACCACCTAAGTGTTGTGGGGGAAGATTTTTTGTTTTCTTCGCACAATCACTTTAGAGATGGCAGACAACAAAAACTACCATTAAATCTATCAGTGCAAAATTATCAGCAATCACCGGCGGTGTTAGTGCAATAAGCAGTAGGCAGTGTTGTCCTTTAAAAACCCTTTAGAGTCTTTAGCAGCGGGGTTGGAGCCGTGGAGCGTCCTCTATCTACATCCAGGGAGGGGCTGAAAGTCTTCAGGGGACACATTTATATTCACAGCGATGTCTCATTTTATACACCCCCTGTAAAAACAACCATATGTTGCACTGGGTGAGCCCCGTAAAACAGAGCTCGTTAACAAGTCCACATTCTCACACACACACACACGCCTTCCTTTTGTGGATGAAGCACAATTCCCGGACAAAGATGCAACATTTGAACTTACAAAACCAAGCATGTCGACCACTCGCACGCTCACTTCGGCTGTGCAGAGGACAATTCACAACACACGAACCCAAACCAACACTATGTGTCTGTGTGACTTTATTTAATACAAAAAAATAAATAAAACTGCTGCAACTTTAAAGGTGTTTTTACGGCAATTTACCGTTCAAAAACCCAAAGATGTAAATTTATCCGCCAGGCTGTGATAAACAGTTTGATTGGCAAAGAGATAGCGACTTCAAATGCTGTTGTTGAATTTTATTTTGCTTTTAAGCGAACCGCTTAATGAGATGCTGTCACAGGACAACAAAACTGTGTTTTGATGAAAAGATAGTGATTTAGTTTGAGATGCTTATGTGGCACAAAATACTTTTTTTTTTTGGCTACAAATGGAAGAATGCAAACACATAAGGCAGGAATTTATAGAAGTGGCCAAACACCAGTGATGCGGTTGTTGACAGTGATTACATGGAGATGAGAGGGAGTGACAGTTACAGTCACTCCTGTTCATAACCCAATTTTCTATCGCTGAAAGAGAGAGAGAGATTTATCTGGTTTGAATAAGCGCACCTACAGAGCTACATCTCTACATGGAAACATACATTTTATAAGTATACGCAATAGCAAATCAAGTAATTAAGCCCCATTTCCCACAATTCTTCTTACTTTTTGTGACCACGCCCTCCAGCCTGATAATGTTGGGATGGTCAAACTGGCCCATGATTGATGCCTCGCGCAGGAAGTCCCGCCTCTGACGCTCCACATATCCTCCTTTCAGTGTCTTTATGGCCACAGCAATCTCCTTCTTCCCTGGTGTTCTCAGGCGGCCGCTGCATACCTCGCCAAATTCACCTGGAGAGACAGTCAGTCAGTTCACATTACACTGACTCACATTCATTCAAACCTTAAACCAAGTCTTCATACCACGTTCTGACTATTTACTATATTGGAATTACCTTTTGGTTGCACTTGAAGAATACATGAACACACACGCCACACATACACAGTAAGGAGTCCACAACAAACTCCACACCATCAGCCGGTATCACAATATACCACCTGGGGGCAGTGTTGCAATTTCCACCTAAACTCCTGCCTTATTACAGCTCCTCTGATTAGTTGAACTTCATGACACTCTCTCTTTCACCCTATAAAAAGCTTTGAATCTATTCTTACATTTTCTTTTGTTCTCTAAACCTGTTAAAGCTTTAATATTCCAACAGTGTGTGCTGAGGAAATGACAGTGAGACGTTGGGATTTGGGGGAAAAAAAAGAAAGAGAGGCATCCTCTTTAGTCTATATAATGGAGTAGAGGGGGTTTACAGCAATTATGGGAGTGAAATGAAAACAGATAATGTCGTATGCACATTTAAAGCTATTAATATCCTAACCGACATGAAATGATCCTCTTCTGCACGCGGGCGGATGGTAGGAATCAGTGACACAAGAGGATGAGTGTGTAACAGTGTGCGCAGGTTTGTGTGTGTGTGTGTGTGTGTGTGTGTGTGTATGTGTATACCGGCTCCGATCACCCTCTCAATGCGGATCCTGCATGGGTCGATCTCCTTGGTGAATTCATGGACGGCCTGTGACGGATCTTCGTATGTGTCAGGATCCACATAAGTCTTTATCCCTGGGAAAGGAACTGTGGACACAGTGAGAATAATCAATACACAAGGATGGAGTGTGTGAGCGTGTGAATTTCCATATCTTGATCGAGCTTAAGAGTAAATTTAGTATAATAAACAGTTAGAAATTAAATTATACAACCCTAAAACTTTCCCTGCCACTACTTGTAGTAATTGTTAGTAAGTTTGCTGCTTTTTACTGCTCATGCTTCAACAAATACTACCCAACTAGGGACACTTGTACCTCAGGAGGTACTTTCATGGTCACAGGGGTAAAGTGGAAAACAAACACGCAAACAGGATTATAAACGCAAGTGGGGCTAATCTTTAGTATACTTAATTTTACAATAAAAAAACCTAGAATAGGCAGACTGCACAGGACTCGACATCCTTGTGCTGTCATTGAAAGCATGAGAACTAGTCAGAACCCCAGCAGAGATGTTAAAACAGGAGACTCAGAAAAAGGCTTAAATGACTTCTTGTTAACTTGATCAAACCTGCTAAAAAAAACAACAAACCTACACATTCACACAATCCTCACATCTTTGAGCAGAAATAGACAAACCCTTTCCATTACTTTTATACAGTTTTTTTTCAATATCGTATCAACAGTGGATCATAGGACATTATATAAACAAAAGCAAAAATGATTCAGTCACTCTTGAGGCAAATTGTTTCAGACACAGCGAGACACACTTCCCCGCTGCTATTGATTATGAGCTGGGAGGCAACGAGTTACACTGTTCGATATCTTCTCTCTGGCGGAGCACAAGTCTTTTGCTGGAAAGCAGCAGGGAAGCGTGCTGAGTGTTGAGGCAGCCTTTTAACCAGGGCAAGGGTTTTAGCTCCTCTTTAATGCGGCCATCCGCCCTGCTGAAGTGTCCTTGAGCAAGTCGGCGAGTCTTCAACAGGCCGCTGCAGTTGTGGCGCTAACCCTGACCTCCCAGGGGAGGGGGGCCGAGACAAGATCTGTGTTTCTCCTTCAGGGATCGATACAATATCACAAAACAAAAAAAACAACAATCAGTTGTCTCTGATGCATGAAACAACACCAGAAAAACCCAAGGACCTGCTCCTCATAGCCTCTGATCAGCATCACAGTCTGAGACAGGGCACAGCAGATGGAGGGGTTTGAAGAGCAATACTTTAAGCTAAGCTACAAGATGTGTTTTAATCTTGAATATCTGAGACCTGTGTGGCACCTTCAGAAACTAATTTGATATATATTTTTTTCTCTCACCCTGTTTCTGGCTCTCTGGCCTCAATCCAACCGTCCGCTGAAAACGCTCCTCATTTCTCTTTGTCCTCTCCTCTCTTCCTCTACCTTTCAACTCAGTTGCCCTCATCCTCATTTCTTTCTCCTTCTTGTTTTCCTCTTGCAATTTTCCCTCACCCTGACCCTGTCTTCATCCTCCTGCTCGCTCTCAAACATCTTTTCGTTTTATTTCCCCCTCCTCACAGCGCTCGTTTCTATCTGCATTTTTCATGTCAGGAATGAAAACTTCGGTATTAAAGACAAAAGAGGCAACAGCGGCGGAAACATGCAAGAGTGCAGTAGCAGACAGCCCAGGGATGCAGCTGTGTAATCGTATTAATAAAAAAAAAATACAAAAAAAGAGAAAAACTCATGTAAAACATCAAATAAAACCTGAGGGGACGTGAAGAGGAAGAGCAAAGAGGAAAGGGAGGAGGAGGAAGAAACAGAAAGATGAAGGAGCATGTTGGTTGAGAGCATTTTGCTCTGTTTACTTGTCTGACATCTTAATTCCAAGCACAATTAAACGAATACAGCAGTAGATGCTTCTTCCTTTCAACCATTTATGACAGTAGCAAGTCAGTTTTTTTACATCCTTTAACAGCTCATGGTGGAGTCTGTCACTCCAGTGCAAAATCCAATATGCATAAAAGCAGGAACCAGTGGGAAATGATCCATACAGTGGTAAACAGTACACGAAGAAAGCAAACAGAAGCGCAGGTGACTTGCATAGTCTGTTAACTACTAAACGTGACTGACAGAATCTTTTTAATCGCGTGTGTTTCCTGTTTATTGGCAGGGAAAATAAAACCTGGCACTATCTCACCAACTGGTTTGAAATTCTGGCACAAATAAGGTTAACAGTAAAATTAGGAAATGTTCCGAACAGATTTAAAATTTGATCGAAATATCAAACTTACTGAGCAGACGTCCCTTCAGCTACACAGACAGATGAAGCATCCCAAAGAACAAAAAAGACAGAGACAGGCGGATTGATTTACCATGTCCGTTCTGATAATTGGTCCTCCTTTTCTCCTCCGAGGTCATCTTGGCCTTAAAGTACCACTGACACCTGGGAAAGATAGAGATTGAAAGATAGAATTAAAGATGTGTTTGTAAAATGTGCAATAATATTACCTTTTATCAAGAGTGTCATAGTGGGGATTAGTGGAATAAATACCCATACTTGGACAACCCTTTAGAAGTCTGGAATTAAACTGTCTTTTTTATCTGCAGCCACTGTCATCACAAGTGGTAATTGCAGGACAATGGCCCATAGCATTTCCCTTCATTTCTTTACATTCTCTTCAGCCAGCTGCTTTAGACACATTGTCATTAGGTGACCTCACCGGGAGTGCAACCAGAGCATGAGAAGGAAACCACTGAGAAACTTCTCTTATAAAACCATTGGGATGTTTCTCTACAACATGATAAAGCACAGTGGAAGAGCTGCACAATTACTTTTCATTTGTTCGAGGAAGAGTGCTTACTTCTTCTTTCAGAGGCTACATAGACCTGCTTTAAACAATACTGGAACCTCCAGGGGACCTCCACAGTAGATAGCGGTGTTGTATTTATTTTACACTCCTCTCTAGATCACGCTGAATTACTGGCTCTGGTCTACTTAACCACCATCCAGTTATGTGACGCACTAGCCGGCCCAAGTTCAAGCATCTGTGCAAACAACGTGATAATTGAACAAGTCATAAAGTTCTGTGTGCAACATCTTTAAAAAGAAATAAGGCGGCTTTCGTGCGTTTTGTGATCTTGTGTGAATGTGTTTTCCCAGGTGAAAATAAAATTCTCATCAGGATCATCAACAGCAACTGAGTCTGTGCTTCTTCCTTTTTTTGCACTACAGGTGCCAGCTGGAGGTGGGATTTAACAAACTCACACCATAACCGTGTTAGTCTGAATAACCAGTGGAAGAAGATGTGAGCTAAAGAGACAAACAAGCCAGATATAAATCAGAGAAAGAGGAACAGTAACATCACAGAGGCTAAACAATCTATAGAGTTACAGTCCACAACATTTTCACAGAAACGCATCTCCTTATGGCAGCTTTTTAAACATTTTCTGGTAAAAATACAACATCGGACAGGATCAAACCTGAAAACTTATAATGCTACAGTAATAGATAAAACAATATCACTGGACTGATTGATCATTGCATCCTAACATTTGAAGAAAATGTTTTAGTTTGGCCTTACATTAAGTTGGATTGTATGCTGATCAAATTAATTCTGCAGCTAAACCATACATAATGCAGAAACATGCACACAGATTCTAACTTCTTAAGATGATGAAGGAAAAGTGCCTCTGGGTCAATGAGAATTACACATGATTGCTCTTTAGTTAAAGGAGCCCTCACAGAGAGACTGAGATGTTTTTTCAACACACAACTATTGAAAATATACAACTATGTAAAAGCTCTCATCCTCCAGTGTGTCAGAGTGTGTGTTTGTGGGAGAGTTTATCTGGGCACTGAGAGACTGAGAGACAGCCAACGACAGATAAAAAGCTGCTGCCAAGAAAGTCTGAAAAGCTGAGAGATTAGATGACAGCATCTGCAAAAGACCACAGAAGACTTTATCCAAATAGGGGCTCGGATGTTACTCTGAAATCAAAAATGAAGAAACCCTGTCTGAATCATGTTCATGGCAAAGTCCTGTATATGGGCTGGAATCTGACTCACAGCTGAAACACTGATCAGAATATTCTCAAAGTATGGCAGCGATTGAGTGTTGGACTCGTAATGCAATAAATAGCAAGCATCGTTTCAACATTCTCACTGTGGGTGAAGAACTAAAGCGCTAATGTCATGTCCTGCTTATATACTGTAGGTAAATGAGGGGGTTACATCCTCAGTATAACAGTGTGGAAGTAAAACAACAGTGAAATGCATGAAATTGTCATCGCCTCGACAGCCTCTCCACAGTCACACGCCTCTGTGATTTTACTGCTGCAAAATGATTTTGGGTCCATTAGCAGACAATTCTTTTGCAAACAATTTAAAGCACCAAGTTACAGCAAAAATTACAGTCATTAAAGCAGCAACTGAATTATAATTTAGACCTGTGGTCTGCCATTTTTACAGTTTTCATTCCTGAAATGGCATTGTCATGGTGATGATAGAACATCATTACAAACGTTAAGGCACCACCGCAAAACTAGAGACAAGATGGGAACCTTTTAATCCTCTCAGATTTACAAGTTTTCACAGTTAGACAGGGACTAGCGCTGAACTATAACTGAAGCAGCTGTTATTGTGTTTGCCTTTGGAAATCCTGCTGCTGCCTCCAATAAACAGCAGTGTATTCTAAACTTCAACATTTAAGATCAAATAAATACACAGAAACCATCTGCATGGTGGAAGAGAGGATATAATAAATTGAGCAAACTTTTTCATTAGATAAAGCATCTGGCCTGATGTTCCAGTAATGGCTTTTGGTCATTCAAACATGGTTCTCTGTTAAGTATTCATCAAGTATTTGCTTCTTGCTGAAGAAGAGCAGTGAGATGGAAAATAATAATAAAAAGAATGAAAGGTACCTCTCAGAGGTTATATCAGTGATGAATTTTAAAACGTATTTTGCAGGAGAAGGCTTAATTAATGACCATGAGCATGAGGGACACTCGCTCCCACTAGTGGATCCCCTAATACATTCTCTCATATTTCATCATTTTATTAAATAGAATATAGGAATTCCACTGCCTGTCCCTTACAGCCACACAGCACCCAATCACAGTAAAAAATGATAAAACTGCTGTATGACTTTTAAGGACAAGTAAAGCTGGTGTTTGCTTAAACATTAAACTGACAAGTTAAATTGCTCATGTAATAAAAAGTATGTCTGAAAAGGACTCTGAAAGTTAACTTTAATGTTGTTTGGTATTCTCACTATGTTTTTGGGATTGAGGAAACATTGAATTTACTGATAGTTTTTTGACAACAGGGGTTCTACAGCACAGGGGAATAGGCTAAATCAGGCTTCTGACAAAAAAAGGAATGCTTGTGGGGAGGATCAATTCCTTCTAGGGTTTGGCCTTTCCACTGGATTTTGCTGACAGTAAGAAAGATATAGAAAATCACCAAAGTTATCTTTTAAATGAGTGGCAGCAAAGTAGAAGAGCAGAGCTCAGAGACTTGACCCAAACCCCCAACGGAGACAGAACAGAAGCAGACACAGAGAAGTCTCCCAGTCACACTGTCACTTCAGTGGGGAGTCCTCTCTTCACTGTCACTGCTGCAGACAGGTCTGCCACAACACTGTGGTCCAGATGGGAGATGCTATCTCCCTCCTGGAGATGAAGCTGGTGGAGCTGAGGGACAGAAGTGTGCAGCCTGTCCCGAGTCCCGAAGGACATGATTGCAGTGACATGTTTTTCTGCTGATTTAGGTCTGGTTGGGGCTTCAGCATGGACAGTGTGAAATTCAATGCTACACAAACATTGTTGACATGGTCTTCTGACGGATGCCTTTTTTATACTGTAAACACTCCTTTGAATGTTGAGTATCTTACATTAGCAGCATCAGAAACCTTTCTTGGACACTTCCTAGGTTTTAATGTAGCCTGCTGTGTTTGGAGAAATGTTATTACCAAAGACCTACAGATGGGCAACAAGTTAACAGAAAAACTTGAATCCTTGACCCCTACAGTGGCTCTGTTCTGCTGTAGGAGCATTTTGCTGCCATGGATTAGTTTCACTGCAAATCAATGCAAAGTTGTTCTAAATGATCACATGCATCCTGTAATGGACCATGACCATGGAAATGATCTCTTCCGTGGTGACAATGCTTTTCCAACCATAGGGCATGAGGGGACACTGAATAGTTTGATGAGCATGAAAATGATGTGTGTATTATATGTGATGATCTTTACAGTCACCAGATCTAAACTTAGTTGACCATCTGGGTGAGGTTTTGCACCACCATAAAAACACTAAATGAGGGACTAGCTTTTGGAAGAGTGATGCGCTTCCCCCTGGTAGAGTTCCAGAGAATTAATGCTAATGAAGCATGCAGTGACCAGACATCATAATAAGACACTCTGCGTTGGCATTTCCCCTTGTTTTTCACCCATCTATAGATAAATAAGCAATAGTAACAGTATGTGAGATAAAATGTAGGTTGACATTAAATAGATGCTACTGTATTAAATTATCAGTGTATACTTTAGCAGAGCATCATCACATCTGTACACTTCGGGTTGAGCTGTGCTGAGAACCATTGCAAAAGTAAACTATAATATATTACTTCTCTATAGATGGCACTTACAGCTGATAATCAAATATAAACATGCAATAGTCTTTATATAGCCCTGGTTGAATTTACCAAAAAAAAACATCACAGTAGGTGTCCATATATTTGATTCAGGATTATGAAGCTACATTAATCAAATACCTCCCCAGTTCTATAGAATGAACAGATAAAGTGGGAGGCATCATGTGAACAAGCAATGCAAACTCTACAGAGGCTGCAAACCCACAACTACACACACATTAGTGCACACACAAAACTCTGCATTGTAGGCAGGACAGCAGCTTTATGTTGTTCCATTCTTGCACAGTAGATTATGACTTTTTAATGTGTTGGTCACCACGTTGGCATTAGTACAGTGTATTAATGTATATGATTAAATATGAATGACCCGCAAACTCCTGCTAATCACAGGCTAATCGACAACATATATCACATAAACATCAAACAAGAACGCTGCATGCTCACACCACCCAGCGTGGGTCTTGCTATAATGTAAAGAAATCATACACAAGAAATTCTAGAGAGTCTGTTTGCTGCACAAACTGACTGTGTGTCCGTTAATCCTGCAACGCTGCATCAAATGAGTTTGTCTGGGAGGTCACTTAGGCTGAAATTATTTTACCAACTCTAATGCTGTACGAACTTCTAAGCCATTTCCAGTGAACAACTTCTGATAAATCCCCAAGAAATACATTCAGATTGTATGATTCTGCAGCATATGATTTATTTCCAATCTTAAAAGCCAATGCAGAAAGCTGTAGAAAGTTATCCAGATAGTTTTAAAAGGGGTATTAAGATTTGGAGAGGCAGAGCAACAATGAAACTGAATATCAGACTTACATTTGTCAGCTGGGCAGAAACATCGCTTAGGCTTTTGCTGTGCTGACCACAGTTGCTTGCTAACAAGTTAACCACTGCAACTCAAGCTGCAGATGAAGTCAGGTGGCAAACCTCTGAGACTGAAAAATGAAGTCAACATGCCAGTTCCAAAAACTGTAGTTACACGAATGGCCACTTGAGGATGGTTCCAAAAGCAACTCAATTCCCAGAGATTCCCATGTTAAAATGCCCATCTCTACAGCAGAATTAAACATGTTAACAGCCTGGTGCAAAAAATGGTTTTGGTGTGTATGGCTAAAATCCCTGTTTGTGAAAACTATATGGGAGGTGATTTTTAAAAAATATATAATTCACCCATTTCAATTGTATAACGCCTGAAAGTTATACATAATCAAGGGTGGGGAGGATTTAAGTGACAGGTTGGTGCCATAATGAGACAGTCCATGACCACAAAGCGTTTGCATGGCCTGCCTCAGCTCCACTCACGCTTCTCCTCTTTGCTCCTTTTTGGATTAGACCGGACTTAGTAGGAGTCATGTACTGCCAAAATGGAGATGACCAGAGCCAGCACGCTGAGCTTCAAAACTGTGGTGAAGGAAAGTTAAGAGTGACACTAAAGAGGGCTCATCCATCTTTATACACATTTCTGCAAGTTATTCAGGTCTCCTGCATCACACCTTTGATTTGTTCTCTTAATTGATGTAAACATAATACCTACATATTATCACCTCATAGAGTTGTTACAGGGAATGTGGTAGCACAAATATATGCCTATTTACACATCCACTTGACACAAAGAGACATTATCACTCATTTGGAGACATGTTTCTTTCCCATTACAAAAATGGTTCTCTCTTTTGAGCTTTCCAAAAACTAGTCAGAGCAATATATCCCTGACTACTGACAAGCTAGCAGAATTTGTGTGCTTTTCGGTGCTTCACATATACTTTATAGTGGGTTTATCAGACCTCCTCAACTGAAAACAGCTGTTCTTGAAATTCAAAAACTTAATAAAAAGCCTCTGTTGTCACTGGACAGCTGTACAATAAACTTAAAGGTGCAACAACAACCTTGGTCCTTGTAGATAAAAACAAGAATGTACATAGGAGAAATACACTGTGTGCTCACTCATCTATTTCAGCAAGATGACACCTACATGCACGCATCCATACATGCGTACGGCTTAGCATACTAACTACCTATTATATCCATAAATATCAAATAAGTTCAAACTGCCTCCAGGACAAAGCCATATGCTTTGCTTTTATGTGACCAAACTGACCAGTTCCCAGCCATGTAATTTGAAGAACATAAACAACAAAGAGTCCTTGCTTAAAGCCGTGCAGATGGTAACTGATACTGATGTTATTTCTTTGCACATGCTGAGACAAGACCCATAGCTATACGCACAGATGTCGCAACTTTCAGCCAATGTCTGCTCAATTGTGTGCAGCAAGTTATCCTACAATATTTCACTGTTCCAAATATGCCATTTCGATACATCCCCGTAGATGATCCTTCCCTTAACCAAACATGAATAAATCAAGGTGACTGTTAAGTTGATACTATGTTACCTATCAGGAATAAAAAAACACATATGAAACATGTACATTACCCGACACACAAAGCTTAAAAATACTCGTAATAAACACTACATTACCACGTCCACTATATATTAAGTGGCATTTATGTATATAACATTTGAACCTTAGCACAAACTGACAGAAGCTGCAGAGTCAGGTCAGTGTGTAAATACTGATCAGCCATAACAAGTAAACAAGGTAAAAGTGGCTACAAGTGAAGAGAATAACTTATTGGATCCACTGCCATTGTCCTGGTACCAGACACCACAGGACACTCCAGAGGTCCCATCTCCCTTGCCCGACAGGTCAGCGCTGTTTTGGTGCTGGATCTACACAATATTAAGCTGGTGGTTTTAATGTTGAGACTGATTGATGTATCTGTGCATGGATCGTGACCACAAGTGACACCCTCCATATTATACATAGCCATCTGAAGAACTAGAAAATTACTGATTAGTGCAGCTTTAAGAAATAGAAAGCAGCGTAAGAGTGAATGTCTCCTCTTCATGAATGATTCTTTTGCACTGCCGGGGTCTGATCAGCATCCACATGAATAATGCATGAGATTTCTGATTTTCTTAAAGAATAAATTCCCTCTGTCTCAGTCGTGATGTAAGGCAAGGGTGCTGCCTCAGTATCTACTCTGATCAACAAAAGCAAGATCTGCAGTGTGATAGAAACTACGTAGGGCCAATTAAAATGGCTAACTGAAGGGAGAATGCAGGTTGTGGGCGAATGTGTTTGAGGTGAAAATGGACACTTGAGGCAAAGTGTCCGTAGCGCTCGCCTGAGTGTGTGGGTTCATGTGATCACATATGAGCCTCCTTCTCTTTGAAGACTTAACATAATCCGGGTTGCCAGATTAGAGCAGGTGTCAGAGGGCTACGAGCTGCAGGTTGCCAGTCTGGGCTTTGGCTAAGTGAAGTCTGTGGGATCCTGGACACTGATAGACAGAGGAGATAACATGGCGGGTAACAGTGGCTGAGGGGACAAGAAGGGGATTTGGAAAGCTACTGTTGACCTCTGCTGATGGGGTCAAGCTATTCATTAAAGAAATGGTGGCATGTGCCTTTATCAGTCTTTTCCAGTCCTATCCTCTGATCCCCTTTATCCGCCTATCCCTCTGTCTCACTGGCTTTCATGTTGTAAAGAGGCCGCACACACAGACGCAGACGCACACAAAGACAGCTATCACACACAAAGACCTTGGCTTTTTCCACTGTTCCCCGGCCTGTTGAGCATTGTTACAGTGCATATTCATGCACACATATTCACGAGCCCTTTGCACACCCACACACCTCAGTAAAACAACCTTGCTCAGAGCCCTAATCAAAGCATCTGTGTAATTCAAACCACTCCTCTCTTGCCCTAACATCCCTCACAGTCACCTCACAATGGCACGTCGCTCCACTGCAGAGGCTGCAAAGGGCACAAAAGAAAGGATGAATTAAAGAAGATATAAAGAAAATGATTTAAAAATGCTGCGGAGATTGACAGACAATTCAAGGATGAAGAGAACTCATGAAGTGAAACTCTTCGGCGAGGCCACATCTGTGCAATCAGGACTTTATCAGAGAAGCTCTCACTTGTCACATTTAAGCATGATCAGATGCAAACATGGATGTAAATTTTGGAGGCTTTTTGGGTAGCCAAGTGCTAAACACTCCTTATGCAGCAACTCCTCGCTTGTGTTGTACAACCTTCCATCTATGAGAGCTGTATGACTGAAAGCTCTCATCCTTCTCAGGCGGCTCAAGTACATTTGGAGCTTTTCTGAAACTGAAAGAGAGTGAAACTCCCTCCTACACAGGGCAAAGGGATTGCAGATATGACAGATTGTGATAGAGTCAAAAACACTCCAACTACAGCTGTGGCTGCTTTTAGTTGGATTCAGGTGAAAAAAGGTCCTTCTTGTGCTACAGCATAAAAAGCCTAAAGGGCTTCTTTGACTCTTGCACCTGGTGTGTGTGTGTGTGTGTGAGAGAGAGTTTTTAATAAAGTAGGAACACAGGCCCTCCTACACTCACCAAGATCACACTTAAAAAATAAGAAATACACTGCAAATCTCTGTTGTACAACTACTGCTTTCAACTTTTTTAAAGAGGTGATGGACTTAAAATTCCTCTGACATTTGAATCATACCAACAATAAAAGCCTTCGCTGTGAAGTGACACACCTTGGCTGTTGAAAAAATAATCTCATATCTGTGAAGTTCACAGCTCACTTGTGGAAATTCTCTGGCAACCAGCACACTTCAGTGCTGAAACAAATATGTGAGTTTGGAACTACAAGCTGCAGTTCTTCTAATGTAAAAGATGCATTCATTTTTTACATGGAAACATTACTTGTTTCAGAGTTGAAGACCTTCTACAGCTTGGATTAGCATAATATGCATCAGAACATATCACATTCTTTGATAAACAGTCAAAGGTGAAAGCATATCTATATAAACCTTTCGAGTAGATGTTAAAATGACTCTTGGGTGCATTTCCATGTCCAATCAAGGAGCTTTAAAGTCTTTCATGTGTGTTGGCACGATTGGCTCCTGGCCTCTTCCCCATGGCAATGGTGGTCGAGGCTAATGAGTAACGCAGCATTACACCAGAGCATGACAAAACAGGATTTCTCAAAGTTGAGCTAACTTAAATTCAGATATCAGACTGTCACATGATCGAGGAGAATCCAGTGTTTCTCTGTTCACGAGCACTGATAACACTACTAAGAGAAAGGCACAGAATGAGGAAAGACCAGCAGTCCATCCCAGTGTACAACTCCATAGCTTTCCAAGCAAGCTAGTTAGTTTGTCAGCTCTTGCTGAAAAGATGCACCATATGCACCATTTTTCGGTCTCCTGCCAGCAAACATTTCCAGTTGATGCTGAATTTTGCAACAAGATTTTCTGTTTTAAAATGTTGATGTGACCAGGCCTTTTAGAGACAAACAGACCAATGGATGGTTCAGCTGCATCAAATTCTGTAAAACACATCAAAACTTACTGTGGCCTGTCGGTTTGATGAATTGTTGTTGGATAACTTTTCTAAGAAGGAACAGCACGATGGAGATGGATAACTTAAACACTGCACTTTTAGTGTCCAGCTGCTAAACAACGTCATTTTCTCATTCTGACTCTCACGTGACCACCACAACCAATCAGAATCCTGAAAAGCTTAGACTAAAATAACTGTGGCTGCACTTCTAACGTACTATTTAAACCATGTAAATGTGTAACATAAAATTTAATATACAATTATTTAATTACCTAATGTTTAAACACAAATATGTAAACACGGTAACAATATCTAAACCTGTAAATGTTACTGTAAATTTTCACATTTTTAGCAAATCAGCTGTACAAAATTACTATCAAAAAAGAAGTATGAACTTGTGCAGCTTACATTATCAATGTGCAGTTCATCACATAAACAACTTTACTTGTTCAAAAGGCTTTTGAAACACTTCAATAAAGGCTATATCTAAAGAACCTTCTTCGAGAAGCAGGATGTCTCAGTATTCACAAATAGATATTAGATCAGTTGATTCAGTGTTACTATATATAGTCAATATAAATGTTGTTTTATGGATACTGTTGTTATCGACTTCGACAGTTTTGCAATATCAGAGAGCTGTTTGAATTCCTTTCATTGTGCCAAAAGTTTGTACATGTGGGTGACAAATGAAATGAAAAACAAACACAATGCATCTTAGTAAGATGGAAACAACTTCAGTGCACCATGGCATTGACTGATTGACATCTCTGGATTGATAAACACACGCTTTCCAAAAGATATTCTCTCGTGTTGAAGTTTTGATAATGGCGGTGAAGAGACCTGTCTGACATGTCGGTCCAAATTCTCTCACTGGGCTGAGATCTGGTGACTGTAAAAGCCATAGTCCAGGATGCCAATGCCTGTGGAGGTATCGTCACCCTGGAAGAGACCACTCCTATCAGAATAAATGGTTCACCACAGGATAAAGATGATTACTCAGAACCACTTTGTATTTATTTGCACTTTGTCCATGCCACAGTGTAATAGAGCCTCCAGATCCCCTCAATGTAGGGTTCAAGCATTAACTTTTTCCCTTTAGTTTGTCACCCATCTGTGCTGTTGGGTCCCAAGTGCTCATTTAACATGAAACATAATTGCTTTGCTCAGCACTGCTATTCCTGCACAGGTGTTTTCACTTTGCATGATTTGATCTCTTCAGAGGAATAACTGATGTGTCTGTGATTCTGTTGCACATAGACCGGGGAGAATTAGGAGAAGCATGAGGCTGCTGTTGTCCTGGTTCAGTGTCCAATGTGAAATGTTCTGGATGGTACAAGCCCAGTACTAATTTTAGGAGCGTGGGGAGCGCCAGGCCTCCTGTAGACTTGTGAAGTTGCAACAAAGCTTTTCTGATGTCTGCAGACTTGCTGCCTCTGAGGAAAGACGAGATGAGATTGTCTACATCTGTGAAAACCTTTTTTTTTGTCTAAGAAAGATGGAAATGTGCTGACAAAAACTTGGGAAGAACCATCATTTTAACCAGACCCAGCTGATTCATCAAGGAAAGAAGGAGCTGGTCCATCTCCCTAAGTGTGCCTTACTTTTCTTTAAACAAGGGAAAATTTATGGCATGAATATCTCATCCAGTGACGAACCATCACTCTGGGTACTTAACGTCTTTGTCTGCTTATCTAATAGGAAAAAAAACCCAACACTAAACAAAAAGCGAACGTGGGAGTTCTTTTTTTTTTTTTTAAAAAAAGAGCATTAACTGGGAGTAATTCACTCTTGTGGATAAATACTGTACATTTTTAATTAACTAATATAAGCTATTATATGGTGGTTTGCCGTTGAAAGCCACCATACATTTGCACAGTATTATTGCCTTAACATGAGTATTGTAAATAGATGCATTATTCTCTGCATTGGAACGTGGCCCCATGGAAAAACCAAGAGAAATATAGAAAGGTTGTGCATTATGTGAGACAGTCCACAGATCTGTGCTGCTGAATATATTTCTGTCTGCGTATGTGAGCAATTTCATTTATTTATTTTTTTGCTCAGTGTCTTCACGGTGAAATGGCAAATTATTTAATCTCCAAACCTCCATAACTTCACACTTCTAAAAATAAAGTGTTGTTCATTTTGCGTCTTGTGGAGTTACACACCTACGCACGTGTCCACATACACAAATAACAGAAGATGTCGTGTGCAAGTGCGTGTGTTGGTAAGATCCTTAAGCGTGAGGGCTGACAATTGATTTGCTTCTTTTTTATCGTCTCTGAATATTCCTGTGCATGTGTCTGTGTGTCACCCTCCTCCATTAATAAGGTGTGTTGTTCAGGCGTGATAGGTCGAAAGCAGTGGGTTTAATGTAATGGGGTATGATAACAGTAATCACTAATTATATAGTCTGTTCATAACGTGATGATTCTGGTTTGGTTACAGGATCGAGGATGAGAATAATTTTGAGTCAGTACGTACAAATGGAATGCAGCGCCTTTTATGTTCTTTAAATAAATGTGTGCAAACCTAATGCCAGCCTACACTTCCTTGAGATGTCTTTCCCTTCTCCTGCTTTAAGTGGTATCCTGTGTCCAAAGGCAATTCTTGAAGCAGAATGTAGTGTAAGGTTTTTGCTAATGCCCTGGAGGCAATATTGAACACATACATTACTGTAAGCCAAGGAATATAAGGCTTACAGTCACACTGGAATGGATCAGAGCCGTCCTTAACAGCATTAACTGCACTTTTGCTTTTCCTGCCATGACAAGTCAAAATGTCTGCCGTTAAAGAGACCCATTTATCTTTCAAAATATAATATATACCTGTCAAAGGATGAACAATGGAGAGCCAGTTACCTGCACCTGAGTTTGGTCATTGTTGATTTTCACAAGAAACGGAAGTGCTCATCATCTTTGTGCACGGAGCTTAAATCTTGGTCCGTTTATAGTTGCAGTCTTTTTTCACACAAAAGAAGAGTATTTAAATGAAAGGCTGTGACATTCAGACCACTTAAGGCTCAGATGAGGTAAATAACTTTGACAATATAACATTCTGCAGGGAAACTTTATCGTTAGCTTGACAAGTACCGCCTACTTAAAGTTTGTACTTCATCCAACACTCTCCCCCTGTGGCGAGAGCACTCTCAGTAGGCAGCGGCATCCGAAAAAAGTACAATGTGCCTCGATGCAACACAAAAACTGCTCAACAACGTCTCAACGAACATAAGAAAGCCTCCAAGCTCTGTAGAACGTGGCAAATCAGTTGGAGACGCCCCCACGAAACTCATCTCTCAATGACCTGGTTCTATACACCTCAGGACACCTCAAGGGGTACTGTGCCTATGAACCACTGGGTCACAGATGTTCTGGTGACACAATGGGGGTGTAATATCAGGCAGGTGTAGATGTGAGCTGATCCACCTCAGACTTCTCCTTTGGTTAAAGGTTGAAGAACAAATGCAGCACAGTTAATGAATTTAATGAACTAATGACACCTAAAAATGACGTTCAACAGGCGAGGTGAAAGTATAGAGACCAACAAGTGAGAGAGTTCAAGGACAAAATAAGGCATTTGTCTATGTCATGGAATGTATATAAAGATGAATGACTTGTCACCACTTTCTGGCCCTGTGCTAAAGTGGAGCCACAGCAGTGTGAGAACTGGAGCTGCCATGATGCACCACCAAAACACAAACTTGCCTAAACCCCACATCCCTCAGACTGTCTGCACAGTTTACTGCTGAGTAAGTCATTTTAAGGCTTGAAACACTTAATGAAAAATCAAACTGTTAACCCCATCCCCCTTAGAAGTCCCTTTGCCTGGCAGAGGCCATGTTTGTTACAAAAATGCAACCTGTAGAGGCTGCCTGGTATTACTGTGACTAAAGTGGAGGCAGCATTTTTCTGTTTCACTTCAGCTGCATCAAATTTGGTAGCTACAGTTGAGAAATTTTTAGAATGCACTCAGTGTTTTCTGGCTCATGGTTACAAGGCTGGTATTTACTAATGTCTAATTTACAGTTTTGATTAGACGGATGTGAAAATAGCCATTTTTGTTAGAGTTTTTGAAATCTCACTCTGCCCAAGTGAAAACAAAATCCAAAACCCTCTCATGTGTCTCTTATTCATCGAGCCCATTTGGGCTTTAAGATTTCTGCAGGTTCCTCCATGGTGGCTCTATTCAGAGAAGCTGTCAATCTCAGCTGTCAGTCATGATGGCATGCACTCTTTTAATAGCATCGAATAAATCACAAAAAAATCTCAGCAGAAAACTTGACCCTTGAAAACATACATCAACGTGATAAGAAGTTAAAATCCCAGAAACAACACTTGGGAAGAATTTATCCGAAGTGTGCTTTGTTTTTTTTTTTTAGTTTGACTCATATTCCTTCTACTAACATGGAGGGATGGGGTATATGATCTATGCTGCAACCATTAGAACCCATCATAACATTAAAGCATTTTCTGATCCTTCACAGCTGTCAGCAGGATGACATAATTTGTCTGTGCATTTCAATGGTGCGACAAATTACTGTTCTTCTTTCATGACACAACGCCACAAAGATTAAGGGAAAGGTTTAGGCACAAAAACAACTTGATACATTTTTGGGAAACACCATGGTTTAGGTTAAAATGTCCTATTCCTTGAGGTTGAAAGGTTGAATATCTTATATAGTCTCATATAGTCTTATATATATAAGACCATCTTTTGAATCAGGAAACAAGAAGACTTTTCCAATGGCAACACCCCCCTCCTTTGGCTGACACATCTATCCACCCTCACCCTAACCCCTCTGTGGACATTGTGGCTGTATGAAAACTTCATGTCAGCGTGAACAAATCTCTTTTCTGTGCATTTCCTTCTTGGAGAGAAGAGAAAGAGAGATTTACAGGGGCCTGCACTTGGTTCTAAGTTGTGTGTAGAGAAAACTTTTTTACTGCAAGTAAGACAGAAAGCATAACAATGTCATCTGCAATGAATGAAACTGACTGGGGTTGGACCATTGTGGACTTTTCAAATCTGGGATCAACATCTTTGGAATAAAGTTGCCTGTATTCACAGCTGTGCTCTTGTCAGGATGCAGTAACCTCTGCAACAGGATTTAGACCATCATGAGACATTACAGTCAAACTCAGCTGACAGCATATGCTTGTTTTCAGAAAATAAAATCTATACGGTCTCTACCACTGAGAGGTTGGCAACGCTGACTTTCACCCTAATATACTGTCAACAATTCAAACTCACACAAAACCATGTGGTGAAATTTTCAATGTGCACAAATTTCAGGCCAAGAAAAGTGAATTAATCTTACCTTCCAGTGATGAGGAGGAAAAGGGTAAGGATGACGAGGAGGGTAAAGCCACCAACTGCTGCTGTGACGATGACCAACACCTGGCCTTGATCGGATGCCATGTCTGATGCTGAAGGTAGAGGAGAACGAGTGATAGTTGGGAAGAAATTGGGTGCAAAGAAGAATGTAGGGTTGGGCAGAGAGGATGTGGGGAAAATGGGTAAAAAAACAAGATCCAGAAGATGGTGGGAAAATGGAGATAAGAAAACCAAAATGGAATGAGAGGATGATACATATGCGAACATAAAGAGCAGTTATGGATGATAAAAACACAGAGGAAAGAGAGGAGGGGCATGTGATGGGTTGAGGAATAAAATGAAAAGAAAGAGAAAAAAATCTCATTCAACATTATCTTGAATATTTCTCTCCATCAATGCACCATGCATAGACCATGTGAGCTCTCTCTTGATAGGCAGATACTGCTGAAAGATGTTTGATCAGCTCTTTGTAATGCAAAAAAACCCCTCTGTCAGCTCTGGTACTGGAATGATTCATTTGCCTGCTGCTGTTTAATTAATATTATTCATTCATGAAATTGTGATTTAGTCCATGATCATTTGGTTAAATTGGGCCCATTTGATATTCATGATTTTCTCTTTTCTGTGTCTTGTCACAAGGCTAACGAATCCCAGATAATTGAAAGATGATTGCTATTACCAAACTTATTTCTATAATATTTCATGCTTAATGAATATGAATTGGAGATCAGGGTGCACGGTCGCTAGCCCAGTCAATGAGGCTCATGTGGGTTTATACAGTATGTGGGCGTGTGTGGGAGTAAAGCCAAGAACATATATATGTGTGGGGGCTGTCAAGAATATGTGAATGTGGGTTTTGCTTGATAAAAGTAATTACGGATCGCTTAGGGAAAGGGATAGTGAAAGTGGCGGCAGTCAGATCACACAAGACAGTTCTCCTAGTCGTCAGCTTCACACACTCTTCACATCACCAGGATGTGATGTGGAGACTGTGCTGTGATGAGGTGTGTGTGTGTGTGTGTGTGGAGAGAGAGAGGAGGGCAGCGGAGGACAGGATGAAGAATGCAAGGTGAGGGATGAGGAAACGGATGACAGAAGAGAGATAAAGACAAACGAGAGAGAAAGAGAGAGGCGGAAGTGACAGCCAGATACAGAAACGGATGGAAAAACCAGCACAGTGACAATGACTGACAGGTGGACGGACAGACTGACAGAGTAGGAGAGAGTGACAGGGGCCAAATCTGCTTTCTCTTTCAGATAAAAGGCCAGGGAGTACAAAGGCTTGGCCAAGCACCGTCTGATCCATAGATAAAGCAAAGCTCTGCAGCTTTGGAAGGGAGAGGGCCACTGTGAAGCCAAATCACCTCCAACAATACCTGACCCAACATAAAAGGACAGCTGGACCTTTGTATTTTATGAGTAGACTTGCAAGCTACTTCGCCCACAGACACACAGAGAAAACATTGATTCAAAATACACCAAACATCAAGGCTGCATTGTCGGACTCCCCTGTTGAAGGTGTTCGATTTTTTCGATTGCCATTGTAACCGATATTCTGACCTTTGAGGCGTTCAGGGGTTGTGGATGTAAGCTATATGACATTCATAGTGCGGAGACGCCAAATGTTCCGGCTGCAGTTAGTTCTCAGTGGGAGTTCCAGCTGCAGACAATGAGCAAATTAAGGCTTGGTGCATTTTAGCATATCATTTAAAACAAACAACAGTTGTCATGAAAGATGTGAGAGAGATTGCTACTAAAACGTAGCATTGATTAATACATTGTTTCATAATTAAAAGTACGAGAACATACTGTGATGCGTGCTTCATTAAACTTGTCTCTACATGGTATGGGAATTACGTCCCTAAACAATGCAACTTAATTCTTATCTACATTTTGAAAGAAATGTATTTTATCTTGGTAAGTTAACAGCATGATGGAAAGGTTTCTACTTTCAAAGAGCTGCAAGGAGGATAGAAAGGAGGCGGTGGCAGAAGTCTGACATTAGGCTTTCTCCTGGGACACTGAGGTTTGTGTCCCAATCTGGATGGTCATTTTTAGATTTAAGCGTTATTTTCACTTGTAGTTTGATTAGATTTAGG